>CM041530.1:21290561-21890561 GCA_023091065.1 Dianthus caryophyllus | reverse complement strand
TGAAAAAGCTAATCAACTTAAAGCTGATGGTTAGAGGTCGAAGATCGATATATACTCTAACACGTCTCCTCACGCGAATGCCCTTTGGGCTTGAAGCGTGGACGCAACTACATGCCCGCCTACCTGGTGCGATAAATCCACTTTGAAAGTGAGGGATGATGAGAATTCGAACCCGTGACCTTTTTGTCACAAGGCTCTGATACCATGTCATGAACCAACTTAACAAAAAGTTTAAGCTGATGGTTGAAGGCTCAAGATCGATTATATATTCTAACAATTATAGTGCTTGTTTGGTTGACAAAAAATTGTACTGTCGTATATTCACAAGAAAAAAATAGAAATTTACAAGAATTTATATTACTTTCATGTAATTCATAAGAATTTTGTTTGCTTGGGAATATCGTAATTGAATTCTTGGAGAATTTCTAATTGAAAATTATGACAACCAAACATCACATATTTTAATATTTTAAATTTTATAATCAATAACTTGAAGAGTTTAAATGGGATGCCAAATTCTTATAATAGATGAAAAACAATTATTCCACATCTTTTGCATAAAACATTGTTCCTTCTCATGTAACTTAATTTGATCCTTTAACTCTTTAACTTCTTCATTAGCCTTCCATAGTTGATCTTGCACCTTCTCTAACTCTTCCTTCGTTTCTCGACGATGATTTTCATTGCTCGAAAGTCGTTCCTCGAGCTGAGTCACATTTTCACTTAGTGTCTCGCATTGGTCTTTAGTTGAGTTCAGTTCAGACTGTACTAAACAATGTTCGTTCTCCAAGAATTTTAATTTCATTTCTAGTTCCCGATTCATTTCCTTTAATGAAGAATTTTCGAAAGAAAGTTGATCGAGCTTTTTTTGCGACTCGTTCTTCATGTTTACTTTTTCTTCCTTAGAGATACAAAGTTCGTCCAAAAGTCGATCCACTTCATTCTTACACGACTCCAACTCGATCTTGTATAGCTCAAGTTCAAAATCAACTAAAGCAATTTTCTCACAAGCCTTTTGCGATTTCACTTCCATATCCAATTTCGCCCTCTCACACACTAAAACACGTTCTTCGATCTCTTTCAATCTCGCCTCCTTCTCTACACTCTCATTCTTACAATCCACTAGTCGACCCTCGACTTCTTTCACATAATTCTTCGAGGACTCTAATTGATCCTTAGTCAAACGTATTTCAGAACTAACATCAGAAAGCTCGCCATTCACCTTTTGTACTTCTAACTCCAAATCATTCAATTTCACGCGTATTTGCTCCAACTCTTTTCTTAATAAATCGTTGACGGTATTTGGTACCGTAACACCAAAGGGAGACCAATCAAAGATAACATCATGAATTGGCCTCATATAACTCCCATCTTGTTTTATAACATAACATGCACCATCACAATTTACACACAATATTCCTGCCTTATTTCGAAATGTTAATGAATCGTACAACCTTTGGGCCATCGATTCTTTAATCTCTGTGCCGCAAATCTTCAATGTATCGTTTCTTAGGTCGATAGAACGTACGAGTGTTCGTTTATCGTCCCCTATCGCTTCTGTCATTCGATAAATGAATTTTTCGTCGTAGAGTTTAATGTTTATAAAGATATTGGGAGTTTCTTCTAAATTGTAGACTGTCATTATATTAATATAATTGTAAGAGGAAATAAAATTATGTATTAAGCAAAATTTTTTTTTTTTTTTTTTTTTTTTTTTTTTTTTTTTTTTTAAGATGTAATGCAGGTTCGGCTTATCCGAACTTTTTGTAATTAGTATTTATGAATATAATTATTTATAAAGTATAAAATGTGTTGCATGAAAAAATAAATGGGTACATGTTTAAATAGGTTCAATTGTAAAGCCATGGGGAGATGCTACTGTCATTCGTTCACGTAATTAAATGCTCTACCTTTCGATAACTTGCGTGACTGAATTTCTATGATGAATGTGATTTTATTCTAATTAACATTCTTATATGATAAGACGATATTTACAATGAAGATAATGCGAAAAGGAAACGAAACGAAAACGAAAAATAAAATGTATCATACAATGCATTACAGACGTATGATCATTACGTTTCAATCGGGTTATTTTATTCCATCTCTTACAAAGAAAATAACTTTAAAAAAAAAAAAAAAAAAACACACTTTTTTTTGACGTATTTTATTCCATGCTTCTTATTTTTCCATGCTTCATGTAGGAGATGTATTGTTGAATTTTAAGTATTTTGTTTGAAGATGCTTCCTGTATTTGACTCTCTCTCTTTCAATTATTTGTTTATTTAATTTTAAGAATAATTACTTATTGATGTTTTTCTTTGTATAATAAAAATATTTTGATCTAAAAAATGGTCATTGGTTTTAAAAAATGTTAATTTCGTGTTAACGATTTTAACTGAAAATTGGACTACATTGTAGTTTCGTATAGAGAAAATGGATAGAGAAAATGGTGCATTTTCATGTACTTCATCCCAAAATAAAAAGATAAACAAATGATCGAATCATAAGATTATTTATATATATGATTTGTAAAAGATATAAAACATTAGATGGTACACAATAATTTATTTATTCTTAACAAATATTCATTTAGAGTACAAATAATTAGTTCACACAATCTTTAATCCACATTTCCTTGATTAATTTTTATGTCATGAGCAACCATAATTTCATCATTAGAAGGTATGTTGCTAATATTATTAAGTTTTTTCCATACATTTGAAATTAATAGTTGATCCAACCTTTGATAGCTTGACTTCACCTCCAAATTAATTAACTTAACATGGTTAATCATCTTTTGCATTTGTAATTCTATACATTGATTTACCTTTTCATAGCACCTTATTTGATCTTTTAACTCCTCAACCTCTTTACTAGCCATGCTAAATTGATCTTGTACTTTCTCCAACTCCTCTTTCATGTCCTCATATTTGTTTTTAAAAGTCGAAAGTTGATTCTCGAGTTGTTTCACATTTTCGTCCGATAACTTCAGTTGATTCTTGGTTGTGTGTAGTTCAGACTGTGTTAAAAAGAGTTCGTTCTCTAATAATTTGGATTTCATATCCAGATCGATATTTCTTTTGTTAAAACTAGAAATTTCAGACGAAAGTTGATCGCGTATAGCGCATATCTCCATCTCCATCTTTCCCTTTTCTTCCTTACAACTACAAAGGTCATCCAAGACTTCATTCAATTCCTTCTTACACGACTCCAACTCAATCTTGTAAAGTTCAAGCTCGAAATCAATCAATGCGACCTTCTCATACGCCTTTTGCACGTTCGAACCCAACTCATCTTGGACCTTTTTAAGCTCATTCACCTCGTCTTTAGAAGCCTTAAGACTAACCTTGGTACTTTCAACTTCAATCCTTGCTAATTCAGCTTCTTTATTCGACTTTTCAACCGTCTTCTCCAACTCTTGGACTTGTTTTTTCAAGGATTCATTCATCGAACTAGGGACGACGACACCAAAAGAAGACCAATCAAATATAACATTACAAATTGACCTATAAGTTTTTCCCGCTATACAAATGTAACATGCCCCACTACAATTAACGCATATAATACCGATTTTTGGCCTTATAACCAAAGATTCATACAATCTCTTAAACATGGATTCTTTCACTTCCGAACCATATATCACTAGTTTGTCACTCCTTAGGTTTACATGACCGATTGTTTTCCGGTCATCTTCCCCTTTGATTTCCTCCATCCGATAGTCGAACTCATTGTCGTAATACTTGGGAGTGATGAAAACCCCCGGAGTTTCATCCAAGTTATAAACCACCATTTTATTTGGATAATTACAAAACAATTATTGTTATAATCTTATAATTCAAGCTGAGAAATAGAGGAAATTCAAAAGTTTTACGTACGTGAAATATTTCGGAGCCAATAAGCTAGCTAAGTAAATGCAATATGCTAATTTGTTTTAAGAGGAGAAATGTTTGAAAAGAGTACCGTGGAAGTAAAGCAAATGAAAGTGTGCTTGCAAACATTTGTGTAGAGGAAGTATATTCTTTGACATGAAGTATTGTTAACATGTACAACTAGATATAACCTTTTATTGTCAGACTTTCTAGGGTGGTTAAGAATCGAACTCATACCGAATACAATACGGCCTTAAAAATCATTAACATAAGCATCAATGCTTAGACCTTTATCATCAACGTAGCTTACGATATAGCCATATAGGTTAAGTTGGTTCACATATAATGGTAAAGCCTACATGACCGTAAGGCCCGTGACTTCAAATCCTAGGAGTCTCTAATTCATTCAAGTGGAATTTCTAACAATCTAATGTGCAATGTGCATTATCCACGCACTCTTCAGACTTACATCTAATCAAGCTAAGGCCGAAGAAAATCCGCCAGTGCATTTACCCACTATTTTAGCGGGTTTGGACAATATAAACTATTTAAAAAATTACGGAGTATAGAATGGATTATGAAGCCTATAGCGTTAATCCCTCTAAGGCCCTGATTTTTTTGGCTTATAAAAGCTGAATTTATAGGAGTTGAACTTATAGAAGCTGAATTTATAGAGTATTGCTAGGGCTTATAGAAGTTGAACTTATAAGAGTTGAAGTTATAGGAAATAAACTTATTAGAGCTGAATTTATAGGAGTTGAGCTGAACTTATAGGAACTGAAATTAAGCTGAACCTATAAAAAAAAAAGTTTAACCACACAAAAACTAATACAGTAAAAATAAAGTAGTGATTAGAACCTAAATCAAAACATACACAGTATAATGGTGGAAAAATACAAATACTCCGTACATTTTATCCACAAGCTCATGAACAAGACCACCAACTTAAATGGACAGGCATAGACAACATCAGTAAACACGCTTTAACGGGCTTGAACAAAGTGGGCCCGGCATATGTCCAATCCAAACCCTTAAAAGATCACCTCTATCAAGCACACACACTTTCACGTGACGGGTGTCGGGGGAGTATTGATAAGAACAGTGTTTGGATCACAACCATCAACTCAAGCTTAAGTCTATATTCAAAATGATTCTAACAAAACCCTTGAAATGCAGTTGATATCACGGCTCAAAGAAAAAATACAGAAACTCAGCTTAGAAGGGAAAGAACAAGCAGAGCGTACACTCGCGAGTCGGGATCATATGCTGTGATAATAAGTACCATAATAACACTATATGATCTTGTGATAAGATTTTACTATATTTTCAGGTAAGAAAAAAGAAAACACAAAACAAAATATTTTGTGCATCAACAAGCTGTCGCGTAAAAATTGCGGTAACTAACGCGTCACAACCACAGAAAATAGCTAAACAGAAAAACAAAAAAATAAACAAAAATGTTGCAGAGAAATTGATGAGACAAGTTTGTACCGTAGAGTGCGTAAGGTGCTCAAGAATTGAAGAGCTTTCTAAAAGGGCCGTCCTTTCTGTCCTTTGCGGCTTCAGTTAGCGCAAGGAACCTCTTGAACCCCGTCGTAGCAGCTCCACGCCCTAACGCGGCTGCTCTTGCAAGAACGTCCTCACCAGAAGCGGTGACGGAAGACGATGCTGGGCTGACTGTAGTCGATGGTCCTGGTGCAGAGGGAGCTATGGCTGCCGAAGATGCAGGCATTGATGGTTGTTTGAGGTTTGACCCGTGTTTGTTGAAGTCGTCTAGAATTGTCTGTTGATCTACCTTCTTGAGGCCCTATTTGTTGGAAGATATTTCGGAAACCAATGTTAATACCCAAAACAGCAATTACCTACGGAGTATAATATTTGTACCAATGCATGTAAGACTCCGATGGATGGCACCTATAGGGTCAGGCGTAAACATACTTACCCATGGGTTTTAAACAAACTGAGACTAATTACAGGTAACTCGGGGTAAAAGCTACACTGGAAACTGCATTTAAGAAACTGCGATTTTTTACGGAATCATAATTTTTTCATTTAAGTATTGGAGCGGATGTCGTATCTTCACTTTTGTCTTCTAGTTCACTACCAGTATCAACTCACATAAATCTCGAAGATCGGCTTCATATAACTCACAAAAATTAAAGTCAATAATTGCACACACTACATACTCGCAACTCGCAATAAATGAGAGGCCATAAACTTAAGACTAAAAGGAGAGAACAGATCAGAATAAAACCTTCAGTTCCAATATTCGCTGAAACTCCGAAGGAGTTCCCTCGGGCAATAGAGCACGATAAGTATCTGCAACAGAATCCATTGGAGATAATATAACCTGGCAATAGACAGATAGTCAGCCACCAGCAAAGTGCCAAATAAGTGTTCACCATAAGTATAGAAGCTTACCTTCAAAAGCGCTTCAGCTTTGCTCATCTCACGGCTAACAAATTTAGAGTAACTAGTAGCTCCGGTTGTCTAAAAAAAATACGATGCCAATTATGGTCATTAGTACATAACAAAACTGAATGTAACTTCAATGGAATAAACAGTATGATGGCGTGATGGAGCTGCAATAAAATAAAAAATATAAAAAAAATAACGCTGAAAACGGGCTATAGACTGGCGGCAAACTACACCCCCAGTAATTTAACACTCATTGAACATACAATTGAAGAGTGCCACAATGGCTCTGTGTAGTGGGCCAGTGGCCAAAGGATTTGGGCGCGGTTGGAGGTTCGATTCTAGTGTGTACTTTTTGCCTTTTTTTAGTATTTCTTGTTAAATTTGATTTTCTTAATTCAAAAATTTTAGGGGTTTTCAATTGATTTTGAAGGTTTTTCTATTGTGTCTAGTATATACTTGTAGTTCTTTTTGCACCGGCAATTCTAGAATTCTAGATCCATCTCTGACTAGCGATTCTGGTGGCGACGGTGGTACGGAAAAATGTGGTAGAGAAACCCGACAATCCCAAAATCTAGGGCTTATAACCATTTAAAAAAAATCAAGGGTCAATGAGCTCCTTTGTTTTCTTAATTCCCTTCAACCCGACTATCCCTAATTAGGGTCAGAGGTTGTGTCTTTCCAAAATATACAAAATTATGATAAAAGATGCTACGATTACTTGTAGAAAGGCCAGCCAGAAATTTAGCCCCAAAGTAATGTTAAGACTGAAGATAATCACAGAGCATAAAAACGTAAATCAACTCACTTGTTTAGCAAGCGAAGGAACCTCCAGAAGAATAGTTTTCACAGCTTGGGTGTCAAGGAGCATCTGTACAAAAATGACATCAGTTTGAAATTTTGTATATGCCATCAAGAGAGTCGAAATCAAATGCATCAAGGCTATATCTTGAATTCAGTAAGCTTAATACACATCCCTGATTTTGTAACATGGCGGGATTACGTAAATTTCCTATGTATATGACACCAAACTAAGGCTTATCTTAGATGACAGTACATTAGCGAACACTGCATATAATTCCATTAAATGACTTCTACTTCATAACAAAATAAGCAGAAATGGTTTGGCAAACAATAAAGCCAAAGAATGGTGAGTATTAACTCCATCAAAAAAATAAGAACATAACTATATAAAGCCATCAAAGATTTTGTGGAATTGTTCTGGTGATGAAAGAGAGTCAGAAGGAATAAATTTGAACGAAACTTCAGTCTAAGTAATCTTCTACACAGGACACCCAAGAAATATTATGCACATGTAAGTTACCTGTTGGGCTCCAGTTTCCGAAATTTGCTTGCACTTAAAAATGTTGAGATAGAAACGTGGACCAAGAGATGACGCAAGCTGTAAGAAATACAAAGCAATTGAAAATTTGAAATGCTTAACGACATATTTTCACAGAGATTCTTTCAATGGAAAACATTCCTATAGAGATCACAATATCACAAAAAAAAATAAGAGAACAGCGAATAAGAAGCCACTGTCAGTACTTCCTCTGCGCGGCCACCGCCTTAAGTTTTACCTTATTATGAATAATCACTGATATAGAAGCATTCGGTGAACCTAAGTAGGCACCTCAAATCGTGAATATTTGATTATAACGCTATGATTGACCAATATCCAACATAGAACAAAACAAAGTGTTCATGAAAAGCTATAACAAGACCAGAAGAGGACAACGAAGATACATGCACAAATTCCAAAAATTACCTTGTCCAGGAAAAACTGGAAGTAAATGGGGGACAGAAGACTCCCAAGAACAGGGATACTGCTCGTAAGGATAGTATTTATCACATTAACATACCTGGACACAAGGACATTCAACTTTAAATTTCATACTCAACAGACAATAGCAATCATATTCGACTCATATCTAAACCAAAATGCAGCTTACTCTGATTGATCGCCTACACTTTCTAGTGATGCCCAGGGAACACGTGTCATTGCAATCATTTCAGCATCGAACTTTGTTTCCAGACCTTGCACTAGAGTTATTAACGATTTTGTGATGACGGCTGAATACTCGTCCTGTCAGATTGCATTATTTAGACAGCTTGTGCAAAAGTCATACAGATTCATATGTAATGAACTTGCCTACAAACTATTTGTATTTTATGTGAATTTACCTGCACTTCTGACATATCGACTCTCTCTGCAAACAGGGGATCAATTATCTTTGATATATTTTCCGCCAACTCACCAGCCTATAGGCAAAAACAGAGCACGTATAATAAACATACATTTTCGTAAATTAGAAACAGAGTATTGAGACGGCCAAGGTTAGGTACTCCTTTTTAAGAATCACTATAACGTTACAAGTAAGTTTGATCCCTCCGAAGCTGTTAAAGTTTGATTCCTCCGAATAAAATATTCTCAGCCAAGGTAGGAGGATGATAGAGATATCACAACCACAAAATAGACTTAGCAACTCCTCAAATGGGTTCTTTTGATGATGCGAAACAAGATTAACCTCAAGTAACCAAGTCCACCTTCAATCACGACTATTTAAATTTTTTAATTCAAGCAAATGCCACCAGATTCTATAGCCACTATAAGATGAAAGTAAATATAATTACATTTAAGATAAAGCAATTGAGCTACAAAGGAAACTCACCGTTTTATGACAGTACTCAGCGGTATTCACAATATAGCAAATCATCCTTTCATCTTTCTCAGACGTCTGAAACGACAGTCAGAAAGGAAACAGCACAGAAAGAAAAAGGTAAATACACTTCTACTACATGACAGTAGCAACGAAATCACTAAGAAACAAAACAGTGTACATGAAACCTTAATTTGCCCATCCATTCCAGTTGCAGCTGCTACAATTCCTGTTCCACCTTTTGGAAGCCTGCCAAACAGCTTTGTTGCGTATGCTTTGAGCATTTTTTGGAATACCTAGCAGAATAAACCAAAACAATCAGACCCAATCGCCTGCGTGTTTTTGGATTGAAACTAAGACTCTTTGGTCTTGATCATGTTAACGAAATTGCTACGGCTCATTTTTAGGGCAATAAAAGAAGTACTGACAATTCCCCTTAAAAAAATGGGTCACCCTCCCTTTTAACACTTTCTACTTCTTTTGACTCAGAAAAGTTAATAGCATGACACAAGTTAATTATTAACTGTAATACTGTATTTGATTGTCTACATTGGTACATACTAAAATGGAAACATAAAAATCTTATTGGGTCAAAGAGTATTCATTAAAGCATTTTGTTGTTGGATCAAACAGCTATATGCTGCACAAAGGTTGGTTAACCATTACAAACCTTAAACAAATTGAACAGCGTTTGATTTTTTGTCAAAGCACTGCATCGCTTCAGGCTTCGTCTGATTATAAGAAACACCTGAAATTCACAGCAATGCTATTTAGTAATTCACTTGTACAAAATTGGAACAAGTAAACGCAACATGTTTATACTTATTAATATCAAAAACTGCCTGTCAGCTCCAGTGTTCCAAAATTTTGACAATTTTCCTTTCAGATTACAGAGTTTGGACCATTATATGTCTACCCATTTAATAATATAGTTTGCTAATTAATCCCACACATATTTCCACTAAATGATTATAGAGATAAGGACAATTTGCTATTTGGAACTAGCCATGCAATAACATCGTCATTCGTCAACTAGGCTCCCAGCTATGAAGAGCTTGGGTGGGGCTGGAGGGTGGTGTTCGAGGACCTTACTCCTACGTTGAGAATACCTGCTACACTGCTACCTTAAAATATAAGTGAAGAAAATTTAGTGAGCCATTTTAATTTATTCCAGTGTATTCCAACGACTGACAATGATTCTTTTGTTTTTAATAGTAATTGATAATACTTTGAATTTAGAAGGTTGTGTTTCTATTTTCCGACTCCACATACACGTGAAGTCTGAAAGAAAACAGCAAAGGGAAGTATTAAAATAAAGTTTTTTTAACACATCATTGATGACCTCATATATTGGGCTCTCTAAGATGATTATGATAGCATAGCAAAGCATAACTAGCACGAGTCACTCTGTTAACACTTAACAAGAACAAACAAGACAGAAGTGTGTACCTGCATGCTACTGGATAGGATATTAGTCTGACTTCCTTCTTCAATAGCCCAAGTTTCTTCCTAAAATGAAGACAGCAATGTCAATATACAGTCCGATTTTACAAGTTAAATAGGAAGGTTTGGGGAACAATGTATATAAAGAGGTACCTGAACCAGTTTCTCCAAATGCTCCATTAATGTTTTCTCTTCTAATTCAACATACACATTGAGATGAGGCTCAAAGCAGGATGATATAATTCCTCGAAAGTTGAACTACAAAAATCATCAAAGCACCTTTATTAGGTAGACTCCCAAGAGGAATAAATGGATAATCCAATTGGTTAACAGCAAGGATCTCATCTGGCTTCTTTTGGGACATCATAAAATATTCAATTACACATAAACATGAGAAAAGTGCAGAAACAGAGGAAAAGAAGTCTTTGAATTTCAGATGCATCAAACAATTCAAAAAATAACCCAACCAAGAAAACCGTTGTCGCAACTCTCCCAAAATTTCTTGGGTACCCTTTTAAACACCAGACACCGGTGTGTGTAAACTCCCATGAAAGAGTTGTTAAGACATATTATTTTTGATTCTTCTCGTTTTAAACCGTTTGAAGTCTAAAGTTTTCTTAGGTACTTTGAAGTATATTGAAGTTCAATGTTTTTATATCTTAGGTTCTTTCGACGTTTCCTAAAGTAATCTGAGGTTTTCTTAAGTGTTTGGTACATTAAGAAAAAATAAGATGAAAACAGGATCCTTAATCCAAAATGATGATGGAAGGGTCTGAACCATATAAGAGCTTACACCTGAGATCACTTGCAATGACAATAACTCTATACCAAAGCCTCATTTGTTGTCGTGAAGGGTAACGGGGGATCGGATGTATGCAACCTTACCCCATAGTTAATTCTCATGTGTTATTATATCATACAGAAACTGTTGCAAATGACGATAACTCTACACCAACCTTTTTGAAGTGCTCACGATGAGGTGTTAAGCCTGGGTATTCATTTTTCAAATAGGAAATGATACTATGATACAGATACTTTTGAGCAAATGAGACATCCTCATTGATTCACAATGAAAGTATAACCAGAACTAAATGGCTAGAAAATGAGACAGCCCCACTAATTAACAATAAAATATCCAGCAAGAAGCCAAGAAGTGCCTCTTGAAAGATGATAATTCAACACATTATTGCGAACAGGCTAGCAATATACAGAAGGAAGACACTCACTGTGCACGGAAACAGAGTAGCTTTCCACACTGTATTAACAACTATGAATAATAAAGATGAACGAACATATTTACCCCATCTCCTGGAACTGAATAATCTTTCTGCACGTCCTTTTCCTGTAAGTATTAAATACATATAAATATAAATGATGTCAGCATACCTGATCAGGTCTATAAAACTAAACAAAACTACCGCCTTAAGAAATTCTAAAGCTTACGTCATTTCCACTGCCTTGGTTTCCAGCAAGCTTCTTCTCATATTTTTTCTTTATATCCGATATAGATGGACCT
Organism: Dianthus caryophyllus; assembly: GCA_023091065.1. NCBI lineage: Eukaryota > Viridiplantae > Streptophyta > Magnoliopsida > Caryophyllales > Caryophyllaceae > Dianthus > Dianthus caryophyllus. The sequence goes on along the minus strand of CM041530.1, from coordinate 21,878,655 downwards.
ACATTGTCTCCTTTATCTACGTCATCAGCATCAGTCCCAGACTCTCTAGTTGAGTTTCCACCAAACTTCTCTGCAAGTTCTTCTTCAAATTCCAAAGTTCGTTGAAGTGCCTATCATATTTGAAAGTAACAAAGTCAAGCAACTGTGATTGATAAAAAAACAGAAAATCAGAGAAGTTCATGATGTACCTGTGGCATATAGGATGCCGAACACAACTAGAGACAAAAACCCGATACAAAACATTGAACAACCATACTTTCAATCTATATGATGGCAGTTACATGTAGAACACAGGTCAAAAGGTACAGCTGTTTAGGTCAGTATGGTATTTCTCATAGAAACATATATTAATGGTCAATAAAACCATAAAAACCACAGAAGTAATTTGTAATGGTCTCCATAGGAAAAATACTTCAAGCAAAAGTCAGGTTCCATAAAGCTAAATAGAAAGCATATGGGCCATCTACTGCATTGATGATCTCAACATGGAACTCAACCGAGCCAGGAGAATAATCAAAGTGCACAATTAAGGACTATGGGCTGAAAATATCACAAAACATGCACCACTTACCATCAATAAAGTCCCAACATCTGGCTTTTCCTTTAAACTATTAAGTATTTCCTCAAGCTGTGTTCTGCAATTGCAAATAAATCATGCCAGCAAGGAGAAGATCGTTACATAACCTTCCATCATGAATCTCTATTTCTAGAACGTAGGGAGGGGGCAAAAAGTTCATAAACAGTCTTGTTTGGAGGGAGATACATTTTTCGAAACAATGGCTTCCCCAAAATCTGACTCAGAAAAGCAGTTTCACAAAGGCTACACCTTTTTTCGGTAATCCAAGAACCTTACAAATATAGTACTAGTCACACACCTCGTCAACTTGCAAAACTGGATGCAAAGTAGATAAGGAACACGCCACGAAGAAGGAAATATTTTCCATATCTCATCATTCGTTCTTAATCGACGCTTGATCCATGCATATCTTCTCTCTGTTTTATCCAGTTTTGCGAGTTCTATTACACAGAAAGAACAGGGTTATAGGAGTCCAATTAGAAATGAAGAAGCTCTTGTCACAATTACACGGATATTCAATGGAAAAGCACAGGTGCAAACAGCAGCAATTAAGTACAAAGAGATATATAAGAAAAGGAAGAATACAAACCAGCTCCTTCAAAAATTTGTCTGTAAGAAGTAAGCTCCCTATTGCAGAAATTTTTCACTAGTTCTTCCCGCACAGAGGGCTCCAAAGCATCAACTACTAAACAAGCATCTGATAGGTGCTGCAATAGTTTACTATCTTCAGACTCTCTTCCTGTACCTAAGCTGCGATTTCAGAATTAATGATGAGATACACATAATGTAGCCAGGCTGACACTGTTAACTACACAACTCTGAAGATTATTCCAGCTATAGGTGCTACAATCTCAGCCATCATTTCATTTTATTGTCAAAGCAAAAACTAGTTATAGAAGGAGTTTTACGTGAACATCCTAGAAAGCGCCCATAGTCAATCAAAGCATAAACCCATGAATAATATATGTTGACCCAGATGAATATTCTGTTCACTAGCACACTGTTTGCTACCAGAAAACAAAATTGTATATCCTACTTCATTATCATCAAGTTTGAAACAAAATAAGATATACGAAGTATACTGAGAGATTAAAAAAATAGAATAAAAAAAGCGCCAAACCTAGAGAAGTCAGAAAATACATGCGACTTCAGGATCTGTTTGATGTTCTTAAACTTCTCCCGCAACTCCGTTATTTTGGGAACGTCTCTGTACGCTTCAAAATGGCTACATAACTGATTAACAGCCTGGTACACAAAAACAGTAACAGCAATAACATTACCTTCATGTAAACACAATTGTTTGTGACAACATAAAAAAATCCATTACACACGAATTTTCCCACTATTGAAATACAAAGAAAGGCCAACAGCTGGATGCACAATGTGAAAAGATACTCGTCCTAGAACATTTATGAACAGTGTGAAACAGATGGGCATATTTTAAAACCAGAGATCACCAGTAAGCAAAGGGGATTATATTTCCTGAAGCCAAAATCAAACAAATAATACCTAAGCTAACGTCAAAGGACTGTGGCAACTAATACCTCTAATTGGGCAGCGACCTCCTTATATTGCCTCTTTGAAGCCATCACTTGAAGTTGTTCAACAGCAGACACTGCCAAAACATTGACAATTTGATACTTGCTTCTCAGCTAAAAAGCAGCATAGAACATTTAAAAAATATGCACTATTACTGATGGAATACTACCAGAACATGTAACATTACAAAAGGCATATCAAACAGAACGAGGTCATAAAGAAAGCATGAGAAGCACACCTAACTATGAATTAAAGTAAGAAAACAGCAAGAAAATTTGGCAAATCTGCATGAATGAACGTTAAACAAATATCTGCTATAACTCATTTAGTTTCTCTTACGAAGCATGCATCACATAACAGAATCTGCAGGATAAAAACTATTTTTCTAAGTTAGGGAGAAACATAACGCTACAACATTATTTTGTGAATCCTGACATATTCTACTCATCTAAATCTGTATAAGGCTACAACGCCTTTTTTTTCCTCCTATTCAAACTTTCAAATTTTAAATCTGAAACAAATAGTGAGGTCAATGAGAACCTAAGTACAATATCTAAGTTTTGAAATATACAAATGTAGTTCCCCGATACACTTAAGCATACATATCAGACGGTTGACAGAAAATCTCCGCAGCGGGAGACTAAAAATTCTTGAGAATGTAAAATTATCATCTTGCATCATATGATGAGAATGTACAGTAAAAAAAACAAAAAAAAAAAAGAGAGAGACCAATAGAAAGCAAACCTAACATGGTAAGACGATGGAGAGCTGTGATGGTAGTCGTTATGTGCTTTTTCGCAAAATCTAGCTTTTTAATGTCACGACAAATCTCTTGAACCATTGTCTCACTCTGCTCGGCCTTAGTTTTGATCTCCCGTATTTTGTACATGAGTTCCTGTCGAACAACACCAATTAACTAACTAAACACAACAAAATCTCCAAATATTGTGAAACTCGTTTCAAGGGATAATTACGAAAATCCATATTATAAAAAGGACTTCCTGTAGTACCATGCGAGTATAGTGGTATCTATATTCTATAAATCAATATCTACCATGATACCCTACCATCGTCAAAATGAAGTATTTATAGCTGATGGTAATTGTACTTTGTATCACAACTCCTTTCTTTAGTAGGCATTTCCATTTATACTGTCTCTCAATAAAATAAGACATGATTTTTCACAAAATAACATACATTACAAACTTTATATTTCTACAATAAAATAAAGATGTCGAAAAAAAAAAAAAAGTATATACAACTAAAAATTGTTTTGGAGATACATGGGCAATACAGGTAGTAAACTATTAAAAGCAATTCTCACATTCATCTAGAATTTGACCAAGCATTTTTTTTCACGAGTATAAGAAAACAGCACAATGCATTAATCAATTAGGTGAACAAACCTTCACCGCATGAGTGGCTTCAGCAAGATCTTCTTTAGCTTTCGTACCTGAATTACTCTAAAGTACAAGAAATTAACCATCAAGGTTCGAATCCAAGACTAAACATTAGTATCAAGGACATGAAATAAAAATAGACTGGATTCGTACACAAATTATATGGCTTGGGAAGGGTGTTTGCCTACATGAACAAAATTAACCAGCCATAGCATATAAACAGAGAGGAGTTAATCTAACATGAAGCAACAAAGTAACAGACACTAAGTCAACATTCACTTTCAGGGTTGTGTACCCCCATCATCATCACAGCCATGAGCACAATGTTCTTTGTTATCCTCACTACTAACAGCTAACATGAGCACAATGTTCTTTGCCAGCATGACACTTGGGAGGGCAACAAATCATACACCGAGAAGTCTCCACTTCATAAAAAGACATTTCAGGGACCTAACATTTTAACCACCAAGTTGAGATAGTTCTTGAAATGATTGAAATCATGAATCAGATATTTCCAGTCAAAGGAAAAAGGGAAGTACATTTATTCCACGCCTTTGAATAATTTGCCAATTGTTTACACTTCCGTATATGTTTGATCATTCATTGGTCAATGTAATGACAAACAAATTTTCTGACATCTTCCTAAATATGCAGTATACAATGAGCTTGAGTGGAACACTCGACATGTAGATGTTCCCCTTTGTATTTTTTTTCTGGCTCTCTCCACATTGTGACTTTCCATTGTTTATCTCCACCATTATCGGTGGCTCTATTCACATGATGTTGAGAGTATTTCATGACATGACTCAAATCAAGCATCACACATTTCCAGTTATAAAAATTGGGAACAACGTCTGTTCTTATATGTCTTTTAATCGTAGGCAATTATGTAAACTTCCAAATATGTCTGGTCATTAACTGACCCCCTCATTATAGAAAAAGTTGTAAACCTTCCTCAAATATACCTAAACTAAAGCATCCGATGAGCTTGAGTAGGACACCCAGCATACAGAAAAACCACTAGACATTTTCGATGGCTTACACATAGTGACTTTCCACTGTCTTCTCACAACTTCAGTCTTTTCTCCTTTCAGACAGAAGATACAATGGAGCAATATCCCAACTCAAAATCCAAATTTTTGAGAATGTAATTCAAACTCAAAAATGTTGATCTGGTTAATTTGAAAGACTGAATAGTACCACCAATCCACACCAAACTAGCATATTTCAAAATTCCATCCAATATTTAAGAGTGTATTAGAAGGATAAATGTCTTTTCTCAAAAGTCAATTCCTAGCCATGCCCCTTAATCCGTGGCGAAAATGCACGTGTTTAATTGAACTTATGAAATTTTATAAAACAAACCATGGATTTCGATTTGACCTTATATCCTTTACATATTTATATGCTATCAGATTATACTTATCACCTTCATCACTTCATATCTCTCACACCCTTTTCCCTACATAACCCTAGCCCTATATACATTCACCTTTCCGAATTCCATTCCTTTTCAAACAACATCGACTCTACGCCAACTCACCTTCAATAATAACTTGCACTTCCTTTACAAGGTAAGAAACAGGCATGAAAAGCAGACTATCGATGGTAATTTTCGACCAAAAACATGAGTAAGTAACGACAGAAATAGACACAACTTCTTCAATAACCTAAACCAAGACAAGAAACTAGTTGTGAGCATTACCTGTTGTCTAACAGCTGCTAATATTGAAGCATCCACACGGCGTATCTCCCCATGTATCTTTTGCATAAGCGGTTCAACACCAGATAATGAGGCCTCTGAGTTTCATATCATACATCAAAGAAAAAAATCAAAATCCAAAAATAGAGCTTTGGAATTCATCGAGCAAAAACTGAACATGCAAATATCACACAATGAGGTAACATCTCTTGCATAAATTTCACTACACCAAATGTTAGAATATTGATTGAAATTTGACAGGTGCTTAACTTAAATGATAATATGGCTCAAACAAACAAAATTACATTTCTATTCTCCAATGTATAATGTGCCGAGAACTTTGTATTAATTTCAGAGTTAGGCAGGTATTCTTAGTACGAATCACCTCCTACAAAATTTCCTAAGTAAGCTCAAGTGATATTATTCCATAGACACGAGTGCCATAAAAATAGAATGCATCATTGAGAATGTCCACCGATGACTTTGATTTTTCACTTTAAACTCTTGAGTATGATGTCCGTAGAACTTTCTGATCACTTCACGATCGTTGAACAGGTATTAATAGCATGAATGACCCCCGAAAAAATATCTTATGTGCACACAAATTGATACTATTCGGAAGACATGTGTGCGTGTGTGAGGGCTAGTATCAACCTCTTGCACATGAGAAGTTAGATTTAACCGAGGTCCACAAATTGGAATGCACCAATTATTTTGATTTTTTTTTGTTCGAGGGCTGGTTTGACGTTGAGTAGCTCACCACCACGAAAAAAACCCGTCACATCTTTTATTTTTCATTCATTCAGGTCAATTGTTCAAGATCGATCTGACATATATCGAAAGCTACAAAAACCTAGCATATGCAACACAATCCACTACCCTAACCACTCTGAAACTTGAAAATACCGGAAATTCCAATACAATATCGGATATAATTGCATGATCAAGAATCAAAACAATAGCGACAACGATTTTAAATAAATAAAAAATTGCATCATCACCAAATTAAACCGATACCTGTAGGAAACATTTGGTTAATATACTCAAGAGCACTTGATTTATCCATTGATCTAGGAATCGACATCTTCTCTGCAGATTCATCAATGTATTATTACACTCACCATTAATAAAATTAAAAAGAAATGCCCTAAAAATCACCAATTATCATCATTAATAATGCAAAATTCAACAGAGATCAACGACGAAATGAAAAATGAAGAATTAATGAGTGAGTATGATCCTCAACTATGATCACAAACATAAATCAACATCAATTAATTGACTTTCCAATCTAAAATAACAATGTACAAAATCATACACTAACTAATTATCAGTTGATAAACCAATTAAACAGCAATCAAATCAAATATAATTGAGCAACTAGAAAATAATGAAATAAATGCAATTGAGTAAAAAAAAATAATATACCCTAATTAGATGAATTAATGGATCAAAAAATTGGGTATCTGGGTAACATTAACAGACGAACTAATTTGAGGTGAATTGATTCGATTGAGAGGCTGATTAGATTAAAAAAATAAAAACGGGGAGGGATGATCTACTTTGGAGAATTAATCGAAAATTAAGTTGAGCTTCTAAATTGGAAGCAGAAGCCCCATTTTATTTTCGGTGAAGCTTTCTTTTTTTTCTTTTTTTTTTTGGGTTTCCAACCGATATCCGAACTCATTTGGTAATTAGTCGGTTTGGGCGTGTCAGGGGTTAAGGTTTTAAAGCTCCCAACGCTTGCCATGATCGAACCTCGATTCTCCTCTAAATCTATTCACATGACCACTGTATCAAGGCATAGTTGGTTCGGTGAAGCTTTCTTGAGATTGTATTTTATTTGCAATATGTATTAATTAACTTTTTTTTTTTTTTTTTTTTTTTTTTTTTTTTGGTGAGTTGCAATATGTATTAATTATCACAAGTACTACTTCCCTCATTCCAAATAAGTCATCCTTTTTTACCCTTATACTAATATTGGTGAGAGAGTTTAGTAAAAAATTCTCATGTATTAATATTTTCATTGAGACAACTTAGCAATACACATTAAATAAGGATAGTTTAGTAATTTTCTTAAAGGAGACACTTATTTTGGGATTTTTAAAAAATAAAAAAGAAATACGGGGTAATTATTTTGGGATGGATAGAGAATAATTAAATAATTTTTCTAATTTAAATTATTTGTCTCAATTTGTCATTTGTCAGATGACTACCAAAATTTAATTCTTCTCTTTTTATTTTATGCAGGTGTACAATGTATGATACAACCCCGTGATTTATATTTGACCTTAAATAATCTTTATAATAAACAAATATGGAGTAATAAATTCATTAAACGTTTTAAAGAAGTTTATTGAGTATATTTAATTTTAATGTAAATAAAAAGAATTTTATAAGTAATGCATTAAACGGAGTACTCCGTACTAATTTTCTTTAAAAAAAAAAGTCTCAGTCATGGTCATAATTTTTAAGATTATTTTTAGGGTGTTATTTTATATATATTTTTTTAAAAAAAGTGTTTTTATAAGGGGATTATTATCAATTACTCCTAATTAATATAGAGTTTCTAAAGATGGATATCGAAATGGGTCGTTACAAACATTATGTGAGTCAAGAATTGATTCTAACTTTTATTTAAAATCTATTATAGTTGAAAGATTATGTTTTATAAAAATAAATTAGGCAGTTTAACTTATTTTATTCACAAGTAACATACAGAGTACTATTAAATGAAATCCCATTTACCAAAAAAGTAAGAAATGGATTGAACTCCCAACTATAATATCAATTTTTTTTTATAAAACAAACTAGAGATCAACAAGTGAACAACTTAGGCAACATTAAAAGAGATACGGAGTATCAAACAATTCTATTTCACGTTGTTCGTATAGTACAGTCTTAGACATGATCTCCTACTTAACCCACGAAACTTATTAAAATTTTAGATAGTAGAAATATTTTTCTACTGATATAAAAGCAGTGAATAATCATTTTTTTTTATTAATTTTTTTTATATCTTTAGATATCAAAGTGATTAGTAGTATTCTGCATTTTGGAATAATAATTTACAATATTAAGATTAATTTTCGTAATAATTATATTTTAATTATAAGAGTTTTTTATATTTGCCTTTTTCAATTGGTCCTATCATATTTACCCATAAATTTATGTCATTTTAAATTTGATTAAAAGGGTTTTTCATGTCACTTTATAGGTCTTGATTTTGAGGAAAACAAGGGTGGGTCAACTACTCAACTCTATAATTGGAGCCAACTTAATTTAAACATCACAATTTCTTGTGTGAGACGGGCCTAACGATAAATTTATCGTAAGTCCTCTCACACAAGGTAGTTACGAGTTAGTTTTTTTTTTCTTTTCTTGCTTGTGTCTTACGTTAATTATCGTTAGGCCCGTCTTTCAGGAGAACTACTGTTTAAACATATCCATATGTATACAGTAAATAAGTCATTATTAGTTTTTTTATACTCCCTCCCATTTTATATAATGTTCCCAGTTGTTTTGGGGTAAAAAATAAGGAAGTAGGAATGTGTGGTGGGGATTAGAAGTAAGAAAAAAAAAAGTGGGGACATAAAATATAATAACCACTAGATATTGACCAAAAAGAAAAGAGGAAAAACAAATAAAATAAGACTAAAAAGGAAAGTGGAAACATCATATAAAATGGAAGGGAGTACATTGTTAATGTGTTTTTATTATATTTTGTATAGCTACATACATAATATAACAGTAATTTCAAAATTATACAATAATTTTATAGGGAAAATTTATAATAGCCCCGTGATTTTTCACGGGTGTTACACTAGTGTATTTGTATTTTTTTGTATACGAGTTTTACTGTTGGTATATATACGACTACGTTTTTTTCATTTACTTTTTCGAATATGATTTTCCGTATATGGATTTTACTCTCGTTATATACTTTTTTTTCATTTTATTTCTCTTTCATACCCTTTTTTACTCACTCTCTATACACAATTCTCTCCTTTATTTTTCCTTAACTTTTGTTAACCTGAATTCATTCAATTATTAATTTCAATAATCAATTCAACAAAGTAGTAATTTGATTCAATTTCAATTTTTTTTTCATAAAATTGTGTAAATTTTATTGATCTTGAAAATTTTTGGGTTAAAAATCAAATTAGGGTTCATAGAAAATTGAAATTTGAGTTAAAACCACTACCACCCAACTTAACTCACACCACCACGACCACCGCCAGCCCAGACCACCCGCCGCCCAGGCCTCCGCCCCACCGTCGTCAACCACCACCACTCCCACCACCATAAACCACCTTTAATCTAACTTATAAACCCTAATTTTAAATTTAAATTTAATCCACCATAAATTAATACTCCCTCCGTTTCGCTGATTTGTTTACGTTTATTTTATACACATTTATCGATGTGAGGAGAGAGGTTGAGAAAAAACTAATAATATAAGTACAAATGGGGCCCCATTTGCTTAAAATTATCAAATGTAATTGGTTGAGCGAGTAGGGGCCACCTCCCACATGGGTCAAGCATGACCAATTTTGGAAAGTGTAAACAAATGACCCGTACGCCCCAAAATGGAAAGTGTAAACAAATGACCGGGACGGAGGGAGTATAATTTAATAATTTAATGAACAAAATTACCTCATTGAATTCATTATCGTAGTTCATCATTGAAAAACTAAAATATTTAATGAATTTGATTAAAGAAAGATTAAAAATTGAATGAATTTGAGTTAGGAAAAGTCATTAAAAAAAATTAAAAAAAGGTAGTATATCATGAGAGTAAAAAGGACAAATTTGAAAATAATAGGGAAAAAAGTATATAACGGGAGTAAAACCCGTATATGGAAAATCAATACCCTAGTTTTTCACGTCTACTCTTTTCTATTCCCTTAATATATAAATTTTTCACTTTTTTCTTTCAACTTTAATCATATTTTAATCAATTTCTTAACAGTTGAATCATGAAATCCAAGAATAAATTCGATCAGGTGATAATAATCTTCTAATTTCTATTTTGCTATCAAATTAATAGTTTTTAGTGGATTTAATTAAAACTTTGGATTAGGGTTAGGGTTTGGGTTTGCGTTTAGGTTTGAATAGGTGGTTAGTTGGTGGTGCGGGGCGGGGCGGCAGGTGGCGGAAGGGCTACCTTCAATGTTTTTCATAGTCAAATTTCTTGGCAAATAAATGTTTGGAGCATTATCATCATTACTCTTAACTAAACAAGCAACTCTTCAGTGCAGGAGGAATTTTAATTAAATCCATTGAATTTTTTAATCAAAAATCATTAATTTGATAGCAAACTAGAAATTGGAAAATTATTATTACTTGATCGAATTTATTATTGGATTTCATGATTCAATTATTGAAAAATTGATTAACATTTGATTAATAAAGCTCAAAGAAAAAAGAGAGAAACTTGTATGTTGAGGGAGTAACAAAAGGGTAGAAATGGAAAACTAAATGAAAAAAGTATATCACGAGAATAAAATTCATATAAGAAAAATCAATAGTCTTCCATTTTCAAAGTAATTTTCATTATTATTTAATTTGAGAAAATTCGTAAATGTTTGACACTTTTTCAAAACTTCAACCCTAATGTAATTTGAACTTTCTTTTATCTTATAATTTCAATTGTAATTCAATGATATCTCTTTTATCTTCATTTCGTATTCTTTCCGTTGAAGGTTTTTAGTTGGTCATTTGTTTACAAATCGACTGCATTTCAGCGACGAAGTATTAATTTGTTTTCCTTTACTTATCAAGTTAAATATTCACTGAAATCCTTGAAAGATGTTTTTTAGAGAAAATAGTAGAAATTTCCATTATAAAGGTAAGTGTTTCGTACATGATCTCTAATTTCCTACAGGGGAAGGCCAAAGTAGCCAACTAGCCACCCAAAATTTTACATGAAACTAGAAAGAAAATCTTTATTCATACCTAAATTACATCCATCCATTGCAACACACTACTCCAGACCTCTCTCAAGTAAGAACATTGAAAGAAAAGTTGTAGATGGCTTTTGCTAGCAGCCTTACACAACGCAGTGATAACTATCAAAAGAGGTTATAAATGAAGAATGGGCGTTAAAATAGGGATAAAAATTAATACTACGTACAATTTTAAATTTCAATTGATATTATAACTCAATTGGTGATAAAATTGAGAAAAAGTACTCACAACAGGCAAGAGTTTGAAAAAAAATTACATGGGAGTTTTGAAAAAATTATACTCCGTATACAGAGTAAGGATCCTCTCCATTTCTCAAAAAGAAATGGAGGTCCATTACTTATTAATGGTTGAGATCGGTTTGTGTGAAAATCTAAGGGTTGTAAATTTTTGATAAAAATAATGTTTTAATGAAGGAGAGAGAAAATATATTAAAATATTAATGTATTAGAGAGGAAATGGAGAGAAAGAAATGGAGAGGATCCAAATTGCCGTATACAATAGGTGAGAATTATAAATTCTTTCTTATTATATGGAGTAGATCATTCAAATCATGTCTCCTTTTTTAGATGAAATTTTCATTTTTCCTTTTAATCAAAAATAAATATCTTGTTCTTTTTAAAAAAATTATTGCAGTGCAGTGGTTGGATTTTTTTAGAGGTCATGGCGCTGTTTATAGACAAGGTTGAGTTAGAGAGGTCGATTTAGTTGACTTTCCAGGGTTGTAGACATGGGTAGCTGGTGCGGCGGGTTATAGGCATTTGCTTAGCATATTGATTACTAAATGATTGTTGTCCATCCTTAACCCTCTTAAAGCGTGAAGGGTCTACCATATTTTACAAACGAAAAATGGTGGGTCTCCAGACGTTTACCGTTTAGTACCTCCGTTCAAACATTAAAGTTAATATGGTTGGTCATGTTGATTGTGTATTTTTATGAAGGGATAAACCCAACCTAATATATATTCCCACATGCGATCCCACATCGGTTGTGAGATGAGAGTTGCTTTCCTTTATAAGGTTTAGGGGTTACTCATCTTATTGCCAATTGGTTGTAGGATGGAACCTCCTAGACCTTATAAGCGGACTCTCTCATACTCTCTGGTGTGGCCCAGGCCCGTGGAATTTTACAGGTGGCAATTGACGGTTCGCTTGGTAGCGATTATGGTTGTGGTTGCCAATGGGAATGACGATGAGCAATCGTATAGTAAGAGAATTAACGAGTAAGCTCTTATTAGACTCAATGATAAAAGTATACGTTCGAACTCGAGATATATTGTTCATCTTATGACATTTGTGATCCATAATTTAATAATTTTTTTTAGGAAAATTTAACATGAATAAACCAACCTATTAGTGATCTTCCATTAATAAACCAACCTTTTGATTAACTCTGAATAAACCAACTTTTGCACCTCATCTTCCATTATTAAACTGTCTCGATTTTAAACTTGTCATTTTGGGTAAAACGAAAACTATAACACACATGCTTTCACTCCATTATTAATGTTATAGAGAAAAAAAGGGAAAAACATGTGATCTTCACCCTTAAATAATCGTTTAAAAATGGGGATTGTAACAACCTGGTTTTTCGTGACTTAAATTAAACTAAGGCGGAAAATTAATTAAGTCTATATATTACAAACCAGTTGTTATCGTAATAAAACTCTTTATACATAGTACGAGTTCTAAGATAAAACAGAGTTATTCGATTACATTCTCTCAAAAGTGTACAGAATAAGTAAGGTAAACTCTCCCCAGCATTCAATAGCGTTGGTCTCGGGGAACCTGCATTAATTCTTTATCATTTTCTCGCACACTCTTTCGACACATGAGTTTCTAAAACATATGCAATGGTAAATAAATAAATAAACAAGTAAAAACAAATAGCAAGTAGGCAAGTAAAGCACATAAGGAAAGCATGATGATTTCAAACATGAGTATAAATCAAATAACATATCGCACAACACTCGTAAACGATCATTCTCAACAAGTCGTACTTCAATACTCAGGAAATCAAGTCATTCAGACGAAAATCAATCAAAACAAGGAAATGCATTCAACATATATTGACTAATGAATCTTCGTTAGTAAGGCGGAATCATGCAGACCTCATAAGATCCGTCACAATAAAGCAGAGGCCAACATAACTTGAACATGGTGACGGGCTAGAGATATCTAAGGTAATAAGGGCGATTGATCCGCATGCCTAATGTATGCATACACCACTATAGATAGGATCGTAGCATACTCGCCCTTCGAGTAAGTAGTCACCTAATAATACGACTATTACCAGAGACGGGTACCCCCGGATGGGGCTGGCTTTTCCAATTACCATATATGGGCCCACGGAAATATCAAGGATGCCCTATCCCTAGGGTTGTATATACCGTGCCAAATAACAATCTTAAATCGTTAAATCGCCTTGGGCAACTCTGGGAGGGAGCCCAAGTCCCCATATACAGCTACCTCGCTAACTTCGAATTTCAAGAGTCGCGACATGGCGAACAATCCAAGTATTTTATTCAGGTAGCTCATTTTCTCAAATTCTTATTTCCTCGTTCATTCATAAAATGTGTCAATTCCAAAACTTAAATATATCGTCGAACTTGGTATAATAAAATTTTAGTTCTAACAGTTCTTCAGGTAAACGGAACATATAGAAAAACTTAAATATTTATTTTGAGTTCGTTCGTAAATTTTAAGTATTTTCACTATTCATTATTTTACTATTCACCGTATTTTACTATTCATCGTATTTACTATTCATCGTATTTACTATTCATTGTATTTACTATTCCTCGTATTTTTATACGTATTCGTATTTTTGTATTTCGTATTTGTACGTATTTTTATACGTATGCGTATTTTTATACTTCGTATTTATACGTATTTTTATACGTATGTGTATTCTTATACTTAGTATCTTTTTCTATGCTTAGTATTTATTTTTATATTTTTATACTTAGTAATTTTATACTTAGTATTTTTTTTATACTTAGGATATTTTATTTGGTTACAAAACTAACTTTTATTTTCTAAGTACAAAATTTTAGTTTTAAAGTCGTTAAGTTCGTTTTGTATTTAGTGATTTGAAGTAATAATTCAAAGGTAAAACTCGGTTAAATTTAGTCATATACTTAACTAAAATTTTAGCGGTTTCCATTTTTAGCGAGGTTGTCGTAGTTCATTTTAAATAGTCCGTATGTCCACATCCAAATTTAAGCAAATGTAGTAACACTCGAATTTATTCATTTTAATATATGTAACGTTTATTTTTATCGGTTTCGTTGATTCTTTTTATTAACGATCCATTATACAATCTAATATAATCCTAATTACTAATCAATTTTAGTGACTAAGTGACAAATTCATTTTGACCAAAATTGACCAAAAATAAGGTGAAATGTCGTGAGGTTGTATATGTTAGGCTATTTGTTTCTTTTTTTGTTTTTATTAATAATTCATTACTTTAACTAATTAATTTACCTATGTGATAAAAATAAAAAGTGACAAAATCAAATTTGGTCCAAAAATAATGAAGAGGCCGTGGCCTTTATCTATATTACTCTATTTTATTTTTTTCTTCTAATTTATCGGTTTTCGACTTAAAGTTTTTATATACTAATTATTTAAATTATACTTAAGCGATTTAACTAGTTTACGATTTTCACTAATTATTTTATTTCAATTATGAATAGTGATTTTACTCACTTTAAATTTCTAACTTTTTCATTATAAAGATTTAGCTTATTTAACTTGTATAATTAGTATTGTATTTATTCACTAGTGGATTAAAACAACATTTAAGTAAAACTTTATAAAAATTATAAATCAAACTAGAAATAAATATGAAGAACACATGAATATGTGAAGAACTCTAATATTTTTCATATGAACATTAATTAGTCAAATTTTTATATGTTTATATAATTTCCTCAAATTTTTCCTACAAGTCTAATTCACCTAAACTAATCATAATATGTTATTTAGAAAAATTAAAACTAAAAATTGGTCCATTTTATTTAAGTAAACCGTGTATATATATATGTGTGTTCAAAATTTTATTTTTGATTTTTATACTTCTAATTCAACAACTAACTTACTTTATATCATTTATGTATTTAACATATGTGAAAATCATATACAAACATTAACACACAAAAGTAAAATCATTTCAAACACAAGAATAACAATACTTCAAGAACATAAATACTTTAAAACATTTCAATTTCACAACAATTTCATTTTAAGTCCAAAACATAAACTAATTATATTTTCATATACATCTTATTCATAGAAATTTAAGCATGCAATTTACAAAAATTAAAACGAAAAATTAAGTGAAAAATAAAAGGGATGCCGTGTGGTTTTACATGGTTACACATATTTTATTTTTCGATTTTTATCTTCTAATTTGTCATGCAACTTAGGTGATAAGCAAGTCATGCATATTTTCACATCATCAATTAGGTTTTAGTGCTTAGCAATTATAGTGTGCGAGAGCACCTTTAAATTAGATGGTTATCGTCGAGGATCTAAAATAAATTTTAGATCGGATTTTTCTTCACTCAAAAATACCCATGATCTTCAACCATAATACCCATGAATGTTAGCTTCAAAAGACCCACTAATGAGCTAAGAACACTAGTGAATTATTAAGGAAATATTATAGGTTTTTATTTAATTGGTTTTTGGTAAGAAAAATGAAAGAAAATGAAAGGAAGTGAAAGGGAGAAAGAGGAAGAAAGCTACGGTCCAAGTGAGGGACTTGTAGTGTTGATTTTTGCTCTTATGCAACTTGCTCTAAGTTGTACAAACTAGATAGACTTTAAGTATCCACTTTAATTAAAGCTTAATTAAAAATGAAATAGAAAACATCATCACATCAAACCACCCAAGTCAATATTACTATTTGGGTTAGAAATTGTCCCCCCGATATTTTAAAATGCTTTTACGAAATAAATCGGGCTTAAAAAGTCGGGCGTCAAAAGACGATAAAAGTTAGTGTGTGCGCGTTTGACGATTTTTTTGAAATATCCCTACTTTAAAATTGTAAGACTAAAATATTTTATTTACTATTGAAGAAAATATTTAAAAGTTAAGGAAGTCGATAAATTTTAAGAGCTGAGACGGCGAAAATAGAATAGCAGGTTTCGAGGAATGAAATTTGACCTTTCAAAGAAAAACAGAAAAATGAATTTAGTTCGATCTGTCTAATAGTTATGAAAACTGTACCATTAAAACCGTCTCGAAAAATTAGGTGGTTTAGGCTTTTGTTTCGTTGAATTCCGAGTCCGTATGACCATTTTTCGGACCCCGAAAGTTAGGCCCCTAATAGTTATACGGGTTACATTAAAAAGGAAATTAGTTTGTTATATAATGTTAAATGTAAATTAATAAAATGATGACTTTAGATAGGTGTGTAAGAGAAAAGCAATTTGTACAAGTTAAGCAAGTAGCATGTGTGTAATAAAAAGGAAGAGCTAAATTTGGTCATGTATGACCATAGGTAAGTCGGCCACTTTGAAATAAATAGGGCTCGATTTTCGTTTTTAAAATTTTCGATTTGCGCGCACGCGAAAAGTCTCAAAATAAAAGATATGATCTTAAAATAATGTTTCGAAAATAAAAATAAAAATAAACTTCGAAAGGTGAATAAAACAAAAATTGGGTTTAAAACCCTCAAAACTTTGAATAAAAATTTATTAGGTCGAAATCCTTATTTTTTTCGTTGAATGTTAAAGATTTAAATCATTATAATCAAACGTCAAAACGTTTATCGATTTAAACTAGTTATAACTTGAAATTTCGATGTTTTGTGAAAATGTTAGTTTAATAGAATATGAATAGTAATTAGATATTACGGAGTAATATATACGAAGTAATTATTTATTAAATAAAAATCAAATGATTACATTTTTTTTTTGATGGTAAGGGTGGTGTACGTGAATTTGGAAGAAAATAAAGTGGTTTGACTTTGATTTGCGTGTTTGAAATCGTTGACTTGAATTTCAAAGACGGGAAAAATATAAGAGTCCATTTTAATTCGAAAATCATAAATGTCCGAAATTAAATTGTATGAATAAAAGGTTTTACTTTTATTTTTATGAATAGTAAACATGACTTGATCATTTTTGAAATTTAAAAGACGATATAAATTTTGTGTTGATTTTTATAAAATTTTGAATTGTATTTTTTTTTTTGAATTCTGAATATAATACAACATACTTTATTTTTCAAAATTTGTATATTTGGACTTAGGAAATTTAGTATTATTTGGCGAAAAAAATTCAGACGCATTTTTATTATAAGGAAAAAGGTTGAATTTAATTTAAGGAATTAAATTCTTTTATAATATTGTGTTACGAAAACACGGGGTGTTACAGGGATAGTCTAATATTGGAAGAAACTGACTCCTATTTTGATTCGGTCTATTATTCTTTATTCTGTTCACACACAATATTTCCATAATCACCTACTACTCTTGATGGCAAGACTAGTATATATATAAGGGTGATTTATTTGTTTTGGTCACTGAACCTACTCTCCATTAAGAATATTATACACCATCTATATTGTGAGTGCGAGGGTTTGGAACCAGCCAGATCTGAAGATTATTATTATTATTGAGGTCTTCTTTATTATTATTATTTCTTATTACATTGAAGACTATATTTATTATTCTATAAGCAATGGCTGGAGGTATGTCTCGATCCTTTAATCGCTTCCGCATATTAGTCTCATAATTATATTGGTTATTGTATGAGATTAAATTTATATGTAAAGGTTGGTTTATTGAGAGTTAATCAAAAGGTTGGTTTATTTATGGAAGATCACTGATAAAATGGTTTATTCATGTTAAATTTTCCTTTTTTTTTTTTCTTTTAAAAGAGGACTCTTATTTTGGAATGTTTGAATAACTAAAAGGCGTGACTTATTTTGGGATGAGGGGAGTATTATTTTCAAGGATTAATTGCCAAAAATAATCCGAACTGATCCTCTTATTCCATAAATAATCCGAACTTGAATTAATCCACGAATAATCCCAACTATTGAAGTAACATTCCAATAATGTACTCTGGTCAATTTTAACATGCTTTAATCAAAAAAAAAAAATGAAGTAACATTCCAATAATGTACTCTGGTCAATTTTAACATGCTTTAATCAAAAAAAAAAAAAAAGTGAAAACGGTTTGAATTTTACTTTAAATAAGAGTGAGACAAAGTTAGAGTCGATTTCACCATTTTTTTACGTGTTAGAGTCGATTGAAATTGGCCAAAGTACATTATTGAAATGTTACTTCAATAGTTGGGATTATTCGTCGATTAATTTGAGTTCGGATTATTTATGGAATAAGAGTACCAGTTCGGATAATTAATCCTATTTAAAAAAAAAAAAAAAAAAAAATCCAGAATATATAGAAAGAAAATTAACCCTAAAGATAAAATTACTCTCCGGCCGTTTTTTTCGCGGGATACGATCCGCTGCAAACCACCGTGTCTTCCGCCGTCGAATTCATTCAATTTCGTAAGTAGCAATCTCAGAACTGAAATCTTCGAAATTAGGTTTAAATTTTTTTGCAATTAAATTGATTTTGAATTTCTTTTTGACGACATTGTATTTGTATTTACTCTATTATCTAGTGCAGAAACTAATTCAATTGTTGTTTATTTTGATTTTGATTTAATCTAGTGCGGAAATTGATCGATTGTTGTGACCATTGAATCGTGTTTATGTTTGTGCGCTGCAAAATTTCGAATCAAAAGTATTGATTTTGAATTACTTTCAACTGCATTGCATTTATCAGTTTTTGACTTGTTTACTGCTTAGTGAGATTAATTTGAAGCATTCGATTTAATTTGTTTTTTGTGGAATTAGCGGGAATTGATTGATTATTATGATCATTGAATTAAACTACTTCGTTAGTTCGTTGCATGCATGCTACAATCTTATACAAGAAATTGTTGAGTGACTTGTGTTATGTGATGCGAAATTTCTAAATTAAGTTGTATAGTTAAATAATTTTTTTGCATTGAATTAATTTCGAATTTGCTTTGAGAACATTGTATTAGAACATTATGTGATCACACGATTTCAATTTTCGACTTGCTTACTGCTTAGTGAGATTAATTTGGAGCAGAAATTGATTCAATTGCTGAGTTCGATTCAAGATTTGGAATGAGCAGAAATTCATTTGCTTATTTTGGTCATCGAAATATTGAATTGTGTTTATGTTGTGGGCTACAAAGTTTCAAAACTAAGTTTTAGGTTAGTTTTTGCAGTTGTATTAATTTCGAATTAAATTCGAGAGCATTGTATATTTGTATTGGTACTGCGAATTATATATGATTAATCGAATTTCTGTTTTCGACTTGTTTACTGATTAAATACGATCAATTTGGAGCAGAAAATAATTTAATTGTCGAGTTTGGTTGTAATTGATCTCTTATTTTGGTATTTGAATTGGGTTTTCTAAATTAATTTTTTAGCTTTGGTGATATGGTGTTTGTATTATTTGCGTTGAATTAAGCACACATAAACTTTATTATGGTAATAGATTCCATGGACCTATCCTCCGAGAATCGCAAACGAAGCAAGGACCACATGGACGGGATAGACGATGTCAAAAGAGCCAAAACAGATGTCGATAGTAAAGTCGACTGTATTTCCGACTTTCCAGAGCCGGTACTTCATCAGATCCTCTCTCTTCTCCACCCTAAAGACGCTGCTCGAACATGTATCCTCTCTAAACGATGGCTGCATGTATGGAAGTCGTTTCAAATATTGGATTTTGATCTGCGGCACTGCAATAAAATGAAGAAAAAGTCGCTACTCAAGTACAAGAATAAGCTGAATCATTTACTGAATTGCCGACAAGAACAGTTGCTTGATATCTTCAAGTTCAGGTTGCGGTTTTCCGCTATTAAAAATATCCTGCCTGATGTCGAGGGTTGGCTCTATGCCGTCCTCAAGGGGAACGTCAGAGAACTTGAAATCCACGCGAAGAAGATTAGAAATGTTCCATTTTCGTTGCCTTTGTCAGTAATGCGTGGAAGTTCAATCACGCTCTTAAATTTGGACGGTTGTGTTCTGCCAGCTTCAAAAGTGAAAGTCGATCTTCCGAAGTTGCAAAAGCTGTCGCTTAAAAACACGCAAGTACCTCTAATGTTTCTCACTAATTTGTTCTCTTGCTGCCCCCTGATTGACGAGTTAAGATTGATAGAGTGTTCTGGGATCAAATCACTGAACATCGGCTCTTCTAACAAGCTCAAGAGAGTCGATGTGCACAAGTGCGAAGGTCTCAGAAACATTGTTATTGAGAATCCGAAACTCGAGAGTTTCTGGTGTTTTAATGATAAGAGAAAGCTCTGCACAATCAATTTATTAGCATGTTGGGCTCTCAAGAATTTGGTGCTTGAGTATCCACGTATGAATGACGAAGCATTCAACGACATGATCGCCGAATTTCCTCATCTCGAGAAGTTGGTTCTTAGCAGATGCTATGGATTGAAAAAGATTCTGGTTTCCGGAAAAATGCTCACGAAACTCGTGATTAGAAGTTGTCGGAAGTTGGTCGACGTTGTGGTCGATGCACCAAACTTGTTCTCACTCGAGTACTATGGTCATAGGATGCCACTCTCGTTTCGTACTCTTTCATGTCTGAAAGAAGCTTTACTACGCTTTGACCCAGGTTTAAAACCCAAAATTGATTGGAAAGCGGAAGACGCAGAGAAGCTACGAAGCTTTTTCTGTAACAACGGTCTCAAAGGCCTGAAAGTGATGACCTGGACCAAACAGGTAGATTAAGGAGTTCTTTTTCACCCCAAAAAAATCGAAATCTGTTGTCGGAATTAAATTCTGGTTATATTTGTGACTTTATGTTAATAATTTTTTCAGACAATTGATTTACGCCGAGTTATTCATCTGAAATTTTACGCAGGAAGTAGATATCTTTGAAGATAATTTGTTGGTAGTTGATCCTTCGAGCAAGATAAGGAAGTCGCATTCAGTTAAATTATCAGCACGCTCTCAAGACTTGATGACTGAAGCATTAAAAGCGTGGCCTTACCCGTCAAAACTGTCGGTGTACTCGCTGAGCAACAGTGAATTTCCCGAGGTAATTCGATGTAGCCTTTTTTTTAAAATTTTTTACGTCTTATTTTCATGTTCCATTGTCGAGAACTTCAAACTGTAAAACGCAGATAAAAGCAATGACTATTGCTGGATGTTTGAAAATGAACCCATTCTGACGAAAACTCTTTTGAGAAACCGACAAATTATTGATTCAAGTAGAAGTTGAGGGTCCGTGTTTGCAGAAATATGGAGTAACGTATCATTGTTGGACATCCAGTGTTTTCAAATCAAATCACTACGCGTTTCAATGTATGAAAGATCACTATTTTAGTAGGACACGGGAAACTAGTACATCTTTAGATCTACGCTGTCTAGTATTGCTTGTCACCCTCAAAGCTAATGTACGAAATTCATTTTACTCTTTTCGTGTTTACATCATGGAGCAAATCCTCGTAGAAAAAACACCGTATGTAACCAATGGTTCTCGGGCAGTTGTCGGCTAACTTCTCAGATGCCAATTAACCACCCAAAACTCCATCTGTTGCTTCACTTGCGTTAGAAACATTATCAAATCCTAAATCAACATTGTCTTCATTACACGTGATTTGAATTTGTAATGTTCGATTTCTTTTGACCATTTAAATTGGCAGGAAATATACAAAGAGTTGAACCACGGAAAAGACGACCCAAAATGCTGCGCGTATTTCAAAAACAAATGCTGGAGGCACTACTTGAAGAGCATCACATTTGAGAAGTGGGTTTCAGATTCAAGTGGACAACCCTCTTGGCTTGCAGGCGACCGAGTGCATAACACCGGGTTTGAGCTCGATTGGAACACAAGCAAGCGTGGTCAGAAGAAGGAGATCTCTGCATCTCAAGCAAAGAAAAAACGTCTGAAAATTCACTAGCCATATAGTTCAAAGGCCACATCTACACAAAAACTTAGATAAATACTCCGTATGGTTTTATCGAATGCACAATCTTTGCGAATGTGGTTCATCAGTAAAACCAAAAGCTTCAGAAAAGCAAACTATAGGCATTTTTCTTATTTTAGCAAACCGTAATATTTGCAGTCGCTACTAATTGGTCGTTGAATCATCGGTATAGAATGCATGTACAATTATTGGTACTCATTTTCCATTTCTGTGCCCTAGAATGCAATACCAGTGCAAAAGCTTAGTTCTTCTCTACTTCTTCCTGAAAATATCGTCGTTGTTTATTACACTGGACACGTTTTGAGTGGTGAAATTTTCTAAGATTTATCAGGACTAATAAGAATTATTATTACTCGTAAGTAAATAGAGGTGGCCATTTGAACGGGTCAGTTCGGTTCGGCTTGGCCTAGCCCATTCAATGGGCCTCAATTTGAGCCGCCCGACCCACCAAAGCCCAACACGCCCCTTCCAAGCAATGTGTTGTGCCCGCGCCTTGATTTTTAAGTCGGCCCTCTTCATTTGTGGAATTTTAACCAACGGACTAGATTTGGGCCTTGATTTGATATTTTGGTCCGGCCAACCCACCCCCTTTCGAGTCGTGTCCGGGCCTGAGAATTGAGACTCGGCCCGTGGTCAGGTCTACTCGTAACATTTTAAAAGTGTGGCAAAAAAAATCATATATAATCCAATGAAAATAGAAACTAATGCTTTTTCCGTCGGTGACGAGGATGATGACATGGTCCTTTTGGTGCACCTAAAAACAAATTTTGATTTGTTTATTATAGTTGTCACTCCTAATGCGACTTTTCTATGATGTTACCATGTGTCACGGTCATGGGTCATCGTCGAGGATTTCTCTAACCCAAACGTGATATGGCCCTTATCTAACTCGTGACAAAGATGCAACTAATTTGAGCTAAGGTTAAGTAACGCGTTGCCTTACAATGGACTTTTGAGAATTTGTGAGAAAAAAAAAAAAATCATAGTTACAAATATCTACGACTAAATTCTACATACATCAATAATGAACAATAATCGAAACAATATCCATCTAGATTGAATGAAAATTTATTTCATTAACTTGTTCATTATTCTGTAAAACTAGAATTACTGATTGTGCATAATAACATATACAAATTCAAAAACCTTTAACCTACTTAAACTAATACGTGGTATATGCACATAATCTTATGGATTATAAAAAGTTTTTTTTTTTTATTCACTTTCAAATAAAAAGAAAAAAAAAATAGCAATGTTCATCTTTACAAACTACTCCGAACATGATATTAATAGCCTTTATGCCGCGTATTTACCATTAACACAATCAGAATCCATTTTAATGGTTCAAATTTTTTTTCAACCTTTAACTCTCAGACCAAGATTCAACAAGCAAGATGAAAGGATAGAGTGAGACTTATTGACAATCATCAAGTTAATATTCTAAAAATTCTGGTAAATTTTTAAGGGTTAAAAATTTAAAATTAAAATGTAACCACGTAAAAATGTCACCATGGCTATTTTCCCTCTTCCCTTGCAAAAAACAACATGACACGTATATATATTTTTCAAAACTAATTACGGAGTACTTATTTTATTTCAATCAGTTCTATATTTTTCAAAACTAATTACGGAGTACTTATTTTATTTCAATCAGTTCTATACATTTGCTTTATGCACGTAGATCAATGCTCATTTTCTTTTATTCATATATTTAGTTATGTATTACAAAAAAAATATAAAAAAATCGATATTGATAATGTGCTCAATACGATAATTCAAACAAAATCACACATGGCTATTTTGATTTTATATGTTAAAATTTATATCAATATTTTACTCACTTATGAATAATCTCCAAAAAGTAAAATGTACACAATTAATTAGAATTGATAAAGTATTAAATAAGATGTTGTCTTTATAGTAATAAGTCATCCTACTTTGGCAAGTTACCCCTCATTTTCTTCAAATGTTTTCTTATTTTTTACTCCGTACTTCTTTTATTCCAGTCATTCGTTTACCTTTTATTTCGGCACAAATATAAAGAAACCTATTAAAAGACATTGTTCCATGAATATACTACTTCCCTATGGGATCATCTAACTATATGAGTAAACTTGTGGGAAAAAAAAGGGAAAAAATTGTCCATTAATCCAGCCAAAATAGAATGGTAAACAAATGAGTGATATACCTAAAATACATAACTGTTTTTTAGCATGTTCATTGCGTTTTAAGAACACGGGCCCCAAAAATTTGAGGGTCCAAAAAATACAAGTCTAGTCCATATATCTCATTCAGTGATATAAAATCCGATAAAATATTTTTTACCTTCATTGAGGATGGTAAAACTAATACGTTATTGACTTATTGCTCAACTACATCTAAATTTTACTCAGTTGTCCCCTTTTTTTACCATAATGTTTCCGTCCCTTATCCTTAAGAAGCCTAATTTTCTCTCTTATCATACGGAGTAACATATATTTGTACAAAAATTTGCATCAATATTCCAAACACATGGAGTATGATACAAATAGTTTTCAAGTTTTCAGATTTAATAATTAAAGTTTTTGATATTTTGTTAGTTAAATTATTGGGTAGTTGTGGTGGTGGGGTAGCAAGTTGCAGGGCGGCGGTAAGGCTAGGAGTGGCCATGGCGGCAAGGGATGTCCGACGGTGGAGGTGGTTGCCGCCGCATGACGGCATGAGGGTGGTGGGGTAGTTCTAGGGTTTGTTTTGAATTTAATTTTCAATTTTTTTTCCTTTTTGCTGATATTATCGTTATTAATATCATCATTATTATTGATTCCATATGAATAAATTCCTCAACTTATTATCAATTCAATGGATTATTGTCATTGTT
Source organism: Dianthus caryophyllus (assembly GCA_023091065.1). Taxonomy (NCBI): domain Eukaryota; kingdom Viridiplantae; phylum Streptophyta; class Magnoliopsida; order Caryophyllales; family Caryophyllaceae; genus Dianthus; species Dianthus caryophyllus. The sequence goes on along the minus strand of CM041530.1, from coordinate 21,853,601 downwards.
GTTCTTGATTTTGGTGGTAATTTAGAAAGAGGAGAGAAAAAAAAAATGATGAGTGATTGGGATTGACAAATGACAAGTGTAAAATTGTAATTTGTTGGGTACATCTGAGTAAAAATTTAGGTACAATTAAGTAACATCCAACTAATATTAAGGGCCTCAATTAAATTACAAAACACAGGCACCCTAAATGAATTTACGGCCCAACCAAAAGAATATACTCCTTCCATTTCAGTGAGTTGTTTACGTTTACTTTATGCACAATTATCTAGGAAATGAGAAATATAATGAAAAAATTAATTAAATAAATTAAGGGTCCATTACACATGGTCGCACAATGACCATTTATAGAAAGTATAAACAAATGACTCGTACACCCAAAAATAAAAAGTGTAAAACAAATGACTCGTACACCCATAAAAAGGGACAGAGAGAGTATAAACAAATAATTGCAACGAATGAGGTATAAGGTTAAATAGTCGAAAACCTACCGATCCTTCAAATTGAACCTAAAGAACGATTATTCATTTTTATATTTAGTTTTAGCTCCATTTATATAAAAATAAAAACAAACTCGTTCCCAAAGCACAAATTCTTACTCGTATTTAAGATGATATATCCGTTTTAAATTAAGACGAGTTAAGTATTGAGGAAGAAAACAAAAGACAAGTGGGTCGGGTTGAAAAGATGCAATATATTTGTTTTTTATATGCAAGTGAGAAATACTTGACCCGTTTTAAGCTTAAAATGAATACTCCGTATATCCCTATCCCAAAGTCTAGTGGTAACACAAGCCAAAACCAAATTGAAGTGGTAAAAACCATCATGTCAACGAGCAATGTAGCCGACTAGCCGGAATTTGATGGGAATTTGTACTAATCTAAATTCTAACAGTGTATTTACTATTTTCTCCATTCCGTTTGATTCTATACATTTGACCAAAACACGATAATTAAGGTAGAAGAAAATCAAGTGGGGTAGACAATAAAATTACCAAATTACCCTTACTTTATTCTTTAAAAAAGGACATTACAAGTGGGTTGGGTGGGGTATTAATGAAGGGTATATTTGTCTTTTGGTTTAATAAAGTATGGACTAAAATAGAAATGTATAGAATTGATTGGAATTTCGAAAAAGGAATATGTATAGAATTAAATGGAATGGAGGAAGTATGTAGAGAAGACGTGAACAAGTGAACCATAAACACTTGAAACCAAAAATAATAATAATAATAATAAATACTAAAAAGCACGTTGAAAATGCAATTAAAAAAAACACACGTGAGATATTTAATAAAGGGAATGGGGGGCATTAAATGACGAAGAAGATGCTTTCACCGCAAACCCCCATGTGAACGCTAAAAACGGTCCCTACTTCATTCATTCATTCATTTCAAACAAACAATTAAAAATTATCAATAACAACAATTCAAACAATTATTGTTGATTTGTACTCATTTTGTATACTACTAGTAGTATGTGTACAAATTACAACCCTATTATTTCTGATATTTTTATTTACAGATATTTTTCATGGTACCCCTGATGAGGTTTATCACTTTACCCATAATATTCATTTTTTCATGCTAAAAAACTTTGACTGAGCTTAACTTATAGTTAAGAGTTTAGAAATTGACAATCGTTTTGCCTAAGGCGTAGATCTCGTTGAGACGATCAATTTGAACATTAAATTTTCCAGATTCGCAACTCGTGACTAGTAGATATGGTCGGTCAATTTTTTTTCGATAAAATAACTTTGGCCGACCATAATTTGAGACTACGTGTTCTAAACATGAAATTTTTTTTTTTATGTCAAATTGAAGAGCTCGAAAAGAAGATTACTTTGAAAACAATAATGATCGAATTCTGAATTCGTAACTACAAGTTATGGTCAGTTAAAGTTTTTTTTTTCCACAAAACAAAGTGTATTTCGGGAAAAATTGCAAACCTTAGGCGTATTTGGGAAATATCCCTTTTATTTATGTGACTTTATATTACTCCCTCTAATTTTATGAGAAAAGCCCCATTAAACGTTTGAATAAATTTTAAGGAGTGTTAGAAATATAGGGATAATATTGGTAATTGAATAGTGGGGTCGTAATTTGTAAGATTAAAGTATGTGATATTTTGGTAAAATAAATATATTGGTAAGGGTAAAAGTGTCATTTCATTTATTAAAAGTTGTTATATATGGAAATGAGGTTAATTGAATAAAATTGCCGTATAAGAAAAGTGAGACTTTTTGGTGAAGAGGAGAGAGTAGTTCATAAATATCATGATGAGATGGAAGAGTTATGGTTAAATTTCTTATACTCCGTAGAAAATTAATATGATAGAGAGTAATAAAAGACAATAAGTCTTCTAAAAGACCTCTCACATTAAGTTAACATGATAGTTGTAATGCTCCCCAACATATTACTGAAAGGTAATTTAGTAACATTGTATTAGTGAATTATTCTCCCAGCAACGCAATTTTTACTACTCCGTATATAATAAGGTGTTGCATTGTATATGTGATTAGGAATGAAATAGTCATTGACTCACTATCAATTTTCACCATGGGTCTCAGGTTCAATTCCCAGCAAGGGTGTGGTCTAGTGGTTAAAACATGGGTGAAATTCCGATGGGTCTCAGGTTCAATTCCCTCCAAGAGTAATCCTGTGGGGAATGTTAGAAAAAAAGGGTGGCTAACTTGGCGTGTAGGGTTTGCAGGCTATCATGCACGCTCGGGAAGTTTACCCAGTGCGCACTTAAAGTAGCGGCTGCGGTTCCCCACGTTATCCAAAAAAAAAAAAAAAAAAAAAAAAAAAATCTACCATCTTCTACATCTCAATTTTCTATTTTATTATTGTTGTTTGGCTTGAATTTTAGATGATTTTCTCTACCCCAATCACCACAATTTCTAACTTTCGTAGCGTATCAATTATTGATTGAACAACTAACATTTTATCTACGTTTTATACCTAATCGCATCAAGTAAAGACGAAATAATAATAGTTTGAGACCGTCTCACAATTTTGCGATGAAAAAAAAATAAAAATTCAAATCATTATTGTGTTGAAAAAGACATAATAATAATAATAATAATAATAAGGGATATTACATAGTGCACTCGGTTTTTGACTTTCTACATGCTCTACATTTTTAAAATATATATGGTACACTAATTGTTGTCATTAAGCCAAGTATACTAAACTTTATTTTCAAACAATTAAACTCAATTTTAGAACTGCGTGATGACTTGGATGCAGAAACTGCTTGTCATTTATTATCTCATGACATAAAGACTACATTGCCTTAATATCCATCAACAACCTAATATTTATTAATATGTATGGGTTATAAAATTTTACGACAAATAAGTTATTGTTTCCCTACAAAATTATCACGTCTAAGATAAATATTGGCTAATAAGTCCTTCCGCATGGGATGATAAAACCTAAGTTTACGTTCTACAAGAATCATTTAACGCTTAAAAGTGAGTTTAATTGTCTGTAAACAAAGTTAGATACTTACGGATAATGACAACAATTAGTGCACTATGTATGTTTTCAAAATGTAGAGTGCATCATGTAGAAATCAAAAAAACTAAGTCTATATAGAATATCCCTAATAATAATAATAATAATAATAATAATAATAATAGTAATAAATACAAGATGATCCATAGAATTGACACGACCATACCATTTGATCCAAAAAGATTTTTAAGTGATCCAAATCGTGAGGATCATCCTCACTGTAGAGTGTAGAATAATTGCATGTATAGGAATCATAGTGAGGTACAAAAAACGTACACGTTATTAATTGACACTTTTTATCTTATGGCCTATAAAAAAGGTAAAATTAAAAAAAAAAAAAAAAAATTTACCTTATATAATTAATTTTTTGCAAATAACTATTTTATATAATTTTTTTTTTTAACAAATAACTATCTTATAACGTCTTTTTACCACTTTGCCTAAAAACTCCATTTAACCCACAAAAAAACATATTTTTTGACCGTTTTGTTACTCGTTATTTGACTTCCCCGACACAACAATGATATTTAGTATGGGTAAACTGGGTATTTTATGTCAAATTTATCCGAAATTTTGAATTTTTAAACCGTTTTATGTCAAACTTACCCGACACATAAAGGTGTGTTTGGATCCAAATTGGTGTTTAGATAAGGAGTAAAATTTGAACAAAAAAATAATGACACTTGAAAACTCTACGTAGATATTCTTATTTTTTGGCAAATTTTTTTCCTTAACTAGCTTAAACTGCAGAAGTCATGAATTTAGGGTACGGATGGTTTTTCAATTTTGTCTAGTTCAATGATCCTTTTGTTGATTTTACTAAAAAATTAAGGCAATCGCTCGGATATTCACCTAACCCAACCCAGGAACAGACCAGAGGGAACCGCAGCATGGAGAATATCCACATCTCGTCGCAAGGCTCTTTTGGAGTCTTGGGTCATAATAGGGCGAGTTTCAAGCGGACAGCTTTAGTTAACAACCTCTTAATAACCGACAAATTTGAATAACATCCCGTCAATTTTATTTCAAACAGAAAATATTCTTCGTGATTAACTCTTGTTTAAGGCAGATGCTTGCCTTAAACCCTTAAAGCAGGTCAAGTAGGGAAAGGACAGGGACAAGTGGGAGAAAATCTCCCTCCCCACTAGCTGTCTTTGTGAGTATTTGGTTTCTCCCTTAAAAGCAGATGCTTGCTTTAAGGAAACCTCTTCTTCGTATGTTTCAACATTTATTCTGTTTATTTTGTTTTGATAGATCTTAGATATTTATTTGGTTTTGAATAAACATTTATTCAATTTTTTTTTTTTTTTTTTTTAAAAAGAACAAGAAATTGATTTGATAATAATAGTAGTAGATTAATAGGACAATTGTGATACCAAAAATTGAAAGAAAGGTAGAATGGGCAGATGAAAGGTCAATCTCTAAAATCAACTCCAACTAAATGTTTCCCACCGATTTTCTGAGGTTCATATTCACTTCCAATTTTCTCCTCAACTGTTCTACCCATTTTTATCTCATGTGTTTTTTTTTTCATATACTATTTATATATATATACACACATATTTACATTTTACACACATGATCATATCAATCAAACATCTGTAATAATCAATTTTGTAACAAAAATTTCAAAACTTTATTAAAAAAAATTCATGGGTTTTCTGAGTTGGGTTTGTGTGTTCTTGTGTAGTTTTCACTTATTACTACTACTTGTAAAACCCATATTTTGTGAAAACCCAAAATTAATCCCAAGTAATTTGGAAGAAATCCCAAAATACTTTCTAAAACAAGCACAAAGATCTGATTTTGTAGAGTGGATGGTGAATGTTAGGAGGAAATTGCATGAAAATCCAGAAATTGGGTTTGAAGAATATGAAACAAGTAGAGTAATTAGGGAAGAATTGGGGAAATTAGGGATTAATTATAAATACCCAGTTGCAATTACAGGAGTAATTGGGTATATTGGTAGTGGTAATCCTCCTTTTGTTGCTTTGAGAGCTGATATGGATGCTCTCCCTATTCAGGTTTTTATTTTAAATTCTTCGTTTCGGTTTTTCTAACGCGTGTTCAGTGTTTCAAGGTCTTTTATTTGATGGTTGAGCTTAAAGTTTGCATTTTTAGGTTTAGTATGCTTGAGTTATGATTTTATTTTAGGTAAATTATGCAACATTTTAATGTAAATGTTTTGAGTTTATGAGTACATTGGGTTTTTGTTATTTTGGTAGATTGTTGCTTGGATGTGTGTTTTGGAAGTGAAAGAACTGATGTTTTATGTTTCATGAAGATATAAAATTTACAAAGTATGAGTTGATATATCATCTTTTGGGTGTGAAGGTTGTGATTGATGATGACTGTAATAAGTGTAATGTTGGAGTATGTTTTATTTTGCATTACTTCCCATGTCTAGATTATGTATGTTACGCGGTCGTGGTTATATGTATTTTTCACAAGTTCATATTCAAGTATCATACCAATGTCAAGTGTCGGGATTAGTACAAAGCGGTGATATGAATAGTTGTAGTGACATTGATGAAACCGTAATAGACCGTGGTGTGATATTGGCCAATTGGTGTTCATGATTGTACTCTTCTTCATTTCCGTCAATAAGCCTCTTCATTTGCTTTCTCTTAGGAGGAGCGTTTTTGAACAATGACGCTTGTTGACTGTAATGAAGGGAGTGTTTGGAAATGATTTGCGTCGTTAAGTTATTGATTTCATGTAATTTTCTGAAATGGCTGAAATGTGTGTCTCATGTGTATTCTGTGGAGATTGTTCAGAGGCAAACGAGAGTCTTATCAAAGGTTTCGAATTTTGTAGGAGATGGTGGAATGGAAACACAAGAGTAAGGTTCCCGGCAAAATGCATGCTTGCGGTCATGATGCTCATGTTGCAATGTTGCTTGGTGCTGCAAAGATCCTCCAAGAGCATCGAAACAGCATACAGGTCAATTGTCGGTTCATTCACTTTCCCAAGTGACGTTTTCAAACTGTCAAAAATATTTTAAATGTACTTTGGTCAAATGTTTCCACACTTTCCAGCGGTTATATGGTACTCCTAGTTGAGTCAAATTCCTTAAGATGATTTGAATGAAGTTTTGATGTTGTATAAACTCACAGGGAACAGTCGTTCTGGTTTTCCAACCAGGGGAGGAAGGATACGGAGGCGCCAAGAAAATGATCGAGGCTGGAGCTCTAAAGAATGTTGAAGCCATCTTCGGTTTGCATGTTAATTCGGGTTTGCCCGTGGGTCAAGTGTCTGGAAGGACTGGTCCACTATTGGCGGGAAGTGGATTTTTCGAGGCCGTGATCAAAGGGAAAGGCGGTCATGCAGCAATTCCACATCACACAGTTGACCCAATATTGGCCGCTTCCAGTGTCATTGTCAGCTTACAGCAAATCGTCTCACGTGAAGCTGATCCCCTTGATTCACAAGTAACGCCTTTTTTCTGACTACTCTCTTATTGATTGTTATATCGAGCATATGTTCTTCGGTGGAAAAACATTTTTTTATATGTACGGAGTAATTTTTAAACAGAAGAAACAAGGAATATTCACTTTATTGTGACGGCGACTAATTCACAGGACAATTACCGTGGATTGCTTCAGCTGGACCATAAGTTTTAATGAGAAAAAGGAATGTCAATGTCGACAGTTTGTATTGGACCAGTATAACTGCTGGTGGACGTAAGATACCAAAATGGTTCGGTGAAATTGCTTTATTCCATCATACTCGAAAACCAGAGAGAATTTCGGCTTCTTTATAATCGTTGGCTAAGGAAATCGTAGGATGTTATTCCGTAAATTATGCCTACATTATTATAAGTTTTATTCTCTTAGAGAATAATATATTGGAGTATTCTCTCTTTGTCTTTCATAATAATGTTGTCAGCTCCTTTGCTCGATTATGACAGCTTCCCCAAAATAAACGAGGTTTAGCAAAAATAGAGCTTCGTAGTTGAGAATTATTCAAAGTGCATACATTGTGCAAAGTTACTACTCGTATCAGTAAAGGTAGTGAAGTGGGATATTTACGAGTCTAGGAGCATCGAATTTTCATGATATATTCTTAATTCTTTCTTTTGCTAACTTTTTTTTTTTTTTTTTTTCTCTTTTGGTATGCTAACAACTTTTTCATCTCGAGTACATTGAGATGTCATATTAAAGTGTTCACGCACTAGTGATATTTAAAATGGGTGCGCAATTGACAAATATATGCTCGTTATTTTTCTTTGTATGTTCTATACGGAGTATTAAATATTTGATGTTCTATTTATCAAAAACAAGATTTGATGTTCTATAAAAAATCATTGATAGGTTGTGACCGTTGGGAAGTTTCAAGGAGGTGAAGCCTTCAACGTAATTCCTGATTCCGTCACCATTGGCGGAACATTCCGAGCCTTGCTAAGGGAAAGTCTTTTGCGTCTTGAAAAGCGAATTGAGGAGGTAAATTTTACAGCACCGTTTCTTATAGCTCGTGCAGAAAATTCTCTTTGAACATGAGTTTTTTTTTCCTTGCAATCACTACGCTAAACCGACACTGCACAAAATTACAGGTGATCACAAGTCAAGCTGCAGTGCATAGGTGTACAGCGACTGTCAATTTTGCTGACAGGTCAAAGCTATATCCGCCAACCATAAACGACAATAATTTGCATACATTCTTTACCAAAATCGCTACAAGTATGCTCGGAACTCATAAAGTTAAAGAAGCTCCAAAGCTGACTGGATCCGAGGACTTCTCCTTCTATCAGGAAATAATTCCCGGGTATTTCTTCTTCGTTGGGATGAAGAACGAGACGCATGTTAAAACGGGGTCAGAACACAGCCCGACTTTCATGGTTAACGAAGACACGCTTCCATATGGCGCGTCTCTGCACGCGTCCCTAGCTCTGAGGTACCTTCTCGAAAAGGAACCCGAAAATAAATCACAACAAAGAAAAGAACATGATGAATTGTGATGTTAGTAGGTCTTTTTTTTTTTTTTTAATTGTTCTTTTGTATGATCAATTTTAGAATGCACATAATGCTGCTCGAAAATCGTAACATTGTGGAGCTTTAGTTGAGCATATATAGAGCTGTTTGGTTCTGTAAATCAATTGAAACTATTTGGCCAAATTTAGTTTGACTAAAATTTCAGCTATTTATTTTACCTGAAAGTGTTTGGTGACGGTTGATTGAAAATAATTTAATTTAATTGAAAACTTATTTAGCCTAAATTTGAAATAAAAAGTTTACTTGGGTAGCTTATTAAAAAATAAAATTTTAGTTCTGAGATGTTTACTATTATACCATTAAAATTCCATCCATAAAATAAAAATCATGCCTTTTTATGTCAATTAATTTATTTCAGTTATTATTTCATCTTGTTTTACCAAACAACATAATTAATTTCAGTTACCTTATCAGTCTGTTATTTTCAGCTACCTACTCAGCTAGCTTTTCAGTTTTAGCTACCTTTTCAGCTATCAGCTAGCTTTTCAGCTTCCACCTACCTTTTCAGCTAGTTTTCCCAAACAGAGCCATAATATGACATGATCGTCCATTGATTCTGTCGCGTTATACGTTATGGTTATGGTATCCGATGTCCTAGGGGTATTGTAACTTATAAGGTACTTGCCACAGTTTTCAGTGCAACATATATAATTTTTGCGATATAGGTGAACTTAAAAGGATTAATTGCCAAGAATAATTTGAACTGGTCATCTTATTCCATAAATAATCCGAACTCGAATTAATCCACGAATTATTCCAATAATGTACTTTGACCAATTTCAATCGACTTTAACACGTAAAAAAAATGATGAAATCGACTCTAACTTTACATCACTCTTATTTTAAGTAAAATTCAAACCGATTTTACGTTTTTTTTTTTTTATCGATTAAAGCATGTTAATATTGGCCAAAGTATATTATTGGAATGCTCTTTCAATAGTTGAGATTATTCATGGATTAATTTGAGTTCGGATTATTTATGGAATAAGCTGACCAGTTCGGATTATTCTTAACAATTAATCCAACTTAAAATGGTTATATTTTGAAACGATGGTTGATACGAAAGTGTTTTTTTTTTTTTTTTTTTTTTTTGCTGCTTTTTTTGCCAACGGTAAAAGTACGCAAAATCTATTGGCGCAAAGCTTGATTAGGGATTTTATTTACTCTTTTATTATCGTTTCTAGGAACAAAACTTGTCGTAAAACACTTATCATCAATAACACCCTTATTCAAGTATAAATATTAAATTTTATTGAGTTAGTCTCCCATAAAACGGATAATCCGTTTTATATCTATAATGGGTCAAATAGTAAGACATTGGAATAAAAAAGACAAATCTTTTGTTAATTTCAAGGCTTTTAACTTTTGTCTTATTCAATTATTTGACCCGTTTTTTGTGTGAAACTGAAGGTACCCAGATCGGACCTATCTCGACGCCTCGCGCGAGCTTGCTCGAATAGGAGCAAGGCGCTACGCGAGAAAAATTGCATAAGTGCAAATGTGTGCGAATATGCTATGGGGGATATCATTGCTTGATTGCTTAAAAATCGATTTGAAATTGCTTTTGGAGTCGCCACCAAATTTTAAAGGAATTTGGACCTTTTTGATGCGTCTTAAATTATAAGACGCGTGTCTTAGAATTCAAGGCGCGTCGATACCTCTCCTCCTAAGGTTATTGTGAAACCAGAGTGGATTCGGGGCAAGGTTACTTTTGAAAGTTAATCAAAACGTTTTATGAAAAACTGAAATCAAAAGCCTACGTAAAGTAGTCTCTACTAGCTTGAAAACAAATGCTTAATTTCGATATTTGAGCAGATAAACGCTACGTACAAGTGGGAATATGACTCGATAAAAATGCAAAGTAATGCATGTGAGTCGTTAAAATTAACGACGTTTTGCTTTAGGAAATATACGAGAAATAATAATTCATTGATTTGAATTAATATAAAACGTTATTTTCCGACTTTTGTCTAATTCTAGTATTTTGAAAACCCTCAGTTTTGCATGTTTAAAAGACTAGTGAAACGGTACAAGTTAATGTCGAATCCGTGTTTTAGTCGTAATTTAATGCATGTATGAGAATTTGCTTAAGTGTAAAATGTAACGTCGGTTTGCTTTAGTGAGAGTGAGTCGTTTGTTTATGCGATATTGGCGGGGTTTAGACGGATTAGGAATCCGAATTACTACAACCGTATTACGAATACGGGTTCGTTATGCCAATATCGGGTTGGGTTAATGTAACCCTTGTCCGAGTCTAATCCGAAGGTAAAGTGTTTACCTTAAAATGCAAAGACGACAATTCGAAAATGCTAAGTGTTGTAAGAGAGAGGAGTGAATAATGTGTGTAAGTTGTTGTGCGTGTATGGGTATATATAAGGAAGAGGTGAAATTTGAGCTCGAGGTGAAATAGCGAGCCCAAGAGTTAATACAAGTCGTCGGTGAGCAGGCGACTTGAAAACAAGTCGTCATTGACAGACGACTTGAAAACAAGTCGTCTGTTGTGAGCGACTTGTTTTCAAGTCGTCTGCTCACCGGCGACTTGTTTTGGGTTGTGTTTTAGGCCATTTTTGTATTTTGGCGGTTGGTTTGAATGGGTCTTTCTTTGTCCGTAGGGTTTTGTGTGTGTGCATGCTTTGGACCAAGGCATGCTTTGGTCCATTGGACCGGTTAAGCGTTCGTTTTTCGTGTTTCGGTTTTTGTCGTGTTTTTCGATTTTGGCTCGAAATACGATTGTTTTGTGTTGTATTATTTTGTAATATCGTAAAATTTGGTTTTACGAAAAAGTGACTCGAGAGGTGTGTTGACTCGTTTCGGGTGCGTATTTTTGTAGGTTGTGGGTTGTTTTTGTGAGGCCATTTTTGTGGGTGAATAATCGTGTCGTATTTTAGCTTTAAAATAGGCGACAAAATTAATGTTCAATTTTACGGAATATGCAAACTTAAATAAATACGTTAAAAACGACTAAAATGTTTTAGACACTTTGTACCGTTTCGTCTATTTATAAAACATGCATGAAAGTCCATTTTCATCATCGGGTTGGTTTTTGGGGGGTACGGATACGGGTATCTACAGAGCCCCCAGTTTGACTGAGCTTGGACTAAAGCGCTAGTCAAACTTAAAAGATAGTATCCGGACCACTACAGTCTCGATACTACCTGGCGGCGCTAAGTATGTGTCTCGGGGAGAGACGAGGACTTAGTCTTGGGAAAGCCGAGGAGGGACGGTACATGTTTAAGGACATGACGGTCCTGCATATTTAGGGGCCTGCCAGCCTGCGTGTTGCTTGGATGCTTCTGGACGGTGCTTTGCTTGTGCTTGTGTGCGAGTGCTTGTGCTACTTGCTGGTGTTTTGCTTGGGGCGTTTGCTGATGTTGAACGATGCTTGACGGCGTTTTGTAGTCTAGCCGACTTTGCGCATTGAATGCTTGCTGTGTGCTTGAGATGGTTGCTGATGTTGAGTGTTTGTTGCATGCTTGATTTGGTGTTTGTGCTTCAATGTCATTCTCGTAAAGGAGGCTGTGTGTTTATGTATTTGACTCGTAAAAGAGGTTTTTGTGTTTTGTTTGACTCGTAAAGAGGTTTTTGTGTTTTGTTTGACTCGTAAAGAGGCTTAATGTTTTTTGTTTGACTCGTAAAGAGGTTTGATGTTTTTTATTTGACTCGTAAAGAGGTTTGGGTTTTTGTTTGACTCGTAAAGAGGTTTGGTGTTTTTTATTTGACTCGTAAAGAGGTTTGGGTTTTTGTTTGACTCGTAAAGAGGTTTGGTGTTTTTTGTTTGACTCGTAAAGAGTGTAGGTGTTTTGTTGTTTGACTTTTGCGGAAAAAGCAAAAATTGATCCTGATTTTTGTGACTTTTGCGGGAAAAGCAAAAATTGATCCTGATTTTTGTGAATCTGTGTTATATGGTGTAGCCCCCAGTTTGACTTAGGTTTTAGTGTAAAACGTTAGTCAAACTTGCTGTAGCTGCTTTTGATTTTAGCCCCCAGTTTGACTTAGGTTTTAGGGTAAACCGTTAGTCAAACTTGCTGTAGCTGCTTTTGATTTTAGCCCCCAGTTTGACTTAGGTTTTAGGGTAAACCGTTGGTCAAACTTGCTGTAGCTGCTTTTGATTTTAGCCCCCAGTTTGACTTAGGTTTTAGTGTAAACCGTTAGTCAAACTTGTTGTAGCTGCTTTTGATTTTAGCCCCCAGTTTGACTTGGTTTTTAGTGTAAAAACGTTAGTCAAACTTTGTTGTAGCTGTTTTTGAATTTAGCCCCCAGTTTGACTTAGTTTTTAGTGTAAAAACGTTAGTCAGACTTTGTTGTAGCTGTTTTTTATTTTAGCCCCCAGTTTGACTTAGTTTTTGGTGTAAAAACGTTAGTCAAACTTTGTTGTAGCTGTTTTTGAATTTAGCCTGACGTCGATCTTTCGCTTTGTGGGTGGCGGCGAAGTCACGAGGAAATGACTTGCGTTAGCATCGTTGAACGGACGCCGTCAGGTGAATGTGGTCGTTGGCTGACCTTGCTTGTAGCTGTACTTTGAGACCTGCAATGTAATGTTAGTCGTGCGAAAATATGAATCTCGATTGAGATTATGTGTTTGAAATTAAATTGGAAACGTTGTTTCAAGAAAATGCATCGTCTTTGTATGTGAAAACATCGTGAAAGCGTGTTTTGACAAAATGACGTATGAAGTTTGCAAAAAGTGTTTTGATGAAAATGCAATATCAAAATTGTGCTTTTGAAATATGAGTTGCGAAATGCGAGAATTGTAATTTGCGTGAAGCTGAAAGTGTGTTTGAGGATGACAGGTTTTTTGAATGTGAAAAACAAAAAAGACGTAAAGCAGGGGTGTAAAACGAGGTGATGTGATACACGGCTGCGTGCTTTTGAGTAAGGGGAGGTGTTTTTAGTGCAAAAAGGGTGTAACTGCCGTGATGGCGAGGGTTTGCGGTCGGGCGATGCGTTGTCTGGGAGGGTGGTGCTTGGGTGTCATAAAAGTCGTTGCCTCCTCCTGTGATCCGTGGTCCATGGAAAGGCAGGGATGTCGAGATTAGCATGTGCAGCTGATGGCGTCGAAGGAACCTTGTTGTAGTTCGTCGTCAACTCTAAGCCCTGGTGGCATTGTAGTTTGCTTCGTCATTCCTAAGACCTAAGAGGACATCAGGGGTCGTAGTTTTGTCTTTTGCTCTAGAGACGGAAAATCCAAAACGTAAATGCTTTTGACTAATGTTAATGAAATGAACGTTTTCGTTTACGTTTGCCTCGTTTGCTGTTTTGTAAAAAGAGTTATATCCTCGACTTTTTTAAGCTCTGGATCATGATCTTGCGTTTGTGTTGACTGTGCCTGCGACCTTTTTAAGCTTTAGGCGTGTCATTATTGTGTCGACTGTGCCCTCGACCTCTTTAAGCTTTGGGCGCGTCGTTTTTGTGTTGAATGTTGGTCTATTTCGAGTTGCAGAAGTATGTTTTGTGTCGACTATGTTCTCAGCTTTTTTAAGCGTCGAACGCGTCATTTTGTGTTGAATGGTGGTCGTGCTTCTTGCAAAGCTGCCTACGTATCCACGTGAGTGGAATCAGACCGGCGTAGTTCAGAGTTGCATTTTGTGTTGAATGTGCACGTTTAGGGGGGCATGCCGGCCCAGAAATTTGTTTTTGATTTTTGTACAGGGAGTGCACGTTTAAGGGCATGCCGGCCCATTAAATGCTTTTGCTTTTTGTGGAGGAAGTGCACGTTTAAGGGCATGTCGGCCCAGGAATTGTGTTTTGTAGAAATGTGCGTGTTTAAGGACCCGCCGGTCCATGAATTGTGTTTGTAGAAAGGGGTGCACGTTTAAGGACATGCCGGTCCAAGAGTTGTGTTTGCAAAGAGATTCATGTTTAAGGACATGCCGGTCCGTGGTACATGTTTAAGGACATGACGGTCCATAGAATTGCGATTTTTAACATTTCGTCTGTTTGCATCTTATAAATACATTGCAGTATGTTTCGTGGGTGTTGGTTGTTTTTGTAGTTGGGAATGGTTTGATACCAGGGTTTTGTATGTTCAGCCCCCAGTATGGTTGGAAGCACGAGTATATGCTGGTTTGTCGCGCTGTTTTGCGCTCATGGGCAGTACCTGGATGTGTGGGGGTTTGTTTAGCAGGGTTGAAAGGTTAGGTGATTTGTCTGTGGATCCTTGTAGGTCGTAGACAGGTGCTTCTTATGCTGCGGTGTTGGTTTTGGAATTTTGGAAGAGAGGGGTGCCTGGTTGTCACTCAGTGGTTGGTAGGAGTATTCCTACGCAATTATTGTGGTGGTCGGACTCCTGGCTGATTGCGGAGTCCTTAGTGATTGTGCTTTCTGCGGTGTTTTTGACGAGAATGTCGGTGTTTCTTGGATATGCTTTGTTTGGGTTGTGGCAGTCAGTGTATACTGGACCTTTGCCCTTTCTTTTTTTTTCGTAGCTGGGATTTGTATTTGATATCCAGTCAGCGTTTTTGTTGGCTTGGATTACGCGTTGTGGCTTTTGTTTAATGGGCTTGATGCCCTGCTTTTGTTGTTGTGTGGTGTTTGGTCAAAGACGGGTGTGTCTTTGTGAGACCAAGTGAGGGTGTTGTTTGATTTTTGTGAGTAGTTTGGAGGATGTATGTTTTTATGCATTGGCAGGGAAATTCGCAGTGGTAATTTTCCGGGTTCCTGAGGTGTTTTGGCTTTGGTGGTTGTTGTATGTTCAGGGACGGAAGGTTGCTTGGGTCTGGAAACAGTGCCTGCAATGTATTCATATGATGCAATGTTGTTTTGTTTAATGTTATCGCAAATGTTAGAATGTGCGAAAGTGCAATCGTTAGAATGTGCAAAAGAGAGTGTCTGAAACGTAAAAACGAGGCAAAGTGTAACCGAAAACATTCTTGTCATTAATGTTGTTAAAAGCAGTTACATTTGAAAATTGCTCAGACTATAGAGCATAGGACAACCCTACAAACTCTAAAATCCTAAACTAGGTCTACTATTTAGGAATGTAATCAAGGCGTCTGGTTGGCTTAGAAGACCTGGCGTCATGATGACGTGGGACCCTAAACCTTAGGCGTAGATGCTTGATTTGAAACCACCTGCGTCATAGGTGGATTCGTCGATGCTTTCTCAAGTGTAGGAGGGTTGCTCGGAAGTTCGAGGCTTTGTCGGTGATGATTTCGTTGTCAGGTAGTTTAACCTTACGATGCACGAGTTGGCCGAAAGCGACCCTGGTTGCGTGAATCCAGGGCCTGCCCAGCAACATGTTGTATGTTGGAGGAATGTCCATGATCTGAAATTCAGTTTTCGTCACGACCTGTTCTGTCCTGACGGATAGTGAAATGATGCCTTTTATACTACGGAGTGTCTGGTCGTATCTTTGCCACGTTAATGCGAGCGAGGGTGAAATGCGTCTTCGTCGATCCCGATTTAGTGGCGGTCGCGAAAGCGAGACATTGGCGAAGAACCGTTATCGGCGAGGGTAGCGGGTAGTGTCATGCCACGGCGATCCGCGGTTATGTGGAGTGCCATATTGTGTCGCAGACTCGAAAGGCGGCGGTCCGCGTTAGAAAAAGTTATAGCACCCGTGCTTGATCCGGATGATGTGGCTAACAAATTGCGCCGAGGCATCTGCTTTGCCACCGGAGTGACCTGTAGGATTCGACGAAGGGCCTTGCGATGCCTGGGTGAATCCTGCAAGAGTTGCCAGGCTGAAGTGCTTGATTTTGTTTTTGGAAGTTGCTTTGGCAGCGTATTCTCGGCGCCAGGCCAGGTTGAGGAAACAGGTGGAGCAGCCTCGTCCACGAGTATGCCCTTGTCCTTGTTGTTGTTTGTGAGCCTGGATGAGAACCCTGGCGGTTCTAGAGGAGCTTGGTACATATGTGGGAGGTATGAAACCTCGTCGTCGCTGTCGGACCACCTGATGGGATGTAGATAAGGGACCTGTACGAAGACCCCTTTCTCGTCCGCGTGCCTTGCTTTTGTTTTTGTTTTTGTCTTGTGAACGTGCTTAGTGCTGTCGTTGCAGTCGTTGGTATCGCTGCTAACGACATTGACCTCATGGTTGTTTGTGGTAACCGGATGAGAGCACTCGAGAATGGGAAATGTTCCCACAAAGATAGTGCGAGCACGGAGTGTGCTATGCTGGTGTGGTGGTTTAGGAGCCGCGTTTGGCTTTTCGATTGTCTTGTTGTCGATCATGTCTTGGATTGCATTCTTCAGACGGAAGCAATCCTCGGTGTCATGCCCATTACCCCTGTGGAATTCACAGTAGGCGTTTTGGTTCCATGACCTTGTCTTCTTGTGCTTAGGTGGTATGTTGGTGGGGCTCGGAAGCTGCAGAATATTCCTCTTCATGAGCTTTTTCAATGCCTTGGAGTAAGACATGTAAAGGGGATCAAAGCTTCGTCGTTGATTTGACGAAGATGGCCCAACAGATGATGACTTGGGTGTAGCAAGCGTAGGCTGTGTTATGAACACAGGCGATGCCGCTAGTGCATCAGAGTTAGCGATCTTTGGTGGCTTAGTTTTTCTGTGATTCGGGATGTCTTTGCCTTTGTGACCACGGCCTGTAGCTTTGGCCGGCTTGTAGTTGCGCATTTTGTCTTCAAGGAATTGAATTCCCTTAGCATGCTGGGCAGACTCTTTGGCGAAGAGTCTAGCGTTCTTCTCGGCCTCGAACTTTTGCATAACGGCCAAAAGTTCAAGCTGAGACGTGAGATTGGTGATCTTGTCGTTGAGCAACTGGATGTGTTCAGCGGTCACGGGTGATTGCAGGTGCGAGGGAGGGGCAACTTCGTTGGTTGGGAGGTTGAAATGGGGATCCATGTTTCTTCTGCGGGCCGTGTATCCGGGGCTTTAAGTGGGTAAACCTGCAAAGCGTTAGACTTTAGTGACCCGAAAATGAAAGAAAAGACTCGATCTCGCATTCGCAACCCAAAATAAAGTGTATAAAGAAATGTGCAGGACTCGACTCGTGTTTTTTAGCTGAAAAGACACGGGAGGCTTTTGAGGTAGAGATAGGTCAACATATCTCTTGTCTCGATGTAAAAAAGGTTTTGTATGATCACATCTGATTAGCCCTGGTTAGCAGTATGTCGCTTGGGGGCTTATCGTTAGATTGTGATATGAAAAGGAGTCAAAACGAAATAGCGATAGGCTACTTGATTTGAGGATGTTAAAATGAGTAAAAAGCAAGTATTGTTTGCTTTTTACGTGTGGTAGAGGAAGTCGAACCAAAATGACGATAGGTCAGCTGATTTGACATGTAAAGTGACGGTTTCGTGTTTGAACGACCCCGTATTTTGTTTGTTTTTTTGAAAAGATGTTTGTTTGGATCGAGATGGCTAGAAAGTCATTCGACCCGAAGTGTTTCAGATGCATAGTGTAAAAGTAATTGTTTTGATTAAAATACCCGAAATGAATTGACATTTTGGGTTCTGCTTTGTGAAAGAATTTTGCGATAAATGAATTATGACGATACGTCAGTCGTATAACTCGTGTATGTTTTGTAAAGGCTCAGAAATGTAGTGATTATTTCTGAGCGAGTTTGAATGTCGCGGCGTGCTGTTTGTCTGGTTCGTTTGACGATAGGTCAATAAACCCGACGTTAATGTTTTTGAAAGCATGATTTTTCAAAAATGTTTGAAAATGTATTTTGAAAAGACGTCTATGAATGCATATGCTTTGAAAATGTTTTGCATGATTTTGTTTTGAAAGACGACTATAGTGAGGGTACTATATCTTCGCATTTGTACGTATAAACACGGGGTTTTTGGCTTAGGGGTAAGGTTCCCTTCGGTCATTCCCGCAACGTTTGTGTAGGGTTATCCGCAAGATCACACACGTCAAAGTGTGGATTCAATACGGGTCCTAGAGCGTCAAGTTTGGCTATTCTACGATCGTTTGTACGGATGCCGTACTTGTAATCGTGAAGGGGTGAGAACTCGATTTGTCCAGAATAGTCTCGCTTATGAAGGGAGCGCTATTAGGGGTCGATTCTCGAGGGTGCATGGCTCGGCAATCCCGGAGGATGCGACTCGAACGTAATATTGCTCAAACATCGAAAGCGTAATTGTTTTCAAATTTTCAAGCTTTGCCTCTTGCGTTTTTTAAAATTAAAAGAAAAAGTTTATTTTCTTAAAAAATAAAAACGTGCTCGTCCCCAGCGGAGTCGCCAACTGAAGGTACCCGGATCGGACCTATCTCGACGCCTCGCGCGGGCTTGCTCGAATAGGAGCAAGGCGCTACGCGAGAAAAATTGCATAAGTGCAAATGTGTGCGAATATGCTATGGGGGATATCATTGCTTGATTGCTTAAAAATCGATTTGAAATTGCTTTTGGAGTCGCCACCAAATTTTAAAGGAATTTGGACCTTTTTGATGCGTCTTAAATTATAAGACGCGTGTCTTAGAATTCAAGGCGCGTCGATACCTCTCCTCCTAAGGTTATTGTGAAACCAGAGTGGATTCGGGGCAAGGTTACTTTTGAAAGTTAATCAAAACGTTTTATGAAAAACTGAAATCAAAAGCCTACGTAAAGTAGTCTCTACTAGCTTGAAAACAAATGCTTAATTTCGATATTTGAGCAGATAAACGCTACGTACAAGTGGGAATATGACTCGATAAAAATGCAAAGTAATGCATGTGAGTCGTTAAAATTAACGACGTTTTGCTTTAGGAAATATACGAGAAATAATAATTCATTGATTTGAATTAATATAAAACGTTATTTTCCGACTTTTGTCTAATTCTAGTATTTTGAAAACCCTCAGTTTTGCATGTTTAAAAGACTAGTGAAACGGTACAAGTTAATGTCGAATCCGTGTTTTAGTCGTAATTTAATGCATGTATGAGAATTTGCTTAAGTGTAAAATGTAACGTCGGTTTGCTTTAGTGAGAGTGAGTCGTTTGTTTATGCGATATTGGCGGGGTTTAGACGGATTAGGAATCAAATTACTACTGGCCGTATTACGAATACGGGTTCGTTATGCCAATATCGGGTTGGGTTAATGTAACCCTTGTCCGAGTCTAATCCGAAGGTAAAGTGTTTACCTTAAAATGCAAAGACGACAATTCGAAAATGCTAAGTGTTGTAAGAGAGAGGAGTGAATAATGTGTGTAAGTTGTTGTGCGTGTATGGGTATATATAAGGAAGAGGTGGGCTGAGCTCGAGGTGAAATAGCAGAGCCCAAGAGCCAATACAAGTCGTCAGTGAACAGACGACTTGAAAACAAGTCGTCTGTTGACAGACGACTTGAAAACAAGTCGTCTGTTGACAGGCGACTTGTTTTCAAGTCGTCTGTTCACTGACGACTTGTTTTGGGTTGTGTTTTGGGCCATTTTTTGTATTTTGGCGGCTGGTTTGATTGGGTCTTTCTTTTGTCCGTAGGGTTTTTGTGTGTGTGCATGCTTTGGACCAAGGCATGCTTTGGTCCATTGGACCGAAGTTAGGCGTTTTCGTTTTTCGTGTTTCGGTTTTTGTCGTGTTTTTCGATTTTGGCTCGAAATACGATTGTTTTGTGTTGTATTATTTTGTAATATCGTAAAATTTGGTTTTACGAAAAAGTGACTCGAGAGGCGTGTTGACTCGTTTCGGGTGCGTATTTTTGTAGGTTGTGGGTTGTTTTTGTGAGGCCATTTTTGTGGGTGAATAATCGTGTCGTATTTTAGCTTTAAAATAGGCGACAAAATTAATGTTCAATTTTACGGAATATGCAAACTTAAATAAATACGTTAAAAACGACTAAAATGTTTTAGACACTTTGTACCGTTTCGTCTATTTATAAAACATGCATGAAAGTCCATTTTCATCATCGGGTTGGTTTTTGGGGGGTACGGATACGGGTATCTACAGAAACGGATATTACCCGTTTTATACAAGAATTTGTGAATTTGATTTTATGAATTATCACATGATAAAAAAGTAAATAACGGCGTTCTAGAACACTAATACGGAGTAGAAATTTAGACCGTCGTTACGGTATTATTAATTGAATTTTATTTAAATAATGGGAGCTACTCCGTAAGTACTTCCTAGATGACATAAAGCTTAATTTAATTTTAATTTGAAATTAATTAAAGTTGATGCTTTACATGTCCACGTCAAATAAAATTAATTAACATGTAATCTAAGTATAAATTGTACACAAAGACAAACATAATGCGACACATAAACTACTTAGTTATAATAAACTTCCAAATTAAAGTATGACACATAAACTACTTGTGTGATTATAAAATGTTTGTCATAAATTGGAAATCTACTTGTGTAGCATACATTTAATCAATGATTTTGACAGAAATGTTAGTCAAAAAAAATGATTTCATAGTTATCAATAACTAAAATCTCATTCATTTTAATCAATTCTATAAATTTACTTTAGAGATAAGTTATATCAAGTCAATGGCCTAAAGAAAGTCATTAAGTCGTAATCTAAGCCTTTGATTTTAAACAAAAAAATTGGATTTTAACCAAAAAATTTGCATTTTAACAAAACAAAGTGAATTTCCAAAAGCGCCTGCCGGTCCTGGACCGGCCTGACCACCAACTTTTTGAGATTTAATCTCAGTCTTTGGTTAAAATGCAAAATTTTTCGGTTAAAATCCATTTTTTTTTGTTTAAAATCCAAAATCTGGAAACCTTGGACTCAACGACTCAAACTATTTATACGACTTTCTTGAACCTCTTTCTTTACTTTATAAACATATTACATACGGAGTAATGTACATCAATAGTGTCATTTTAATCTCAATAATGTCCCAAAATTAAACGTGTAAACATGATTGTTAATGAAGTACTCTGTACTTAGTAATAAAACAATTATATATACAAGTATAGATATGAAACAAATTAAAACAAAACAGTTATAATACTCGTATAAACTAATTTGTGATAGATTATATAGCTAATTCAAAGATTTTTAACGAGATAAAACGTATATACATAGGCACTGTTTGCGAAAAATAGGCAAAAAGATAGTAAAATACCGCAAAACGAGCTAAAATATGAAAAAGCGTATGAAACTGAAAATCTACCTAAAATAATTTTCAGTTAGCTATACGGCTATACCAAATACTTTATACAAAATTATACGAAGTACTAGCCTCCAGAGTCCATATTCACAAATTCTCATATAAAATGGGTATATCTGTCTTAAGTTAAGACGGATCAAATAGTTATGATAAGACAAAAGTAAAAAGTGTAGGAAAAAAGTCAAATATTTTGTCTCATGTGTGCAAGTGGATAAGTATTTAACCCGTTTTAAGCTTGAGATGGATAACCCGTCTTAAGAGAGAGATAAGGACCTGTTCTTTCGGACTTTTTAAAGGTGAAGTGAATCAATCAATCAATCGAATGAATCGAATCGAATCGAATGAATCGAATCGAATGAATCGAATCGAATCGAATGAAGTTCAAATTTATAACATACCATTGTCTTGAATCGAATCGAATCGAATTGAAGTGAATCGAATCGAATCGAATCGAATCAATGGAATGAATCGAATCGAAATGGAATTTGGAAATAAATTTGGAAAAAACAGTCACTATTGGTCCATATTATATTAGAATGAATTTCCGTAGTCCGTACAATAGTGTTCATGAATCATGTGTGTTATTTTCATATTGATTTTTATAGCATCTTTAATTTTTTGTGACATCTCTCTATCAAATTCACTACGAGTAATAATACTCCCTCCATTCAACTCCACATTGCACTTATGCTTTATTCACGCCACAACGCCGCTGGCGCTGCAAGTTAAATATCTTTAGCTACGTTTATTCAAAAATTATGAAATTTAAATTTTAATTATGTGCTCGTAAAGACGAATCAAACAAGATCACACATGAATATATTTACACATCTATATCGTGAGATAATTGAAATTAAAGGTCGAAATGTAAATAGTGTACAAAAAAGAAACATACAATGTGGAGTTGAATGGAGGGAGTAATATTCAACGTTGTAATGACGATATGATTAGATTAGTTAGATGAGAGTGCATGCATACGTAAAGCAGTAGTTAAAGGAGAAGTTGATTAAGATGTATTATAAGTGCAATTAATTAATTAATAAATTAATTGATTAATGATGTTACAACTATTGTCACTATCACACAAACACTTTCATTCTTAGCTTATTAAAAATTTGGACCATATTCGAGAATTTTTTTGATTTGATTTGATGTCTACTACAATACAAAAAAAACTACTCGTATACGAAACGATTACTAGCTTATTTCCATACACTATTCTTGATTTGGATCATAAATGAGCACGTAAAACCGTTTCATGCGTGCGACTGGATATTTGCGATATGTGCCTACTTTAAGGTGTAAAGTGACCGACTATTTTACGGAGCTTTAAAGTTGTCACTTTAAGCATTAAAATAGTCACATTTTACTCATATAAATTCCGTCGCACACGTGAAACGGTTTTATGCGAGACTTAGAAATCATCGTGTTTTTTTTGGGCCAATATATCCTCGGTTTTCTCACGTGTATTCAAATGGCACAATAAAATGTTGACTGTGGAAATGCTGTCAGTTGATTACACTTGACTCATTTGTACTTCCTCCATTTCATTCAATTCTATACATTTACTTTTTGGACACTATTTAAAAGTGAGGAGAATCTTCGATATATCGTCTAATATATGAAATAAAAAATAAAAAAATAGTCATGTGAGATCTTGTTTTAATTGCCTTTTCGATAGCATTATTAATATTCAAATTTCATATTTTTCAGAATTATGTAACTAAAGAAATAAACAAAAGAAAACGTGCATCGACATACGTGCAAAAAGCAAATGTATAGAATTGAATGAAATGGAGGAAATATTAATAGATGTTATATTAACCAATTTAAAATACTTAATTCGATCTTATTGGTTGGTTGCACCACGTCACATTTTTTACCGGATGTAGGAAAATTTGACCCTTGTAGAGAAGAAAAACCAAAAATATAATTACATCTTACAATTCATCATGTTCTTCTATTTCTTGTGATGTACTTTCGGGTTCCTTTTCGAGAAGGTACCTCAGAGCTAGGGACGCGTGCAGAGACGCGCCATATGGAAGCGCACGCTCGTCAACCACAAATGTCGGGGTGTGTATCAAACCTGCTCCATCATGCGTCTCATTTCTTATCCCGATCATGAAGAAATATCCTGGAATTATTTCCTGGTAGAATGCGAAATCCTCGGACGCAGTTGTCATCGCGGCTTCTCCAACGTTGCGAGGTCCGAGCATACTTGTAGCGATTTTGGTGAAGAATGTATTCAAATTCTCGTCGTTTATGGTTGGAGGAAAAAGGTCTGAATCGTCTGCAATTTTGACAGTTGCATTGCACCTTTGCACAGCGGCTTGACTTGTGATCACCTGTTAAGTACAGCACCGATTTTGTGGAAAATTAGCTTTGAATTTTGTGATCACCTGTAAGTTTTGTGTATGCAGCTATAAACTTTACCTCCTTGATTCGCTGATTAAGACGTCTTAGACTATCCCTTTGTAGTGCTCGGAATGTTCCACCAACTGTGACAGATTCCGGTATTACATTGAAAGCTTCACCTCCGCGAAACTTCCCTACGGTCACAACCTGTCAACAACTTTTCTTAAAACTTCCATAACACATCTCAACTGTGTTCAATATACAGATTACAGAGTAACAATCAACAAGAGAGTATCCACAGAAAAAAAAAAAAAAAAAAAAAAAACAGAAAACTTTACTTGTGAATCAAGAGGATCAGTTTCGCGTGAAACAATTTGCTGTAAACTGATAATGACATTAGAAGCCGCCACTATCGGGTCAACTGTGTCCTGCGGAATAGCTCCGTGACCGCCTTTTCCTTGAATCACTGCCTCGAAAAATCCATTGCCCGCTGATAGTGGACCAGATCTGCCAGACACTTGACCCACGGGCAAAGCCATATGAACATGCATACCGAATATTGATTCGACATTTTCAAGAGCTCCTTCATCGATCATTTTCTTGGCGCCCCCGTATCCTTCCTCCGCTGGTTGGAATACTAGAACAACTGTTCCCTGTGAGTTTCTAAACTATTAAAACGTAATCCGAGTTTTTTATTATACTCAATTAGGAGTTCACCTAACGTCATCACTTAGGAAAGTGAATGAACCGTAAAATTAACCTGTATGTTGTTTCGATGTTCTTGGAGGATCCTTGCAGCACCAAGCAACATTGCAACATGAACATCGTGACCACAAGCGTGCATTTTGCCGGGAACTTTACTCTTGTGTTCCCATTCCACCTTTTCCTACAGAATTCAAAACCTTGAAAATTCTCTTCAAAATGTATAAAGCACACAATTTTCTACCCTCAAAAATACTCCCTCTATTCCCGCCAATAAGCCTCATTGTTCGATATTCTCCTCCAAAGAGAAGACTGATGAGAGGCTTATTGACGGAAATTGGAGGGAGTACAATCAAGAACATCAACTGGCCAAAATCACATTTAGATCACTATACGTTACTCGCTTTTAAACTATCATCAACATTGGTTAAAACAGTAGTTCTTCCGTAAGACTGTTGTACACTAAATTACTGTCAAAATTGTGTAACAATTGTCCAAAAACTATCATGAATTCCACATCATTCCCTAAAGATGATAAACTAGGTCAAAGTGTCAAACTTCAATGATAAATTCCATGGTCCACTTGATTTAAGTACAAACTAATTTATCAAATTAAGAAAAGGTAAATAGCATTGCTCAATTAAGCATCATATTAACAAAAAGTTACACCCATAAATTGCACAATGCAAGCACTAACTTTTAAAAATGCACACATTTAACTTCACCAAACGATAGATAGAGTCAGTCTTGTGAAAGACGGTCTTTCACTTTGCAAGTCAAGTAAAAGATATATTTAGGTTAATCTTGACCGTTATTGAATAAAGGATAACCACTTTTAAACGTTCAATTGTGGTCAACAATATTCTCAATAGTGCTCATAATTAGCCTTAATGTGACGACTTTTTAAGCAGAGGGGACCCGTCTTTCAGTTTCTTTGCTTTTCCTAAAATAATCTAATATGTCCCCAACTAAAAATAGATATGTTCTTAAAAATTCTTTCCTCAAAATGGAAATTCCATACAATATTTCAACTCTAAGAGCAAAAATCCTTGAAACTATTCCCCAATTCAAATTCCTTAACATGGCTAGTACTACTAAACCCTGAACACACGTTAGAAAAACCGAAACGAAGAATTTAAAATAAAAACCTGAATAGGGAGAGCATCCATATCGGCTCTCAAAGCAACAAAAGGAGGATTACCACTACCAATATACCCAATTACTCCTGTAATTGCAACTGGGTATTTATAATTAATCCCTAATTTCCCCAATTCTTCCCTAATTACTCTACTTGTTTCATATTCTTCAAATCCAATTTCTGGGTTTTCATGCAATTTCCTCCTAATATTCACCATCCACTCTACAAAATCAGATCTTTGTGCTTGTTTTAGAAAGTATTTTGGGATTTCTTCTAAATTATCTGGGATTAATTTTGGGTTTTCACAAAGTGTGGGTATTGCAAGTAGTAGTAATAAGTAAAAACTACACAAGAACACACAAACCCATTTCAAAAAACCCATGAATTTTTGATTTAAAGTTTTGAAATTTTTGTTACAAAATTGATGATTACAGATGTTTGATTGATATGATCATGTGTGTACTTATATTTATACACATGAAATAAAAAAAATGGGGGGAAACATTTTACATTTAGATTTGAGTTGATTTTAGAGATTCTACCTTTCAATTATGGAATCGAATTGTCGTATTATCAAATCCAATTTCTTTTAATTTTCTTATTAGATTAGAAATGTTTTGTAATCAAAAATTGCATACTTCATATGTAATGTTCAAAACTTAATTAATATTTTCTCCGTTTCAATCATTTATTTAGCCGTTGTGTATGTTCATTTGTTTACGTTTTTTTCTTAGGAAATTCTTTTTATAACACAAATGGACCAACTAGTCCTTACCCTCCACCATTTTGTGAAATCAAAGACGGGTTCTGGTCACACCTACAAGTGGTAGAGAGAAAGTTCACCTTATAGGTACATCCTAAAATCAATTGGTAATAGAAGGAGTAGCCCTAGGGATGACAATGGATCGGGTTCGGATCGGATTTCGTATGATCCAAACCCGATCCACTTTCCTGATGGATAATCAATCCAAATCCATATCCGATCTAAACCCACAACCCTAAAATCCAAATCCGATCCATTATGAATTTTTCATATCCAAATCCTAATCCAATCCATAATCCAACCCATAATCGATCCAAAATCCAACCCAAATCCGGTCTAAATTCAATTTTTCGACATTTATCATATACTCCGTACAAAGCTAAAATTTTGAGCTTAACACACTCTAAAACATGATATTTTGGATCGGGTTGTGTTTGGATTTGAAGTGGATCGATCATGGATATGGATCGGGTTTTTCTATAATGCATATGGATCAGATTATTTTTGAGTGGATATGAATTTCAATTTTGAAGAAGTGGGTTTGGATCGGATTTTTAGCTCGGGTCGAGTCGGGTTCGGTTCGGTTCGGTTCGGTTTTGGGCATAATTGTCATCCCTAAGTAGCCCTTAGACTTTATAAGATGAACAATTCTTATTTTCACAACCAATGTGAGACTTACATGTGCGAATATATAAGGGATCTTCACACATTTAAATTTCTTTCATCAATATCCCTACCCAATACTATCCATAATAATTATCCTATAAGGCACAACTTACTCAAAATTAATGTGAGACCAAATACAAATTGCAGTTAAAATGATACAAAATGATGAAATAAATTTACTAAAATCACTTACAAGGGTACTACAAAAATTTAGTAACAATTAATTATAATTATCACTTAAATAGTACAAAAGCTATATAAGCGGGTACAAATAAGGTGAACTTACAGTAATTTATTGTAAGTTTTGACTTACACAAGAATTTATGTACTACCCAATGAGCATATGTGTCATCTGTGAACTTTCATGGCTCTTTCTGTCAAAATGAAAGGTATACAAAGGATTACGACGAAGGGAGTATATTAGTATACTTTTCATTTATCCGCTTAATAAAAGTTTTTCATTTGTTGAGAGTTTTTAGCTTGTGTTTGTAGGTTTTTTTTCAGTATGTATTCTAATTTTGTTATTTAATCATATAGTAATTCCTTGATAATTCGTTGGATGATAGATCAATCGACACACGTTAATCGTTAACAATCAACGGAGTAAAGTGAGTTTCTCTAATACGTTCGTTCGAATTGAAGGATCCCCTCGAATACTACATGGAGATAGTGATACGAGGATGTCTTGAATGGTCAAATTAGAGTCTGAGATCTTTCATTCTATAAGAGAAATTTGTACTTTAACGATCGTAAAATTTGTTTTCGATTTAACTTATTCGTTGTAATTGTCATTTGACGTTTGTTCATAAATTATTAGTATTTTCAAAAAAAAAAATTGCATACTTTCAATATTGAATTATTTGTACAGTAAGATTTACTCATATAGTCATATTACTTTCACAATTTAAACTTGTTTTTCATTTTTAAATTTTGATCGATAATAATAATTCATGTCTTATATTTTGAACTTGTTACTCGTATTATAAGATCATAAGATATCGTCTATTAAATGTGATAAAACTTTTGATCACGAGTTAAATGGGGGAAATGAAGGTGGGTGTCGGGGGAAATAACCGTGATTCTAGTGAACATAAATCACGGGATATCTAAGTGTGATTGTTCTCTTTTTTCTCTTCATTTTATTTTTGATTTTTTTTTTTTAACGTGTGTCATATTGGCACGAGTTAAGGTCCTAACTAAATAAATATTTTTTGAAAATATCCTGAGAAATTAAGAAATAAAAGTATAATCTCCATACTTAGATAATTATTTACAGAACAATTTCCATAATTAGCACCTTAATTATATAAATAATCTAACGGTCATGATGAAGAACAACGAAGTGGACGTAAGAGGAAATAATATAATCCGTACAAAGAATTTATTCATGGAATTTATCTTTCAGTTATGGTATCACACTGTCCTATTATCAAATCACATTTCTTCTGATTTTAAAAAAAAATATTATTATTATTATCAAATCAAAATCTCATACTACTTCCATTAAGAAATTATTCATAAGATTTATGGAGTATTCTTTATAGGTGTTATTTTTATTTTTATTTTTTCTAAATTTAATTGATAATAATGTATGTCTCGAATTCTAAACTCATAATTGTGAGATATTGTCGGTTACGTTTTTCAATAGAGAAACAAAAACTATAAACGAGACCGAACCCTTGGCTACGATTTAAAAATTGGACATTTTTTTAAGTGAAACGGGAGATGAAGAGGAAAAATAAAATGGATGAATCATAACATTTTTTTAAATGAAACGAGATATTATAGGTTACGTTTTTCGTTTTACAGTCTTTCATTGCGTTTATCGGTTTATGAAAAGATTCCTGACAGACTTGAAAATCTAATCTAATTGATTATAAGTTTTAGATTTGCAAGGAAATGATCAAATCTTGAAAATTTCGAATACCCAATTCATCTTCTCTTAGGTACTTTTCATCAAACCGAATCCATAGATTCTTCACTTTCGTTCGACAACCAGAATTAAATAAACTCCTTGGTTTACGATCGAGAAAACAAAATCAATCGAATTCAACAATCGATGACATCCTCGATGACCTTACCAGCTAAATTAGTTGACATCTATACGCTTGAATACTGATGCGCTAGCTACTATACGTCTGTTTGTAAGCCGCGTGTTCCTCAAACTCGGTCTCATGTCTCAGACGCGACTACATATCAAAATGTCGGACACAATCATTCTCCAAAACAGGCAAATCCTAACATTTGTAAATTTCTAAAATTACCGGAAATCTATGACGTCGAGACAATAAGGTTCTGATTATTACAATAACGCATGTGTATGATAGTAAATGTCGTTCAAGTTTAGGCAAACAAACATTCCAACTACGCATTCTTCGGAATTTAACCGATAATATTCACCGGAAACGATCTCCTTCCCCCTCAATTGTTCTTTCGTCTCCTCTTTCTCTACTCTACGACCATCCTCCAAACAAAGAGTTAATTTCATCGGAAACCGTCACATTTCCTGTTAAATCACCTCCTTTTAAGTCAAGACGTTAAATATTTCACGAAATTCCGATTATAGCTAAGCTTGTTCTACACGCGTATATACATAGGCACTTTTTGTGAAAAATAGGCGAAAAAATAGTAAAATACCGCAAAACTAGCTGAAATATGAAAAAGCGTATGAAACTGAAAATCTACTTGAAATAATTTTCAGTCAAGTATATACCAAATACTTTCTAGAAAATTATACGAAGTACTATCCTCCAGATTATATTAGAATGAATTTGTGTTCATGAATCATGTGTGTTATTTTCAAATTGATTATTATAGCATCTTTAATATTTTGTGACATCTCTATCAAATTCACTAATAATAATATTCAACGTTGTAATGACGATATGATTAGATTAGTTAGATGAGAGTGCATGCATACGTAAGGCAGTAGTTAAAGGAGAAGTTGATTAAGATGTATTATAAGTGCAATTAATATGTGTTGGTAATCTTTGAAATTTCCGACAATCTATAAGTGAAAATATAACCGTGTGTGATCTTATTTGATTCGTCTTTACGAGTACAATATTAATATCCAATTTTTAAATTTTTTTATCGTGTGAAATTATAGATATTTTCGTTCCGACATTCGCCTCGACAAATGTGATAAAGCAAATGTAGCCTTTGGACTTGAATGGAGGGAGTAATTAATAAATAAATTAATTAATTGATTAAGATGTATCACACAAACACTTTCATTCTTAGCTTATTAAAAATTTGGACCATTTTGGAGAATTTTTTTGATTTGATGTCTACTACAATAATACAAAAGCAACGCCATTTAATTTGAAGAAAACTACTCGTATACGAAACGATTACTAGCTTATTTCCATACACTATTCTTGATTTGGATCACAAATGCTCACGTAAAACCGTCTCATGCGTGCGACTGGATATTTGCAATTATAATGTGCCTACTTTAAGGTGTAAAATGACTATTTTATAGAGCTTTAAAGTGATTACTTTAAGCATTAAAATAGTCACATTTTACTCATATAAATTCTGTGGCACACGTGAAAAGTTTTATGCGAGACTTAGAAATCATCGTGTTCTTTTGGGCCAATATATCATCAGTTTTCTAACGTGTATTCAAATGGTACAATAAAATGTTGACTGTGGAAATGCTGTCAGTTGATTACACTTGACTCATTTGTATCTATATAAAACTTATAAAGGAATAACCAAGTACAATTTTTTGTCCACGTGTAAGGCTCTCATGCTCTTTTTTCTCGCCTAACTGAAGATCACTTGCACAAGAAAATCTAAAGCCCACAAACACATGTCATCTTGGGCCTACTTTACAAAATTAGCTACTTTTAATGTTTAATATTTATATTTATATGGGATATTCTATATGGCACCCCTCAGTTTTTTGACTTTCTACATGGTACCCCTATATTTTCGAAAACATACATGGTACCCCTAATTGTAGTCATTATCCGTAAGTATACCCCTGAACTTTGTTTCTAGACTAATAAACTCACTTTTAAGCGTTAAATGATTACTTGGGCGTGTAACGAAGCTTGGTTTTATCATACCATGACAGAAGGACTCTATTAGGCTCAATATTTATCATAGACGTGATAATTTTGTAGGGAAACAATAACTTATTTGTCGTAAAATTTTAGAACCCATATATATTAATAAATATTAGGCTGTTGATGGATATTGAGCTTAATAGAGTCTTTATGTCATGAGATATAAATGACAAGCTTGGTTACGCAACCAAGTCATCACATAAGCCTAAAATTGAGTTTAATTGTTTGAAAACAAAGTTCAGGGGTATACTTATGGATAATGACAACAATTAGGGGTACCATGTATGTTTTAAAAAATGTAGGGGTACCATGTAGAAAGTCAAAAAACTGAGGGGTACCATATAGAATATCCCTATTTATATTTAATATTAATATTTAATATTAACTTAATATTTAATTTCAAATCATTTTAGTTACAATTTTATAAAATACAAATAAAATTTATATCATAGTTTACACTTTTTTTTGCTCATTAAATAGTGATCACATTTGATATATTTTCGAGTTAATTGAGATTATATCTATTTCATCAACAGGTTAATTAAAACTATTGACTTATTCATAAAATTCGACTTTCGTATTCGAACTATGGTGCTCATAAACTCAAAAGTATAATTTACTAAAATAAATAAAGCATATATACTTATAAAATAAACTTATATATTCAAATATTTACGTTACGTATTTGCTAAGCAAACTGAATAACAAAATAAATGTACTTATGAAATTAGTAAAAAAAAAAAAATGATTTCGCGCATATAACGTGTTATCTGTGGCAAAAATGTGATCATCTAAACTCTTAAAGTGGCTATTACGAAGTACTCCGTATAATGTTTAGAGATACCCATTTAACAACCTAACAAAGTAACAATGTGATACTTCGTATAACAAAAAGCTTTAATTTTTTTTTTTTTTTTTTGTATAACGTGGGGAACCTGCAGCCGCTACCTTTGGTGCGCACTGGGTAAATCCCCCGAGCGTGCATGATAGCCTGCAAACCATACACGCCAGGATAGCCACCCTTTTTACTAGGGCGACAGGCTCGTGATCTGATTAGGCATAGCCTCAAGTTTCTAACATTCCCCACAATATTGCTCTTGGAGGGAATCGAACCTGAGATCCATGGGAATTTCACCCATGTTTTAACCACTAGACCACACCCTTGCGGGTACCAAAAAAAGCTTTAAATTACCTACTCTATGGGTTAAAATGGTCACATTTAAGTCCGTCTTACGCATTAAATCGCTTTACATTAAACTTACTCTTCAATTAGTGAATAGGTAAACTCTCAAAAAAGAATATGTAATCTTCATATAACTATATCAATAAGGACTATGAATTTACAATTAAAGTTGACAGTGAATTTATATAATTCTACTCTATGGGCTAAAATGGTCACATTTAAGTCTCGGGCATTTGTTTACACTTTCTATTTTGGGGCGTACGGATCATTTGTTTACACTTTCCAAAAATGGTCATGCTTGACCCATGTGGGAGGTGACTACTACTCCCTCAACCAATAACATTTGATAATTTTAAGCAAACGGAACCCCCTTTGTGCTTATATTATTATTTTATTAGTTTTTTCTCAACCTCTCTCCTCACATCGATAAATGTGTATAAAGTAATGTAAACAAATCACCGAAACTGAGGGAGTAGTAGTAAATGTATACAACCCTTAAAATACACTTTGTTTGTTTCTCTTGAAACTTATCAAAAATAAAATTTATGAATTAAAACCTATAAATTTACAATTCTAGAATTGTGGCCTTATTAAAAATTTATGTTATTATATTACAATCTGAAAATAAAAATAAAAAATACCTTACTCCTCAAATGTGCATTTCTAAATAATATTTAATTTTGGATTAAGTCCTACTAATAAGTTTGGACAATAAAATCATGAATTGTATATATTTAATTGGATCACGGGTTGTTAGAAACAAGTTTATATTTTTTTGCACTCAATTTTTTTAACAAAATTATAGATGTTATTATCTAAATTTATTTTACATGCATTTTAATAACGGCTTTAAACTATTAATTATCTATTTTATTTTCATTTTAAAAAAATATTATAAAATATTTTTATACATTCCCGTGCAACTTTGCACGGGTATTGAACAAGTTAATAGATGTTATATTAACCAACTTAAAATACTTAATTTTTATTGGTTGGTTGCACCACGTCACATTTATTACCGGATGCATGAAAATTTGACCCTTAAAGAGAAGAAAAACAAAAAATTTAATTACATCTTACAATTCATCATGTTCTTCACTTTCTTGTGATGTACTTTCGGGTTCCTTTTCGAGAAGGTACCTCAAAGCTAGGGACGCGTGCAGAGACGCGCCATATGAAAGCGCACGCTCGTCAACCACAAATGTCGGGGTGTGTATCAAACCTGCTTCATGCGTCTCATTTTTTATCCCGATGAAGAAGAAATATCCTGGAATTATTTCCTGGTAGAATGCGAAATCCTCGGACCCAGTTGACATTGCGGCTTCTCCAACGTTGCGAGGTCCGAGCATACTTGTAGCGATTTTGGTGAAGAATGTATGCAAATTCTCGTCGTTTATGGTTGGAGGAAAAAGGTCTGAATCGTCTGCAATTTTGACAGTTGCATTGCATCTCTGCACAGCGGCTTGATTTGTGATCACCTGTAAGTTTTGTACGAAGTACAACATCGATTATGTGGAAAATTAGCTCCCACAGACTGAAGTTTCAGCTCTTTTAAAATGTAATAACGGAAAAAGGAACACTATAACAACACCATTAGTCGCAACTCATTATGTTACTTGACTCGATTGCAAAGTAAAGACTCATATTCAGAGAGAATTTTCTGCACTAACTATATACAGTATGCAGCTATAAACTTTACCTCCTTGATTCGCTGTTTAAGACGTCTTAGACTATCCCTTTGTAGTGCTCGGAATGTTCCACCAATTGTGACAGATTCGGGTATTACATTGAAAGCTTCACCTCCGCGAAACTTCCCTACGGTCACAACCTGTCAACAACTTTTCTTAGAACTTCGATAACACATCTCAACTGTGTTCAATATATAGAGTAACAATCAACAAGAGAGTATCCAGAGAAAAAAACAAAAAACTTTACTTGTGAATCAAGAGGATCTGTTTCGCGTGAAACAATTTGCTGTAAACTGATAATGACATTAGAAGCCGCCACTATCGGGTCAAATGTGTCCTGCGGAATAGCTCCGTGACCGCCTTTTCCTTGAATCACTGCCTCGAAAAATCCATTGCCTGCTAATAGTGGACCAGATCTGCCAGACACTTGACCCACGGGCAAAGCCGTATGAACATGCATACCGAATATTGATTCGACATTTTCAAGAGCTCCTTCATCGATCATTTTCTTGGCGCCCCCGTATCCTTCCTCCGCTGGTTGGAATACTAAAACAACTGTTCCCTGTGAGTTTCTAAAATATTAAAACGTAATCCGAGTTTTTTTTATTATACTCAATTAGGAGTTCACCTAATGTCGTCACTTAGGAAAGTGAATGAACCGTAAAATTAACCTGTATGTTGTTTCGATGTTCTTGGAGGATCCTTGCAGCACCAAGCAACATTGCAACATGAACATCGTGACCACAAGCGTGCATTTTGCCGGGAACTTTACTCTTGTGTTCCCATTCCACCTTTTCCTACAGAATTCAAAACCTTAAAAATTCTCTTCAAAATGTATAAAGCACACAATTCTCCACCCTCAAAAATACTCCCTCTATTCCGGCCAATAAGCCTCATTGTTCGATATTCTCCTCCAAATAGAAGACTGATGAGAGGCTTATTGATGGAAATTGGAGGGAGTACAATCAAGAACATCAACTGGCCAAAATCACATTTAGATCACGATACGTTACTTGCTCATAAACTATCATCAACATTGGTTAAAACAGTAGTTCTTCCGTAAGACTGTTCTACACTAAATTACTGTCAAAATGATAAACTAGGTCAAAGTGTCAAACTTCAATGATAAATTCCATGGTCCACTTGATTTAAGTACAAACTAATTTATAAAATTAAGAGAAGGTAAATAGCATTGCTCAATTAAGCATCATATTGACAAAAAGTTACACCCATAAATTGCACAATGCAAGCACTAACTTTTAAAAATGCACACATTTAACTTCACCAAACAATAGAGTAAGTCCTGTGAAAGACATTCTTTCACTTTGCAAGTCGGGTGAAAGATATATTTAGGTTAATCTTGATCATTATTGACTAAAGGATAACCACTTTTAAACGTTCAACTGTGGTCACAATACTCAATGGTGCTCATAATTAGACTGAATGTGGCGACTTTTTAAGCAGAGGGGACCCGTCTTTCAGTTTCTTTGCTTTTCCTAAAATAATCTAATATGTCCCCAACTAAAAATAGATATGTTCTTAAAAATTCTTTCCTCAAAATGGAAATTCCATACAATATTTCAACTCTAAGAGCAAAAAACATGGCTAGTACTATAGTGGAAGATGA
This sequence comes from Dianthus caryophyllus, assembly GCA_023091065.1. Classification (NCBI taxonomy): domain Eukaryota; kingdom Viridiplantae; phylum Streptophyta; class Magnoliopsida; order Caryophyllales; family Caryophyllaceae; genus Dianthus; species Dianthus caryophyllus. The sequence continues at coordinate 21,817,890 of CM041530.1, read as the reverse complement.
ACTCAGCCTAATATAAATTTCCACATGCGATCCCTACGTCGCACGTCGGTTGTGAGATGAGAGTTGATCTACTTTATAAGGTTTAGGGGTTACTCCTCCTATTGCCAATTGATCTACTTTATAAGGTCTAGGATGTAACCTCCTAGACCTTATGAGCGGACTCTCTCATACTTTTGGGTGTGGTCCAGGCACATGGAATTTAACAACTACTAAGCACTGAACGCACGTTAGAAAAACCGAAACGAAAAAAATTAAACAAAAACCTGAATAGGAAGAGCATCCATATCAGCTCTCAAAGCAACAAAAGGAGGATTACCACTACCAATATACCCAACTACCCCAGTAATTGCAACTGGGTACTTATAAATAATCCCTAATTTCCCCAATTCTTCCCTAATTACTCTATTTGTTTCATATTCTTCAAACCCAATTTCTGGGTTTTCATGCAATTTCCTCCTAATATTCACCATCCACTCTACAAAATCAGATCTTTGTGCTTGTTTTAGAAAGTATTTTGGGATTTCTTCCAAATTATTTGGGATTAATTTTGGGTTTTCACAAAGTGTGGGTTTTACAAGTAGTAGTAATAAGTGAAAACTACACAAGAACACACAAACCCAATTCAGAAAACCCATGAATTTTTTATTAAAGTTTTGAAATTTTTGTTATAAAATTGATGATTACAGATGTTTGATTAATATGATCATGTGTGTATTTATATTTATACACATGAAATAAAAATGGGGGGAAATGAAAGGTGGGAAACATTTATAGTTGATTTGATTTAGTGATTCTACCTTTCAATTATGGAATCGAGTTGTCGTATTATCAAATCCAACTTCTTTTAATTTTTCGTTAGATTAGATTAGAAATGTTGTATTGTTCTATAATCAAAAATTGAATACTTCAAAATTGTATAAAACCCTAGCCCCCTCTTCCTTTTTTTAACTTCCTCTTTTATGGGTTATTATCATCAATTTTGATGATAATAAGCCCCTTAAATTCATAAATTTCTCTATAATATTATCGATATTATTAGTATAATTAAAATTATAGAAAATAATAAAAAAGCGAGTATAATAAATCGGTCTCTCTTACATGGGAGTTTTGTTAAATCTATTGATGGGTTTGTTCATCTTTTGGTGGGTTTATTGTTCTTTATGGGTGTTATAGCATGAATCGAAGATCACGGAAGATCAGCATTGTTATTGATCGTTATATGATTATACAAATATTGTCCGATTCATGGCTACACTTAATCACATCAGAAGAAATCGATACTCGTCAAGGAAGATTCGGAGACCCTCTTATGGTTGAAAGACGTCTTATGGATGAAGGCCTGTTGAGGCCAACCGATGATGCAGACTCTGTTGAAGTGGATCAGTCTTTGAACAAGAATTTATTTTCTATGATTGTTATCGAGTTGTAACCGTTTGAGTTTGACATATGTTGTAGATGTCGTATGACTTTTTATTAATGATAATGATTTTTCTCAAAAAAAAAATTGAATACTTCATATGGTAAATGTCCAAAACTTTATTAATACTTGTTTTTGTCTAAATCATTTATCATTTATTTACTAATTTTATACCTTCGATTTTTAAGAAAATTTTATCACACAAATGGACCAATTAACCCTCAAACTCCACCATTTATATTCCTTTCATCAATATCCTTACGAGTTACGACCTTACCCAATACTATCTAATGAGCATATATGTCTTTTGTGAACTTTTCTTAGTTTTTGTGTCAAAATGAAGGGTAAACAAATAATTGGGCCGAAGGTAATATATTACCAAGTATTCTACTTTTCATTTATTCGCTTAATAAAAGTTTTTCATTTGTTGAGAATTTTTAGTTCGTGTTTGTAGGATTTTTTCTTAATTCTTTGATAATTCGTTGGATACACATTAATCGTCAACAATCAACGGAGTAAGGTGGTTTCTCTAATGCATTCGTTCGAGTTGAAGGATTCCCTCAAATGTTACATGGAGATAGCGATACGAGGTTGTGTCGAATTGTCAAATTAGAGTTTGAGATCTTTCATTCTCTAAGAAAAATTTGTACTTTGATGATCGTTAGATTTGTTTATGATTTAACTTATTCATTGTATATATCATTTGATGTTTTGTCATAAATTATTAGTATTTTCAAAAAAAAAAAAAAAAAAAAAAAAAGTTGCATACTTTCAATATTGAATTACTCCGTATTTGTAAGATTTACTCATATTACTTTCACGGTTAAAATTTGTTTTTTATTTTTTAAATTTTGATCGATAATAATAATTCATGTCTTATATTTTGAATGTGTTATTAAGATCATAAGATATCGTCTATTAAATGTGATAAAACTTTTGATCACGAGTTAAATGGGGGAAATGAAGGTGGGTGTCGGGGGGGAATAACCGTGATTCTGGTGAATATAAATCACGGGATATCTAACTGTGATTGTTCTCATTTTTCTCTTCATTTTGTTTTTGAGTTTTTTTTTTTTTTTTTTTTAACATGTGTCATATTGGCACGAGTTAAGGTGCTAACTAAAAAAATATTTTTGAAAATATCCTGAGAAATTAAGAAATAAAAGTATAATCACCATACTTAGAGAATTATTTACAGAATAATTTTCATAATTAGCACCTTAATTGTATAAATAATCTAACGGTCATGATGAAGAACAACGAAGTGGGACGTAAGAGGAAATAATATACAAAGAATTTATTCATGGAATTTATCTTTCAGTTATGGTATCACATTGTCCTATTATCAAAATTTAATTGATAATAATGTATGTCTCGAATTCTAAACTCATAATTGTGAGATATTGCCGGTGACGTTTTTCAATAGAGAAACAAAAACTATAAACGAGACCGAACCCTTGGCTACGATTTAAAAATTGGACATTTTTTATAATTGAAATGGGAGATTAAGAGGAAAAATAAAATGGATGAATCATAACATTTTTTTAATTGAAACGAGATATTGTCGGTTACGTTTTTCGCTTGAAAATCTAATCTAATTGATTGTAAGTTTTAGAATTGCAAGAAAAATATCAAATCTTGAAAATTTCGAATACGCAATTCATCTTCTCTTAGGTACTTTTCATCAAACCGAATCCATAGATTCTTCACTTTCGTTCGACAACCAAAATTAAACAAACTCCTTGGTTTACGATCGAGAAAACAAAATCAATCGAATTCAACGATGCGATGACATCCTCCCCAAGCTTCAAGACATCCTCGATGACCTTACCAGCTAAATTAGTTGACATCTATACGCTTGAATATTGATGCGCTAGCTACTATACGTCTGTTTGTGAGCCGCGTGTTCCTCAAACTCGGTCTCATGTCTCAGACGCGACTACATATCAAAGTGTCGGACACACTCATTCTCCAAAAACAAGCAAATCCTAACATTTGTAAATTTCTAAAATTACCGGAAATCAATGACGTCGAGATAATAAGGTTCTGATTATTACAATAACGCACGTGTATGATGGTAAATGTCGTTCAAGTGTAGGCAAACTAACATTCTAACTACGCATTCTTCGGAATTTAACCGATAATATTCACCGAAAACGATCTCCTTCCCCCTCGATTGTTCTCTCGTCTCCTCTTTCTCTATGACCAGTCTCCAAACAAAGAGTTAATTTCATCGGAAACCGTCACAATGTCACATTTCCTGTTAAATCACTTCCTTTTAAGTCAAGACGTTAAATTTTTCACGAAATTCCGATTAAAGCTAAGCTTGTCCTACACGAGTTCCCTCAATACCCAAACACCTCTGACGACAACCTCAAGAGGGGCTCCAACGCGCTAGGCGCAAACTTACGCGCAAAAAGCTGGCACAAATAAACAAGCCGATGATTGTAAAAACACATACGCCTCCCCATTATCTGATTAACGAACTCCCTCGACACGTCCTCCCTCCCGAAAGTTGCCGGGTGGGGCCCGCCTCTTGACCAGTCAGTGTACGTGAGGCTCCGATTAGCGAGCAAGTGGGGCGTCAGAATTGTGAGCATTGTCGGAAAGTAATGCTCATCAACGTAACACGCAGGCCTACAAAACTGCTTAAACTTAGGATAATACGTTTTGTCCTCGACAATTCGGAGGGCTAGTTCACGGTTCACCTCGAACCACTGGGCCCCTTTACGCCACTGCTTAAGTGTGACCTCGGGCTCCATGTTCTTGTCGTAACGGCCCCTTCCGTAGGGCCCACGGTCATCGTAGGAGCCCATGAAGCTGTAACGCGACTTGGAGATGTAGCGGTACACGATGGTGAAGTTGCGCAGAGGTATGCACGCCTCTGACAGGAGGACGAAGTACTCGTTCGAGAGGTCGAGCATTGCGTTTGCTAGGAGACGTCTTTCTGCGTCGCACATGCTCATCATCCCCCATTCTGTCACCTGCAAAAATAGTACAGCGAAGTCGGTATTGCTAAAGTATGTTCTCTCTTCATAAGATGACTGCGACAAGAAGTTCAAAATACCACACAAATGATACAAACACGAGCGATCCATAGAGTCATTTTACTATACTCTCAGAGTCTCAGTCACTACTACAAAAGCATTCAACAATCAGACGAAGCGCACTTAAAGAAAAAGACGGTACAGTCGAGGATTACCATACCTGGCTAGGAATCTGCCTGGCGTAGAACACGGAAGAACGAGAATAATTCGCCTGATAACCTGGCAAAGAATGAATATATATCGAGTACAGTCCTTCGTTGCCTTCAAAAAACCGTTCCCAAAGAGGAGCAAGCGGCAAAGGTCCCCTAGTCAAGAACATGAAAGCCACCCTCGGAAGCCTGTCGTAGGGATACTCTTTGATTCGAGGAGCGAAAGTCGCCCTCCAAAACAGCTCTGTGTCGTTCATCTCGTGCATCAGGTTACAAGGAGGCCTAATCCACGACTCTATCGTGTTTCTTTCCTCGACACAGAGCTCGTATCTAGAGGACTGTTTCCGGAGCATGTTTTGCGCCCCAAAATACCGAATTGTGTTCATACTTATGATGCATAACCCTAGGCCGAGTACTAGAAATAGCAAGAAAAAATGGAGGATTTTAAATGACAGAGGCTTATTTAGCATTGTTTGCATTTTGATAAATGTTTGTTTCTCAATAAATCGACACAACGTAACGAACTATGAGATCAGTCTTAGGGAATTATGCCCGAAATTAGCATTTTCGACATCCATTGAAACGACACGTCTGTCGCCTGACATCTTAGGCTTACGTGATCTGCACACGATAAAAAACATGACCGAGACCAGGATCACCTAATATACGGTGATCCCTTCATTCCCTTTACGAGAAACTCGATACACACCCAACGACAAAAGTGTGGAATTATCGACAAAATCCAGTCACAACATACGATAACAGCAATTCAGATTGAACATACAAAGTGTGAGAGTTTCAGAAGTATAAGTTACCAGGGAGAAGAACCTACGTAAGACAGGTATAAACTTGGAGAAAAATCATCATATATAACAAATGCAACTCTTTTTTCTGTTTTTTGTTTTTGTTTTTGTTTTTGTGTGAATCATGCAAAATGCATTTGTTGGTTTCAAATGTGAGATCTATGAGGAGCTTTTAAAGGGACGTTTTTAAGGGGAATTCAGCTTTCAAATTAAATAGCGTATTACTAAAACAAACGAACAGACTGACGTTTTTACGTTGTTGTAAGACACGGCGGAAGGGTTAATGTTTTTCAGGAAATAGTTTATAAATGTTGAAAATATATACCGAGTAATTGTTTTTATTTTTATTTGGTAAATAAAATGTTGAAATTTAGTTGTGAACAATATGAACTAGACATAGTTAGGTGACTAAACACAGCCCAAATGGGCCCTAAAATTGCTGCTTGTTTTTGAAATTTCCGTTCTGTTCATGTCATCCACCTAACCGAGCAGTGTTTTGACATTCCGAAGTTGAGCAGAACCGTGTCAGAATTTCCAGACAACAGTTTTTCCCAAATCCGAAAATCCCGATCAGAGCTAGAATGTTCAAACAACGGGATCCCAACTCTGAAAATCAGAAGTAGAGCTAGAATCTTCGGACAGCAATAATCCATATGTGTTCACTGTTCACCATATATAGCTAAATACTGGCTCAGAAACATTTAACGCATTTTAAGGCAGTATCAGCCGCATACTTGGCGCAACAACAAAATCAGGGCACAACAAACTGTTGCTTGATCAAGTCGAAAGACGACTTGACGCCATGCCCTCAGTATATTCTGATCGTCAGTAATGCTTGCTTAACCGTAACAACTCACAAGGGACGAGGGTCGACATAAGTATCCAGCAAATGTCACTCCGGGAAATTTAAGAACCGTAAAACAATAGGCATAAATATTATCGGGAGCAAAATCTTATACGAAGTACGGAGTACTAAGTATCAAAAGCATACTGCTACGTTGGGGAAGGTCTGAGAAACCAAAACACATAAATAGGGCCATTGAGCAGTGCTTGGGAGCACAAGTGTTAAAATAAAAACATTTAAATTTGCCGAGAGACAGATCTTAATATATTTTACTAAATATCATCTCTTCGGATTTCAGCTCTACTTCTCAGATGAGTTAGGGCCCCTCTTCTTTCCGAAGCCAACAACTGAAACAAACACGGAACAGATAATGAGAATCTTATGTACCATATACTCCGTACAATTGAAACAAATTAGCTTTATCTATACTCCGTATCTTGTATCTATAGGAATTTTACCCTGGTGGATCGCACTCGCATATCAAAAAAAGTCTGAAATTCTCGGTTACTAATTGGTGGAATACTAAGCATTCAGAAACACGCACAGCATTCTCAATTTCTTGAGCTCAACAATCTGAAATCTATATTCAAATAAATCCAGCAAAAGCTACGAAGCAGAGTAAAAACGTGGTTTCTATGAAATCTAAGCAGAATCTAGCAAAACATTTAGAATCAGAGGGTAAACTGATGAGCACCAGAATTCAAACAATAAACATATCTTTCAAAAACAATCAACGAAAATCCACATACGAGTTACGACCACCAGAATGAGCAAGCCGAGGTCTACGTTCTAACGCAAGATCAATACATAAAATTGGTCCTTACTGATAAATACACATTTAGAATCCAATTAGCCGACCATGTAAAGCTAGGAAGCAACACTCTACAGAGTGTAGAAACTAACGAAATCTTGAAGGATAAGTCTTTAATGAAATTGGTGAAGTAGAATAATATAACAATTTGTTCGAGGCCACAATCAAAATTAACGACTTTGAAAGGCACGGAGAATCGTCACGTTTATATCGCCAACCTTCAATGCAAGGATTACATCACAAAATCTGATGACCTTGCTCTGCAAATTGGCTTTCTTTCAAGTAAAGCAAATAAAAAATCGACAGGAAAATCATCACCACAACATGGAATGCAAAAATTCGAACTATTGATTCAGCTCACATGTAAACAAACAAATTAATTTTCCGCATTAGTTTCAACTGGACAAACAAAAACCGTACTTTTAACCCGCAAATAAAATAAGATCGATAAATTTTTAGCTACACCAGGTGTACCACATCGTTGTACTCCCAAATGCATTAAACATTGTCATTTTCTTTTTGATTCGATGAATGATGACATGTTACATCAGTGTAAAGTAATTTCAATTAGATCAATAATATGTCATTTTGCAGTACATCAATCAAACAAAAACCCTAAATCGAGCAAAACTCAAGAAAAACACAATTAACAACGTCGGAAAGAAAGACGAAGAGGTTTTACCGGCGGTGACGAAACGGCGATTGTACTGCAATCGCTTGTGAGCGCGTCCACGGGGCTTCTTCTTCTTGTCTTGCTTCGCAACTTTGGGGGTTTGTCCTCTCACTTTCCCTGCACGCGCCAAAGATCCGTGCACTTTACCTGCAATTAATTCAATAAAATTCGTCAATACAAGCGTTTAATTTGATTGAATTAGTGGAATAATACTGACGAATTAGAGGTAAAAATTGATTGATGAAAGAATTACCCATGGTAGTTGTGTGATTTTAGGGTTAGGGTTTTGTTTTGGGGAAGAATAATGTGTTGAAATATTGGACTGATGTTGGGTGGCTAGGGTTTTGATGAGTGATGGGTTTGAATCGAGGCAATTGGGAGAAATGGACCGGGTTTGGATAATTTATTACGTAAAAGTTAAAACCGTCTCATACCGTGAAATTATCAAAGTTTGGATAACATCCTTTTTATATGTGAGACGGTCCTACCAAAGAATTATCTATTGATAAAGTATACGGAGTAAGTTTAGTTTAATGATTTGTACCGGGTGAGATTACTATTTATGATGATCATGATTAGTAGATTACTATTTGGAAAAATGTTACTCCCCTTGTTCAAATATATTTAAATTTTTGACATTTATTACAATGTATAGAATTAAATATAGTCGTGATTGATACTCCGTATGTCTTAATGAATACGATATGCATATAAGTTTTTACAATTTTTAATAACGTAGAGTTATAGACATAAGCATAGCGCTTCGATATTTACATTGACGAAAGTGAAAAAGAAGAAAAAAAATAAAAAAAAAATGAGGTGAATGAATTTAATAGTGATTCTTGTGTGAGACGGGCCTAACGATAACTTATGTGAGACAAAGATTAAAAAAAATAATAAAAAAATAAAAAGTAACCACCATCTAAGAGACGTCTCACAATAATTTATCGTTAGGCCCGTCTCACACAAGAAATTGTCTGAATTTTAATAGAAAGAGTAACAGTTTTATATTTTTTTCAATGATGGACATTATACTCAATCATACTTTGTACTACGTATTCACTCTATTTAAATGCATTCACATAATTTGTTTTTTTCATGTACGTCAACGCTAATGTTGTGACGCTTATATGTACATAATTTTACATTATTAAATATTACTTTCTTCGTTTCAGTAATTTGTTTACATTGTTTTGTACACAATTATCGATATGAGGAGAGAAGTAATGCAAAAAGTTAAGTTTAATGGTTTAGGGTGTGTTTGGATAGCAAAATAAGAGGGAAAGGGATGTGAGGGGAAATGAGGGAAGGGGAAGGAATGGGAGGGGAGGGAAAATGGTGGTGTTTGGATATCATTTTCCCTCCAAATTTTGTCTATTTTGGAGGGACTCTAATTAGGCTTTGAGGAGGGAAAATAGATCCCTCCAAATCCCTCCCCCTCAATTTCCTTCCCTCCATATTTTGTATCCAAACAAAGGAAAATCAATTCTCCCATTTCCCTCCCCTTCCTTTCCCTCCATTTCCCTCAATCTAAACACACCCTTAGTGACGGTGAGGGAGGTCATGGTTGAGAGGGGTGGTTATGGAGCACGCTGAGAGTGGAGGGTGGTCAGCATAGGCAGTGGTGGTGGTTTGCAGCAGCAGAAGTGGGTGGTAAACTGGTGTCTGGTAACTCAACTTTGCTAGCCTGCTAGGTGAGAGGCAGATTAGGTGGATGGTGATATTAGTAAAGAAAATGGTGACCTTAAAAATGGTGTTATTCAATCTTCATTGTAAAACAAGGAAGGAGATGACCTTCAAAAGCAGGTCATAAACAGGTCAAAATTAAGACGAGTCTATTTACGGAAGGTTGTTGTTATAGTTTGGTTTATTATGGAGTTATTTAAAGATTGATTTATTAATGGAAGATCAACAATAGGTTGGTTTTTCCTACGGAGTATTAAATTTCCCTAAAAAAACACATTATTTATTTATGGATTAATTGTCAAACATTATCTTTAAAAAAAGTTTTTGTCAAACACCCCCTCGGAAAAAAAAGTTGTCAATTACTACCTTTTAAAAAAACACGTAATTGATCAACTGTACCCGACTTTTTCTCAGTTGTACCCTTTTTTCTCATAATTTTTCCAACCTTTGCCCTTGTTAACCAAAGAATTCTCTCTTTTTCACATCCAATACATTCACCCTAAAAACAACCTAAAATCATCAATAATCAACCAATTACCTCTTTAATTCGTTCAATATTTTGATTATGGACAATAATGATGACAAATTTCAAGTAATTAGTATTTTTTTTAGTTTTTTTCATTAATTAGTCTAATTAATTTATTGATTTTTATTTAGGGTTTTTTTGGGGGTGTTTGATGGTGGTAGTCAATTAGTCATGGTGGTGTGGGACGGTTGTTGCGGAGACGACCGGTGGTTCATGGTCGTTGGGATGGTGGGGCCGCGGTGCTGTGGTGGTGGTTGTGGGCCGTCGGCTCGGGTGGGTCTTGGTCGTAGGTGTGGGTTTCGGGTCTTGTTGGGTGGTCTTGGGTGGGATGGTGGGCGGAGGTGGCGGTAGTGGGAGGCGGCCGTAAGCCAGCGTCTTCTTTGGGAGTCGGTCTTGAGTAGTGGAGTGCAGGTGAGTGCGGCTTTGGTGAAATTTGTTGGGTGGTGGTCTTAGGGTGGTTGTTCACTTTTTTTTTTTTCTTTTTTTTTTTTAATTTAAATTTTACTATTATTATTATTATTATTATTATTATTATTATTATTATTATTATTATTATTATTATTATTATTGCTTTGAAATTATTATTATTATTGAGGGTGCATTGGTTTTTTTGGATGCTTGACCACCTTGTGTTGGGGTGCTAGGGGTGTTTTAATGGAGGTTGAATTAAATTTAGGGGAAAATTGAAGATGAAGAGGAGAGAGAAGAGAGAGTTTGTAAGAGCATGCTTATTAATGGAGACCTTTTCTCTCCATGGTGGGACCTAAAATTCAAGTTATTTTATACATCATCATATTCTCTCCATTCCAAAAAACACTCATATCAATGGATAAATTTTTCTCTCCATTAGTGAACCCACATTTAATTAAAGTTATAATAAAATGTATTTAGGCCCATTTTCATTATTAAAAAAATAATAAATAAATAAAATAATAATAATTTTTTGCATTAATTTCTTGCATGGAGATCTCCACATTTGTGGAGAAAAACCTTTTTCTCCATTTTAATGGAGACTTTCTCCATGGATATACAATTTTTTGGAGAGATTTATTTCTCCATTCAACTTATGGAGAGAATGATATTTATTGATATGGATGCTCTAAGTATTGAAATATGGGAGGAGGAAATGAGAAGGGTAATGAGGTCTTGTTTGGGTACAAGTGAGAAAAAACCGGGTACAGTTGATCAACACCCAAAAAAATTGTCGACTACCACCTTTTGGCCTGAGTTGACCAAATTCCGACGTTGATTTACCAGAATTAACGTTTTTTCTTCATTTTCTTCTTCTTAATTTTATCAAATTCGAATTTTCATTTATCAAAATCCAAAATACACCATCTTAAACCAAGAATTTAACCACTAAAACCTGATAATTCGTCTTTTCAACTTAAAAAAACGTGCTCCGGTAATAAAAAAATGTTGGAATTTAGTTGACTTAAGTCAAACTTAGGCCTAAAAGTGGTGTTTGACAATTTTTTTTAAAAGGTGGTAATTGACAACATTTTTTTTTTAAAGGTGATGTTTGACAAAATGCGTTTATTAAAGGTGGTGTTTGACAATTAACCCTTTATTTATTGTTGGTAGAGAAAAACTAATTTAAGGGATGTTAAAATATAAAACGTAAATATAGTGGACTATGAAAAAGTGAAAATGAGTAACCCCATCAATGCACAAACATAAATGTGAAATGGAAAGGATAAATAAAAAAGTTATGACATATGAAAGAGAAATTATGGGAGCCCATCAATGTGAATGCTCTTAAGACCATCCCCAAGCAAGGTCAAGCAGTGAATCAAGAGGCATTTGAGTCACACTAATCATGTATTAAGAAGACAATTAACATGACCCAAGGGTGAAGTAGATCAATTCGTGACTTTCTTTGAGAAAGTTGATCTGGTCATGGCCTCTTATGTCCTTCTATTATTGGTTGTTGGCAATTAAAAAAATAAATAATCAATAAAAAATTTGGCAAGTGGATTTGTTGCTGACAAAAATTTCACTGCAACTTTTCATTTCGTTTTTTGTGCCAAAATTTATCACTCTTTCTTTATTTAAGTATTTATTTAATATTTAAAATAAAAAAATATTTATCATATAATTTTTATTTAAATTTTTTTTTCAAACTTACTACTCCGTATAAATAGAAGAAAAATACTTATTTTAAAAAAAGAAATAAAGAAAATGAAACATTTATTTTGAGATAGAGAGAATACATTTTAAATAGATGATTCATCACTCTTAAAATTTTATAAGTCTTGATAATATTTTGTAGGGTATGATAGGTGGGAAAGAAAAATGATTGAAAATGATGAAAAAGTTAATAATGATTGGTTTGGTGATTGAGTTTAGAAATTTGTAAAAAGTGACCTATTACCTAAAATACGACCACGAACCCTAATACCGAAATAAATGGGTTTGGGTCACTATGTGATGACCCATTTAAGTAAGTGGGCCGACACGAACCCGACACGAAATATACATGGGTTGGATTTGGGTCAAGCTTTCCAAACACGAATCTGACACGAAAGACCTATTTAATTAAATGGGTTAAATAGGTAGGTTAACCCGATAACCCATTTAACCCATATATAATACTATCATACTTTTTTTTCCTTTAAAATTCAAATATTTCTTTCTTTAAATTTTTGATTTTGACTATCTTTTTTGACGTAGATTTATTTGTGTTGTTTTAATGCTTAAAAATGTTAAATGGGTTATACAGGTTTAATAGGTCAAACAGGTTGAGCAGGTTAAAATTTAACTTGTTAATTTAAATGGGTTAAACAGGTCAAGTCAGGTTATTTTAAATATAAACGGGTTGGGTTTGGGTCAAGCACTGATGACCTATTTATTAATTGGGTCGGGTTTGGGTTGAGGGGCTAGTGACCCATTTATACGTGACACGAACACGAACACGACACAACACGACCTGTTTGCCAGGTCTAAATTTGAGTTGGTGATTTTTTGGATGAGAGTAAAATAATGGGCGAAGTTAAGTAAAATGAGATTAAGAGAGAAAATGAGTATTGACTCAATTAAGTTGATTTCTGCATGGGGATGGTCAACCTACTGATGTCATTTAAATCCATTTTACAAATAAAACAGATGATCCAATTTTAAGAACACTAATTCTTATGTGAGACATGTCTCACAATAATTTATTGTGAGACATTCTCACATGAGGTAGTTATTGTTTTTTTTTTTAACCAATTTTCTTGTATGTCTTACGTTAAGTTAACGTAAGTCCGGTCTTACACAAGAACTACTCTTTTAAGAAAGACTTACTCTTATCCATTTACATCGAAAATTATTTACCCAAAATTTCAAAGTCGAGTAAATCGGTTTTTAATCGGGTTCGGGTAAATCCTTAGTTGATTGACCACCCTCTTCAATCCTCAAGTTTCGAAATTCACTCCCTCCACACCAAAACCTTCAAAAAAAAAAAAAAAATCCAAGCTACCTCATCAATGGCGGCATCCATGGCAGCCATTGCAGCAACACCTCAAAACTTCAACGCTCTAAACCCACGTCCATGGCTCCACACCCTCCTCCTCCGCCGCTGCCGTCGCATCTCCACCACCTCACTCGCCGCAGTCTCCCCTGAACCACCCACAACTTCCTCCGCAGAAACCGCCGTAAAAAAGCCATCTTTTTTCCCCAAAAGAGGGGAAACCCTAGAACTTGTTTGCGAAAGCTTGGCGTTTAAAGGGAAGGGTGTTTGTAAAGTTCCAGAAACTGGGTTTGTTCTTCTTTGTGATCGTGCTCTTCCTGGGGAAAAGTTTGTTGGTAGGGTTACTCGTCGTAAAGGTAGTTACGCCGAGGTAATTTCGACATTAATGCTGTAATTTATCATTTTTCTGCTGTAAAGTTTAGTTCTTTGTATATGTTGTTATGTTTTGAGTATAATTTAGAGGTTAAATGTTATGAAAAAACAAAATTATGGTGAGTTTTAGTAGAGTAATGGTTGCTATCGTCGATAAAATAGAATGGTTATCATCACTGGAGAGGTTACAAAAACCATATAATTGGTGGTTTTGGAGTAAGCTAATACAAGAATTAGTGGTCGTGTTTCTTCAGGAGTGTTTGGGTGCTGTTTGTTTGTTCATAACTTCTTGTGTGAGGCGACATTATCGTGAGATGGTCTCGCAAGAGACATACTGAGAAAGTGATGTATGGTTGCAAACTGTATGACTGTAAAATTTTAGGGGAGTGGAAATCAGGCGAACGGAAACTTGGGGAGTTCGGGGTCAAGCACTCAAGCTTCTAGTCAGTAACTGTCGGAATTATTGATTCGTCAGTTTTTGGTTTATCACCCTCTTTAGATATCTGTGTCGAAAGCCTTCCTACGTCTTATAGGTCTTGGACAAGGTGGCTAGCCCTTATCTGTGTTTAGTACGGAGGAAGTGTTAGTATGACTGTATGAGTACGCGATAGCTTGCATGGAGAGACATCTTCTAGTAAATAAAATCGATGCGTGGGAACTAAAACTATCCTCATATGAGGGACACAAATTCTTGTGTGAGTCGGGCCTTACAATAAATTACTATTAGTTTGACTCATTTGTACCCGATTATATAGTTTTTGTTCTGTATAAGGGAATGATGTCACTATTATAGTCTTTGGTGTGGTTTGGAGTATGGCTCTGTTACTGACTGAGTGACTGGTTTGAGACTTTGGGTCAAACCGTTTAATGAGAGAACTACTGCTATGTCGTAATCTGAAGAACTATCAAAGTTTGCCTTTGATTTGCATTGTCCTGCCTTTCTGCTTTCACTTGGTTTAAAAGGTAATATCAGATAGTATAAGTCTACTGGATGGAACACGATAGAGATATCAAAGCAAATGAGAGTATATCTGCGATTTCCATCTTTAATCATATCATATAGTCACACATTCTTAAATGCCCTTAATCTTCACTCTTCAGTCTTCTAGTCGTTCAACCTTATTAGTTTGCGGGCATTGTAGTAAAAAAAAAGGGTAGTTGGTTAAGTCATACTGCGATGTACCAATTGCATGTGATATTCTCTGTATGTAGGGATATACTCCGTACCATTTATATAACACAGTTGTTTGTCTTGATTTGAACTATATGTGTTCAGGTGATGAAACTTAGAACATTAGTACCTCACCAGCATGCTGTCGACGCTCCCTGCGAATATGCTTCACATTGCGGAGGCTGCAAGACACAGAATCTGTCGTATGAAGCGCAATTGAGATATAAAGAAGAACAAGTTCGTGAATTGATGATTCATGTCGGAAAGATCTCCAACAAACAACCAGATTTTGCCAGCATTATGCAGCCCATTGTTCCTTGTGCGAATCAGTTTCATTACAGAAACAAGGTTCGGTACAATTTCATGACTGTTGGAAGCGCGATTTACAATTTCAAAAAAAAGGAATAACTGTCGTCAGTTCAGAACTTTGATTTCAGGAAAAAAATCTAACTGCATTTCTTACTACAAAATTTCATCACTCATTAAATTTGAGCTTTTATCTTAGCTTCTCGTCTCTTTTAGACGTCATTGCGTAATATTACAGAGCTACTTTTTTTTTTTTTGGTGCTCTATAGATGGAGTTTTCATTCAGCACTCAAAGATGGATACCTCGGGAACTTATGGGAGTAGATCAAGGCATTGAGAATGATTATGCCCTTGGACTTCATGCTCCTGGCTTTTTCGATAAGGTTCTTAACGTTAATAAGTGTTTCTTACAGAGCGAGCCTGCAAATGCGGTATGTTCATGTTTCACGACGAGTCGACTACCTTTTCAATTGTTACTCAACCTTTTTCATTTGTGAAAATTTTAGGACAATATATCCCTAACTTTCCCGGCATTTCTTAGTGCAGATGAAACTCATTTGCCTGGGTTACAATATCTTTCATTGTTAATTTGTCGCTTTTAATTACAGGTTCTTTTGACAGTTCAAGAGTGTTGGAAAGATCAGAATTTGGACCTTTCTCCATATGATGTTCACTCTCATGCCGGTTTTCTCAAGCATCTAGTCATAAGAAGTGGCAGGTAATCTGACTTCTACTATGCGTCATGTTACTCACGTATCGTGCCTATTGTTTGTGGGTTACTCAATAACGGTACAAAAGGGACACTCTTACTCTTGACATTACTAAATAAGTTAACACCGGAAATGATGAAACGTGTTAGACGTCCTAATCTTATACGGAGTATAAGAAGTTTTAAAATATGATTTTCATTGCAGAGATGTTGAAAGTGGTAAGCCTGAAATTATGGTCAATTTTGTGACATCGTCGTACAAGCCTGAACTATTGAAGCCTCTTGTTGAGAAAATCTCCGACTTCACGGAAGTGGTTCGTTTACTTTTTAAAAGTTGCTTTTCTTTGAGCAATATGGTCATTTGTTTCAATTTTTGTTGTCTTTGTATGCCTTCGCTTCCCGTTTCTCTATAGAAAAAAGTGTCTTGTCCATGTCTATGTCACAATGCCATTAGTTGGAGTCATTTGGCATATCGTTTCACTTCTACCGCCATTTAATATTAGATGACTCGTGTCTCTATTTCGTTCTTCATCATCTTCGTTTCATTTACATTGTGTGTCCTTGTCGGAAACTATATAGGTCAGCATCGTAAACAACATCAATACCTCTGTGGGTAGCACTTCAATCGGAGAGGTTGAACACGTACTGTATGGGAAATCTGCAATCACAGAAATACTGAGAGGATTGACATTTCAAATTTCGGCCAACTCATTCTTCCAGACGAATCCACAGCAGGTACACATACTCCTATAGTCCTATAGATATAAATTTGGAACGTCTTGATTCTAGAGCTCATCCTGGAGGATATAACTGTGTTACTGATCACGGCTGCGTATTCTTATCATATTTGTACGTACAGGAACAGAGTTAGCTCGTGACCGAGGTTACCTTATTTCATTATTTGTACTCGAAGTTTGAACCCACCTTCGATCTAAGAACTTGTACCTTTTCCCACACCAAATGGAACCCGAAAGTGTGGAACCATGCAAAACTGTTGTGGTGTAACTGCCATATTGTATTACCTTTTCAGGCAGAGGTCCTATATAAACTAATCGAAGATGTTGCCGGTCTAAAAGGCGACGGCTCAGAGATTGTTCTGGACTTGTTTTGCGGAACTGGCACCATAGGCCTCACTCTTGCCAAAAGGTTCGCCTTATTATCCCACATAATTCCTTTTTGTATGTTCCTCTGATTGATTTTTATTTGCGCCGCTTCACGTCTTGTATGTTTTCAGAGCCAAGCATGTTTACGGGTATGAAGTAGTTGCGCAAGCTATCTCTGATGCTCACCTAAATGCTGAACTCAACGGCATCAATAACGCTACTTTTGTTCAGGGAGACCTCAACAAAATCGATGACAACTTCGGCAAAAGTTTCCCTAGGCCTGATGTTGTGATATCAGGTACTCTTTCGGTCTGCCGCACCCTTTGCAGAAAACTTTTTAAACGTAATTTTGATTTTGGGAGAAAAAAAAAAAAAAAAAGGAATACGGAGTAATTAACAAGAATAATCGCAACTGTGCATGGACCGATTTCTTTGTTTAAAACTTCTGAGAATTTTTTGTTGGATGTATCTTGGTCTATTTTCTCATTCACTTAGGATAATTTATCGGATTTGAAGGCTCGGTTATAAAAACATGTATTCTTTCAGATCCAAACCGTCCAGGAATGCACATGAAGCTGATAAAGTTCCTGCTAAAGTTGAAAGCCCCTCGAATCGTCTACGTTTCCTGCAATCCCGCTACTTGTGCTCGTGACGTTGATTACCTGTGCCATGGCTCGGTAACTAATGACTCTTTCAACTCGTTTCTTTTTCCTTTCGACTGTTTTGTTGTGTTTGTTACGTTTTCTAAAACGAATATTTGCAGGTGGACCATAAAATAAACGGATGCTACAAGTTACGGAGCGTCCAACCTGTAGACATGTTCCCTCACACTCCACATATCGAGTGTGTGTGCCTCCTTGAACTTGATCACGATTGTTGAATCCACAATTTGCGACTCAAAGGTGCTAAAACTCTCCGAGGGTCAACTTCAACACCCTAGGCTCTTTGATTCGTTTCATGCAGAAGCATGTCAAATTTTCTCGAAAACTTATGTGAGACCGTCTCATACAAAACTCATCAGTTTTCAAGGACACCCAACTAGAGCTATGAAGGTTCTAAAAACGTCCAGGATTTGCTACCAATTGCCGAGCCTGAGAACTATCAGGTGATTCGCCGACTAGCGGTGACCGTATCGTGTCTAGGTAGATAGTCAATAATGTGCTTGAGCGTAGCTATAATTCGTGACCACGACACACTATCCTAATTTTGACGGGCGATTGTTATATTATGGTGTGTAAAATTTTGTTTATATTTATTTTATTTAGGACACATTGATAGCTGATTAAAATGTGTAAAATGATTTCTTTTTAGCTAATGATATTTCTTGAATATCATTTATTAATTTTAATCAAACATCAATATTAACAATAGAGATTAAAAATAAACTAAAAATAATAGGGTAAAATCTGCATTCCAATTAATTGATTAGTTGATAACACGTGAAGTTTTGAAGAAATTTTTAATTGATTTTAATTTTCTAATTTTTTTTCTTTGGTTTTTATGTCTACATTTTTTTTCCCCTTATTAATTTAATTGGGCCTTTTAAACTAAATGAGCTGATATTACCATAAGTTACGGTAAAACTGCCCTAATCTAAAAATTTATTTAATATTTTTGCCGCCAAAATTCTTGACTGACATTTTAGGGTTTTGCAGATATAAATCCCTGGCACCTCCATAATTCCAGACCACAAAATCACCATTAAAAATGTCGAAAAAGCGTCATTCAAACAATGGTTTCGATCGAATTTCCAGTTTACCAGACCCAATTAAAGCACACATTCTTTCATATCTCTCAACAATGGCCGCAATTAAAACTTGCATTTTATCGAACACTTGGCGTGCATTGTGGACTCAATTGCCCAGCTTAGATTTGAGCAGAAACCAACTCCCTGATTCACTCACTCGTTCTTATTTATACGGTAGTAATGTTATCAATTCACCTAAGTTAACAAAAAAGACCATTGCTAGAAAGAGAGAGTTTTTTTATGAGTTTTTAGATAGAGCTTTTGAGTCAATTTTAATGCTTGAGAAGCTTCAGCTTTACGTTCCCGAAATTGGGTCTGAGTTAATTTCTAGAATTGATAATTGGGTTGTTCGCGGTTTTCAGTTTCCACTTGTCGAGTTTAAGTTTGAGGTGGGGTACGACTCGTTGGAAAATATTCGATATTGTTTGCCAAAATGTGTTTTTAATTCGAGTTTGATCACCAAGTTGTCGTTGGAAAACTGTGAAGTGGGTTCGTCGTCTTTAACTGGTATTTATTTGCCTGTGCTGTGCAATTTGTGTCTTATATCTGTGTACATTACTAAGGAAGCAATGTCGAGTTTAGTTGCTAATTGCCCGAGTCTTGAGTCGTTGGTTTTCAAAACTTGTGTCGGGTTAAACGAGCTTGAAATTTCCGGCCTTTCGAAACTAAAGACAGCGGAAATTAAATACAAGTATAAAAAACCGTTAGCGATTTTCATTGAGGCGCCTAGTCTCGTTGAGTTCATTTATGAGTGCGAAAACCTGTATGACAGCGTAGGGTACTGTAAACTTGAATTAATCAACTGCTCGAACCTGAAACGATTCGTATCAATTGGCACTGCGCTCAACGATAAAGACTTGCATTCCCTTCTAGAGGAGCTTCCGTCGCTTGAGCGTTTAGAATTGCATCGCTGTGACTGCTTTCGGAACATTCAGATTTCAAGCCTTAACATAGTTCATTTGGAGTTCATACGCTGTCGGTGGGTAAGTAAAATTAGACTGAATACACCGAATTTGAAAGTTTTTCACTACAAAGATGAGCAGTATCTCGTGTCACTGCCGTTAAGGGGTCCAACACCTAGGTTGAAGGAGGCGACGGTTTACCTGAAACCCTACATAGTCGACGAGTACTACGCACGTCGTCTTGTTCCGTTCTTTGCAAAGTTACGTCACTGTGAACGCTTGACGCTTAGTGTTGGCTCCGAAAAGGTACGGAGCAGTTTTTTTTATAGTTCTCCATCTAAATTGTGTTCTATCTACTCGTTTTTAGACCTGGCAAATGGATTAATTGGAACGGGTTTGGGTCGGTTCATTTCGGGTCT
Source organism: Dianthus caryophyllus (assembly GCA_023091065.1). NCBI lineage: Eukaryota > Viridiplantae > Streptophyta > Magnoliopsida > Caryophyllales > Caryophyllaceae > Dianthus > Dianthus caryophyllus. The sequence continues at coordinate 21,797,754 of CM041530.1, read as the reverse complement.
CGTGTTTGATGTTATTGAGTCATTTCGGGTTTTGGTGAATTTTGTATTGGGTTAGGTCAGGGTCAAATTATTTAAATTTTTTTAGGACTCGTAAATTTATATTACTAGGAAGCTGATACACTTGGTGTATGAAAACTGCTTAATAACGCGAATTAAAAGTGTAAATTAAGAGGAAAAACTAAAAAATTGTATGGAGTATGCTTTGAGCTTTTTCCTTTACTATAAGGTGAAATTCAGGTTTAAAAATTTTTGGTCCAGGGCTAGGTCAGGCTGTTACATGTTTATGTTGCATTTCTCGGGTCAAATACGAGGTTTGAGTCGGCCATACTGTGCCAGTTTATCAGATCAGCTCAGTTTTGCCAGGTCTACAATCGTTTTTATAACGTGTTGTAACTGTTGTTGATGTTAATGTTGTTGTTAACGAAGGATATTATGGTTCCGCAAGAAGTAAGGATGAAGACTCGACCTCCTCTATCTGGTGTGAAACATATTGCGGTAGAAGTTCGGTTGTCATTTAAGAAATGTACTCTCGAGAGTTTTCTCGAAGGTCTCCTATGGCTTGCTCCTTGTCCTGAAACCATAGAGATATCTAATCGCCATATTCCAGTTTACAAGTCGCTTAAGGTATATCTCATTATTCGGTACAAAACTTGTTTCTTCAGCGAAAAGATCAGCATTATAATTTTATGCAGAGTACTTCGTTTCAAATTTTATCTTGTGGCATCAATGCATTTATGTTGAATAAAATTGTTGTCAAAGGGGAAAACGGGCTTAAATGAGTGAAACGGTGGGAGTATTTGATTAACCGAAGTAAGTATGGTTTGCAGTTGGAGTATGAGAAACCGTCAAAATACCAGAAAAAATGTGGTTGCTGGAAATCCCTCCTGATCAACTGCTGGCGGCACTCCCTTACCAAGTTATCGATCGAAAACGTAAGAGGCGAAGAAGACGATACAAAACTAGCAAATTTCTTCAGGAAGTCAAGGATCGATGGGAAGATAGTTGACATTTCTTACACAACTTCCATGCCACAACCAAAGAAGTGCTAAGGTTCATGGAGTGACACCGATTTATTTTACGACTTATCAGAATTTGAGTAGGAATGCCGGTATTTTTCTTTTTTCGAACCTGTGTCATCGGAATTTTGGTCACGTACTCACGTGTGACAGCTGAATCCTTTGATTACTATTTACTAACTGTTTTAACTCGAAACATTATTTTGGAGTATGAAGTGAACATTTTATCGTTCTTATTTCGATGCCTAGACCTGTTTTACATGAAATTTCACGCGAGCAAGTTCTGAAGCAGTCAATGGCCGAAACCGAGTAGTCCGTATATCACTGCTTATTCAACAGTTAGATAAGCTGATGAAGTTAATTCAGACAAGTTAAATCATTAGAAAACGCTAAAACATAAATTGTGTTGTGCCAATTGAACAATAGGTTTTCCATGAAGTCCTTTCACATTGTGTGCTCCACTGTTTATCAAATTGCGCCTAGTTTTAAAAAAAGACGTTTTTTTTATATTATTTTTTTCACCCATATTTAGGTATATGGTGACGTATTTAGTGACACTAATCTAACACTGGTCTAAAAACTAATCTAACACTGGTCTAAAAAAAAAATAAAAACTGTATGTCACAAGAATTACTCATAACCTCGTAACTTCGGGTGAAATGGTGCTCTTTGAGATTTTTCGATGAACAGAAAGGAAAACCCCCTTTGGATGTCTTATATGATACTCCGTACTTGAGTACTTCATAATTGACAATACACTAATACAAATTTTAAGATAAAATTCTTTCATGGTGTAAGACAATGAATAAATAATTTTAAAGAATAATTTCGTTATTTTTCAAATGTAAACCAATTAATTTGAACAAAGTAATTGTAAATTGACGGTATTATGGTGGTTAAAGGTTAAATAAAAATATTGGTCAAACATGACATTAATTGGTGCTTAATGGCCTTAATCAATCAAAGTCAAACAGATTAATAATTTGAAAAAATAAATTACAATTTGAGTATTAAATGATGTAGCAAGTGGGACCTAGCGAAAAAAAACGTAATTGATTTTTCATATACGAGTTTAACTCTCGTTGTATACTTTTTTATTTAGTTTCCAACCCTAGCATTTTTCTCCCACAATATATAAAATTCTCTTCTTTTTTTCCCCTTAACTTTACTTCATCAAAATTCAATCAATTCTTTAATCATCAATTTCAATAATCAATGCAATATAATAATTGGATTCAATTTTAATTTTTTCATTAAATTATTGAATTTTATTAATTTTTATAATAGGTTTACTTTAAAATTAGGATTAGGGTTTGTACGAGGGTGGGTTACTTTGTGAGTTGAATGGGTAATTAGGTAACACCGGCAACCGACGAGGGTGGGGCCGCTATGGGTGGCCGGCAGTGAACTCCGGAGTAGTGGGGCGACTGATATGGTGGTGACCGGAGTCGGTGGTGGCTGGAGATGGTGGTGATGGGGCATGTTCAGCCGACACTCACGTGGCCGGCCGGTCTAACCCATGAAATCCCTAATTGTGGTTTTGGGTATGCCTTACCCACGGCCAAGGGTCAACGGTCGGCCTGGTACATAAGAGCTCGGCCACCTGAGCTAGGAGACAGATGTGTCAGAGTTTGTCTGTACTTAATCACAAGGGAGATCTCTATAAAAGGAGATAGAGAGAACCATGGCTAGGATTTATTCACAATAACATAAGAAAAATGTATTACTTAGACTTTCTCTCACTACTTCTCATATACAAAACTCATACAAAAGCTACTTAAGCATCGGAGGGGTTATCCTCAGACGCCCTCGAGGCTAGGTTTGTCTCATTGTGTAGGTCAGCTGGTCAGGGGAAGTCAAGTCATAAGACAGCCACAAATTCAAATAGTTCTTATTACTTTGTTCGAGTTGTAAAGCATTCTAAGTATTTGTAATCCGAAACAGGTGGAAGCCGAGGTGTTTAGTTGATTTTTTTTTTTTTGAAAAAAGTGGGAGTAAAAAAAAGGGTAAGATTGGAAAATTTAATGAAAAATGTATACAACTGGAGTAAAAGCCGTATACGAAAAATCAATAGCCATTAAAAATATAGGCAAAGTGTCAATTGAATTTGAATGGTCGAAAAAAGATAATATGCACTTGTGTAGTTGTACTTTTGTCATAACATTTTGACGGTAAAATATAATTTTCAGATAGAATATTTTTGGCAATCTTAAATGAATAAAACAAACAAGAAAAACCTAAAAAAAATTCTCCCCAACAAACCCTAAAAAAAACATCTTTTGTTCTCGGCTGCCATCTACCAATTGTAGTGGTGCTAAGCCCAAGTTTTTAATCGCCTCTTTTAATTAGTTACTCTTTACTCCCTCTATTCCACCATGTTTTTCCGTTCCAATTAATTCAAAAATTAAGATGCATTGTGGGAATAAGATTAAAATAAATAAAAAAATAATAAAATAGATTGTGTTGATAAGATTAATTGAAAATTGATAAAAATAAAAATGAAAAGAAGATGATACAATTTAGGGTGATACAATTTCTTTTTTCGTAAAGTGGGAAGAAGATGGTGAAATGAAGGGAGTACGTTTCACTTATTTAGCACCATATAGAGGTTTAATCGAGCCGATCTGATAATACCAAGCTCGGGTGAGCTCAGATTCGGCTCAAAAAGTTTTTTCTCGAGCTCAAAAATTCAAAACTCGGAAGCAACTCGGAAAAGCCTCGAGCTCAGCTCGAGCTCAATTCGAGCTTTGTTGGATATTTGTTTCAACTTTTTTAATAGCAATTACACGAAATATTTATATAAAAATATTAATATATAAAATATTTTTATAAAAAATCGAACAAATGATATTATACAGAAAAAAATATTACACTTTTTGCAAAATATAATATAAATATACATACAAAATTATATAGAAAATGAAAACGAGCCTAAAACCGAGCTTCCGATCCAAGATTTACTAAGCTCGGAATTGGCTCGGATTGGACCTAACTCGACTCAGGCTCGAGATCAGTTTGACCGAACTCGAGCCAAGGACCGATTTGATTCCGAAGGCTCGCCGAGTCGGCTCTGATCATTTACACCCCTAGCACCATCTACCATTTTTTTTTGCAATTTAATTCATTTAACCTCATTTCTATTCATGTCGATTTTTAATAGTTAAAATATTAATTTTATACATACATATTAATACATCAGTTAACCAAAATACCAAATAATTTATCATCTCTCTTACTCCCTCCGTCCCGGTCATTTGTTTACACTTTTTATTTTGAGGGGCACGGGTCATTTGTTAACACTTTCCATAAATGGTCATGGGTGACTCATGTGGGAGGTGGACCCATACTCCCTTAACCAATTACATTTCATAATTTTAAGCAAACGGGACCCCCTTTGTACTTATATTATCTACCTCTCTCCTCACATCGATAAATGTGTATAAAGTAAACGTAAACAAATCACCGAGACGGAGGGAGTATTATTAATGAAATTTAACTTCCTTTAATAATGAAATTTAGCCTTTTAAAAAAAAAAGAAAAAAAAAAAAATAGAACTTTATTGGTTGTTAAGTACGGAGTGTAATATCCGTTATATCCCCTCAAAAAAAAAAGTACGGAGTATAATATTTGGCAGTATAAAAACTAGGGAGTAAATTTACCGCCAAAATTCTTGAGTGCCATTTTAGGGTTTTGCATATAAAACTCCATCACAAATGCATAATTTTACACCAAAATCACCATCAAAAATGTCGAAAAAGCTTCATTCAAACACGGGTTTTGATCGAATTTCCAGTTTACCCGACCCAATTAAAGCACACATCCTTTCATATCTCCCAACAATCGCCGCAATCAAAACTTGCATTTTATCGAACACTTGGCGTGCATTGAGGACTCAAATGACTAGCTTAGATTTGAGCAGAAACAAACTCCCTGATTCACTCAGTTTTTTTTATTTATACGCTAATTATGCTTTCGAATCGCCTAAGGTAACAAAAGAGTCCATTGCTAGAAAAAAGGAGTCGTTTTATGAGTTTTTAGATAGAGCTTTTGAGTCAATTTTAATGCTTGAGAAGCTTCACCTTTACGTTCCCGAAATTGGGTCCCAGTTAAAATCTAGAATTGATAATTGGGTTGTTCGCGGTTTTCGGTTTCCACTTGTCGAGTTTAAGTTTGAGGTGGGGTACAACTCGTCGGAGAAAATTCGATATTGTTTGCCAAAATGTGTTTTTAATTCGAGTTTGATCACCAAGTTGTCGTTGGTTAACTGTGAAGTGGGTTTGTCGTCTTTGACCGGTATTCATTTGCCTGTGCTGTGCAATTTGTGTCTTATATCTGTGTACATTACTAAGGAAGCAATGTCGAGTTTAGTCGCTAATTGCCCGAGTCTTGAGTCGTTGGTTTTCAAAACTTGTGTCGGGTTAAAAGAGCTTGAAATTTCCGGCCTTTCAAAACTAAAGACAGCGGAAATTAAATACAAGTATGAAAAACCGTTAGCGATTTTCATTGAGGCGACTAGTCTCGTTGAGTTCATTTATGAGTGCGAAAACCTGTATGACTGTGTAGGGTACTGTAAACTTGAATTAATCAACTGCTCGAACCTGAAACGGTTCGTATCAATTTGCACTGCGCTCAACGATAAAGACTTGCTTTCCCTTCTAGGAGAGCTTCCGTCGCTTGAGCGTTTAGAATTGCATCGCTGTGACTGCTTTCGGAACATTCAGATTTCAAGCCTTAGCATAGTTCATTTCGAGTTCATACGCTGTCGGTGGGTGGATAAAATTGGACTGAATACACCGAATTTGAAAGTTTTTCACTACGAAGAGAAGTATCCTGTGTCACTGCCGTTAAGGGGCCTGACACCTAGGTTGAAGGAGGCGTCGGTTTACCTGGATTCCTACATACTCGACAAGTACTACGCACGTCTTGTTTCGTTCTTTAAAAAGTTACGTCACTGTGAACGCTTGACGCTTACTGTTGGCTCCGAAAAGGTAGTTTTGTATGGTTCTCCAGCTTATTTTCATTTCGATTCGATTCATTTCATTCCACGGCTATGTTATAAATTTGAACTTCATTGATTCGATTGATTCATTTCGATTGATTCGATTCGGCTCATTTCGATTGATTGATTGACTCGATTCAATTCAGTCGTTTCGGGTTTTGATGAATTTTGTATTGGGTCAGGTCAGGTTAAATTATTTAAATTTTTTTGAGTTTTGGTGAATGTAGGTTATTATTTTGGAAGTTTTGTTGTACTTTTTAGGACTCGTAAATTTATATTACTAGGAAGATGATACACTTGGTGTATGAAAACTGCTTAATAACGCGAATTAAAAGCGTAAATTAAGAGGAAAAACTAAAAAATTGTATGGAACATGCTTTGAGCATATTGCTTTTTCCTTTACTATAAGGTAATACTCCGTATATAATTAGGCCACTCTTGGGCTAAATTGTTTCAATTCATGTCAATTCAACCTTGGGTGAAATTCAGGTTTAAAATTTTTTGGTCCAGGGCTAGGTCAGGTTGTTACAAGTTTAGGTTGCATTTCTCGGGTCAAATACGAGGTTTGAGTCGACTGTGTCAGTTTATCAGATCAACTCAGTTTTGCCAAGTCTACAATCGTTTTTATAACGTGTTGTAACTGTTGTTGATGTTGATGTTGTTGTTTTTGTTGTTGTTAACGAAGGATCTTATGGTTCCGCAAGAAGTAAGGATGAAGACTCGACCTCCTCTATCTGGTGTGAAACATATTGTGGTTGAATTTCGGGAGTCATTTAAGAAGCGTACTCTCGAGAGATTTCTCGAATGTCTCCTATGGCTTGCTCCTTGTCCAGAAACCATAGAGATATCTAATCACGATATACCATTTTACAAGTCGCTTAAGGTATATCACATTATTCGGTACAAAACTTGTTTCCTAAGTGAAAATATATGTCAGCATTATAATTTCATACGGAGTACTTCGTATCAGAATTTATCTTGTGGAACAGTGAGAGAATTTGATTAACTGAAGTAAGTTTGGTTTGCAGTTGGAGTACGCGAAACGGTCAAAATACAAGAAAAAATGTGGTTGCTGGAAATCCCTCCCGATCAACTGCTGGCGACACTCCCTTACGAAGTTATCGATCGAAAACGTAAGAGGCGGAGAAGACGATACAGAACTAGCAAATTTCTTCAGGAAGTCAAGGATCGATGGGAAGATAGTCGACATATCTTACGCAACTTTCGTGCCACAACCAAAGAAGTGCTAAGGTTCATGGAGTGACACCGATTTATTTTACGACTTATCAGAATTTGAGTATGAATGCCGGTATTTTTCTTTTTCGAATCTGTGTCATCGGAATTTTGGTCACATACTCACGTGTGACAGCTGAACCCTTTGATTACTAACTGTTTTAACTCGAAACATTATTTTGGAGTATGAAGTGAACATTTTATGGTTCTTATTTCGATGCCTAGACCTGTTTTACGTGAAATTTCACGCGAGCAAGTTCTGAAGCAGTCAATGGCCGAAACCGAGTAGTCAGTATATCACTGCTTATTCAACAGTTAGATAAGCTGATGAAGTTAATTCAGACATGTTAAATCATTAGAAAACGCTAAAACATAAATTGTGACAATTGAACAATAGGTTTTCCATGAAGTCCTTTCACATTGTGTGCTCCACTGTGTATCGAATAGCGCCTAGTTTTAAAAAAAGACGTCTTCTTTTAGATCATTTTTTTTCACCCATATTTAGGTATATGGTGACGTATTTAGTGATACTAACTAGTGTAGCGCCCGCACTATGTGCGGCCTTTTTAGATTTTATAATGTAGTACATATTTTTTTTTACAATTACATTAGAATTAAACAATAACTGATATTAGAGTTAATTAATTAATTAAATTAGTTTTTACTATAAATGGTTAATTAACTAATACAAAAGAACTGATTGTTATTATTTTTTTAAAATTTATTTAAATAATCATATGAAGTATATTTTACGAATTGGCATATATAACATCCTCTATTTTTTAAATATATACATATAAATAATATAAACTATTTATTTTTGGTATAAATTATGTACTCTGTAATTCATAGTTATGGATTTCATAGCTATTTATCTACTTTTCGCAATAAACTTTTTGTAAGATTGCTTTTTAGAATATAATATACGCAATAAGATACTACATATTCCAATAATTTTATAGATATTTTCCTTCATATTTAATCTATATTGGTGAGAAAAAAAAGTTATAAACACAAGTCTTAGTAGGCAAAATTATGTTAAATTACTCAAGAGAGAGTAATTAATCTTATTTAATCACTTAATTTAGCAATTGTCTAAAACATTAAAAAAATTAGTTTTGTTTTTTCGAGTTGATCTCTTATACAACGGAGTATTATATTTAGTTTTTAAGAAAAAAGTACTCCGTATTTGATAAGACTGTCTTAGTTTAATTAATGGTAATGGGTAAGACAAGAGTAATCCAGTAATTAAAAAACAAAACAAAAAAAAAAAGCATTATGAAGCCCAAACTTTAGTGATTAATTATGAAGCCCAAATTAATTTATTTAGGAAGGAATAGTTGGAGGGAAAAATATTTTGAGATGGTTTCTCATTTAGTATAATAGAAGATCTAACACTGGTCCAAAAAAAAAAAACGTATGTCACAAGAGTTACTTAACGATGTGTAAGATACGAGTACTCTGTACTTGAGTACTTCATAATTGACAATACACTAATACAAATTTTTAAGGTAAATTTCTTTCATGGGTAAGACAATGATTAAATAATTTTAAAGAATAATTTTGTTATTTTTCAAATGTAAAGCGATTAATTTGGAAAAAGTAATTTTAAATTGACGATGCTATGGTGGTTAAAGGTTTAAAAATATTGGTCAAACATGACATTAATTGGTGCTTAATAAATCTAAGTCAAACACATTAATGCAAAATAAATTTGAAAAAATAAATTACAATATGAGTATTAAATGACGTAGCAAGTGGGACCTAACGATTAAAAACGTAATTGATTTTTCAAATACGAGTTTTATTTAGTTTCTAATACTACCATTTTTATTTCCACAATATACAAAATTCTCTTTTTTTTTCCCCCTTAACTTTACTTCATCAGAATTCAATCAATTCTTCAATTATTCGATCATCAATATCAATAATCAATGCAAAATAATAATTGGATTCAATTTTAATTTTTCATTAAATTATTGAATTTTTATAATAGGTTTACTTCAAAATTAAATTAGGATTAGGGTTTGTATGAGGGTGGGTTAGTTTGTGAGTTGAATGAGTAATTAGGTAACACCGGCAACCAATGAGGGTGGGGTTGCTATGGGTGGCCGGCTGTGAACTCGGGAGTGGTGGGGCGACCGTTATGGTGGTGACCGGAGTCGGTGGTGGCTGGAGATGGTGGAAGCCGCGCGAGGTGTTTAGTTTTTTTTTTTTTTTTTTGTATATAATGGGAGTAAAAAAATGGGTAAGATTGGCTGATTGGAAAATTTAATGAAAAATGTATACACCGGGAGTAAAAGTCGTATACGAAAAATCAATAGTCATTTTAATATGATTCAAAAATTAAGATGAGTATATTGTTCAAATGAAATTAAAATAGAAAAATTATATAATAGATTGTGTTGATAATATTAATTGAAAATTGACCAAAAATAAAAATGTGAAGAAGATGATACAATTTTGTTTTGAATTAATTCACAAGAATAATCCCAACTATCACCTATCTTCCAAGAATAATCCCAACTCAAAATAATTCCAGAATAATCCCAACTATCGAAAATTATTCCAATAATATACTTTAGCTAATTTTAATCGGTTCAAACTAGTACAAAAGAAGTTTAAATATGTTTTAAAATTTCCTCACTCTAATTCTATCTAAAACAAAAATCGATTTGACTTTCGTTTGTACCTATTTTAATCGAATAAAATTAACTAAAGTATATTATTGGAATGATTTTTTAATAGTTGGGATTATTTTGAGATTATTTTGAGTTGTGATTATTTTTGGAAGATGAGCGATAGTTGGGATTATTCATGTGAATTAATCCTTTTCTTTTTAGTAAAGTGGAAAGAAGATGCGAAATGGAGGGAGTACATTTCACTTATTTATCTGCATATACCTTTTTGACAATTTAATTCATTTAGCCTCATTTTTATTCATGTCAACTTTAATTGTTAAAATAATACGGGGTAGTTTTATTCATATTAATAAACTTATTTGACCAAAATATCAAATATTTATCATTTCTCTTATTATTAATGAAATTTAGCCTTTTCAAAAAAAAAAAAAAAAAAAAAAATTAGAACATTTTTGGTTGTGAAATACGGAGTATAGTATTTGGCGGTAAAATAGAAGTACGGAGTAAATTTACCGCCAAAATTCTTGAGTGACATTTTAGGGTTTTGCATATAAAACTCCCTCACAAATCCAAAATTCCACACCAAAATCACCATCAAAAATGTCGAAAAAGCTTCATTCAAACACGGGTTTTGATCGAATTTCCAGTTTACCTGACCCAATTAAAGCACACATCCTTTCATATCTCCCAACAATCGCCGCAATCAAAACTTGCATTTTATCGAACACTTGGCGTGCATTGTGGACTCAATTGCCCAGCTTAGATTTCAGCAGAAACAAATTCCCTAATTCACTCAATTGTTCTTATTTCAATTCACCAAAGGTAACAAAGGAGACTATTGCTAGAAAAAGGGAGTCGTTTTATGAGTTTTTAGATAGAGCTTTTGAGTCGATTTTAATGCTTGAGAAGCTCCAGCTTTACGTTCCCGAAATTGGGTCCGAGTTAAAATGTAGAATTGATAATTGGGTTGTTCACGGTTTTCGGTTTCCACTTGTCGAGTTTAAGTTTGAGGTAAAATTCGATATTGTTTGCCAAACTGTGTTTTTAATTCGAGTTTGATCACCAAGTTGTCGTTGGATAACTGTGAAGTGGGTTTGTCGTCTTTGACCGGTATACATTTGCCTGTGCTGTGCATTTTGCGTCTCGTATTTGTGTTCATTACTGATGAAGCAATGTCGAGTTTAGTCGCTAATATCCCGAGTCTTGAGTCGTTGGTTTTCGATACTTGTGACGGGTTGGAGGAGCTTGAAATTTCCGGCCTTTCAAAACTAAAGACGGTGGAAATTAAGTACGTGTATGAAAAACCGTTGGCGATTTTCATTGAGGCGCCTAGTCTCGTTGATTTCACTTATGAGTGCGCAAACCTGCTCGACAACGAAGGGTACTGTGAACTTGAATTAATCAACTGCTCGAACCTGAAACGATTCGTAACAATTGGCACTGCGCTCGACGATTATGACTTGCATTCCCTTCTAGGGAAGCTTCCATCGCTTGAGTGTTTAGAATTGCGTCACTGTGACTGCTTTCGGAACATTCAGATTTCAAGCCCTAACATAGTTGATTTCGCGTTCATACACTGTGGATGGGTCCGTAAAGTAGAACTTAATACACCGAATTTGAAAGTTTTTCACTACGAAGAGGAGTATCTTGTGTCACTGCCGTTACGGGGTCCGACACCTAGGTTGAAGGAGGCGACGGTCTACCTAAAACCTGACGTAGACGACAAGTACTACGCACGTCTTGTTCCGTTCTTTGCAAAGTTACGCCACTGTGAACGCTTGACTCTTAGTGTTGGCTCCGAAAAGGTAGTTTTCTGTCTAAATTGTGTTCTATCTACTCGTTTTACAAATTTGGTCAATAGTTACGATTTTTGTTTATTGATGTTGTTGTTGTTAACAAAGGATCTTATGGTTCCGCAAAAAGTAAGGATGAAGACTCGACCTCCTCTATCTGGTGTGAAACATATTGTGGTTGAACTTCGGGTGTCGTTTAAGAAGCGTACTATCGAGAGGTTTCTCGAAGGTCTCCTATGGCTTGCTCCTTGTCCAGAGACCATAGAGATATCTAATAGCCATATTCCCGTTTACAAGTCGCTTAAGGTATATCACATTCGCTACAAAACTTGTTTCTTAAGCGAGAATGTCAGCTTTAGTATTTAATATATGAGACATTTGCATTTATGTTGAATAAAATTGTCGTCAAAGGGGAAAACAGGGTTAAATGAGTGAAACGGTGAGAGTATTTAATTAAACGAAGTTTGGTTTGCAGTTGGAGTACCAGAAACTGTCAAAATACCAGAAAAAATGTGGTTGCTGGAGTTCCCTCCCGATCAACTGCTGGCGGCACTCCCTTACCAAGTTATCGATCGAAAACTTAAGAGGCGGAGAAGACGATACAAATCTAGCAAATTTCTTCAGGAATTCAAGAATCGATGGGAAGACAGTCGACTGTTCGTACAAAACTTCCGTGCCACGAGAGCCACAACCAAAGAATAGCCGAAGTTCATGGAGTGACATCGATTCATTTGACGACTTATCAGATTTTGAATAGGAATGCCGGTATTTTCTGTTTCAAACCTGTGTCATCGGAATTTCGGTCACGTGTGACAGCTCACCTCTGTTATTACTAACTAGTTTTATTCGTAACGTTATTTTGGACTATGAAGTGAACATTTTATCGTCTCTACGTGGACGCCTAGACCTGTTAGTTTACATCGTTGATGATTTGTTTTTCTTTTGTTTGGTTTCTCAACTCTTCTAGTGTCTCGCTATCTGCTAATCTACTACAATACTTTCCAACTCCTACGGCATTTTGTTAGTTGGTTTTATTTTATTTATTTATTTATTTTTATTCATTTTCTTTATTAGTATTTTAATTTTATTTATTTACTTACAAGTGAATTTATATATTCAAATGAAATTCTAAAAATTACTTATTTACAAGTAACAACTTACAAATTTAAAAAGAAAATTGAATTAACTTAAAATATAATAATTACAATTTACAAATTAATTTAAAAAATTAAAAAAAAATGTTAAAAAAAAAAGCACCAATCCCATGGGCCGACCCAAAGTGAGCCCATGGGCTAGGCCGGGCTCGAGCCAGACGGGTCATGGGCTGGCCCGCAGGCCATGGCGCCAAAAATTATAACAGGTTTGGGCCCGGCCCGAAAGTGTGGGCATGGACGGGTTAAAATATGTTATGGCCCGACAGGCCCGCCCATGGGTCGGCCCACGGCCCGTAGAGCCACCTCTACTTGTAGGCAGAAAAAATGGCGCGAACTTGATTGAAGATGTCGTCTGCTGTTCCAATTGCATTAACCTGAGCACACGTAATTTTTGCTTCATGAAAAGACGATCTTGTTTTGGCCAGTGAAAAAGAGGAAAAATAGATGTGCGATTTGAATGAATACTACATGCTCAACATAAACTGCAATTTTTAATTTTTCCCTCATAATTTGAAGTCCAATTTGGACTAATGCCAAAGTATTTCGGAAGAGAAAAAGTTTGTTTTTTGACGGAAAGTGTTAAACAACAAACCTTGTGAAGTATTCCTTTCTTCGAGTAGTGGTCAACGACAGGAAGGCTTAGTTCTCTGAACACTTGAAGGCGTTTCTTAAGAGTATCTTCATTATCATCAACCCTTCCCTGTGAAAAAAACGGAGTTAAATTCACATGTAAGATTCTAGAAAAAAAGAAAGACGGACGAACATAGAGGAGGATGTAGCCGTTAGCGTAATCAGTAAGAAGTCAATAGGTCTAAATATTCGACTGTATTCAAAGTACCTCATTACGGTTGAGGACACGTTTCAACATTTCATCCTCAGGGCAGTCAAAGAAAAGCACGAGATTTGGCGGAGACCCAATCTACATAGTACACAAATCAGAACTCTATATTGCAAGATGATAATCCAATATTCTGAGGAACGTGACTTCATATTCCCCAACAACAACGACAACAAACAAACAAAAAGCCCTAGTATCAAAATGACTCATTACAACATCTAAGCAATTAAGTTGTTGGTTGTCAATGACAACATAAAGAGTGAAAGCAACTCACGATTCGTTCATATGCAAGCCGATTCTCCTCTGTCCGCGGGAATCCATCAACAAGGTATCTATGATTTTTTCCAGATGCAATGGCTTTCTGTATCAGCTTAACTGTAACCTCCGACGGTACAATTTTACCCTCTTTGATAATTTCGAGAATCATAGCACTGAAAATAAGAAGTTTGCACGCCGTATAGATCTCAAAATCGAAAGAACAATATCACACAATCAGCACATTACAAAATGACATCATCAATACCCATTTTTACTCGAAGACGTGATCTCGTTTCTTAATAAATCCCCGGCACTCAAATGGGTGAATCCATACGTTTCCACAATCTTTGTACACTGGGTGCCTTTCCCACTACCCGGACCACCTATACACGTAAAGTTCGATATGTTAATCTGTGTTCGACTAAGTCACAAAACTGAAACGAAAAGAGAGGTATCGTGAGAGTTACCCAAAACAAAAGCGATAAACCGTGGCACCTCTGCTGAAAACCTTCTACTTTGCACCTACGAAATGAAACATAAACTTGTCTTGTCATGAAGTGTAAGATGTCTTAAACGAGGCACATATGTTATAGACCTAGACATTTGGCAAAAATTAGATACCAAATGATAGATATAATAGTGCTTGAAATGTCTTGAAATTTTAGAGTATTTTATGTAAAAAATGTCTTGAAATTTCTGAAGTGTGCTTAAATTTTCTAACGTGTTTGATAAGTTAAGAAAAATTAAGCTAGGGGAACACATCCTTAAGACTTTTGAATATCTGGTCAAAAATATATGTTTATATCAAAACTAATAGTTGTCTACTAATCTACTTGGCTGTATCAATACGGTCTAAGTCAGTTTAAGCACGTATGTCCTCGAAACATGAACTTTGCCTCTGATCAGTCGACTTCCTCCGTCAACGGGTTACTTGCCACGTTATTCCATTGCTTCCTTCTATTTGAGCTTTTCTCATACTTGTAAACTGCTTATAATCAGCACTATAGTCACACTTTTTTATTCTCCTCAGCTTCCCTCGTATTTTATGCCCGATTTTCCTATTACTTTTACATCCTATAAATGGTTTCCCGTGTTTGTTATTGTTTGGTATTCACTAATTGCATGTTCACTAAACTTCTAGATGGCAGTAACCACTAACCATGTTCTTTTCAGCTAATAAGAGCTGAACTTATAAGAGCTGAACTTGCACTTATAGGAGCTAAGTTGAGCTGAACTTATTTTTGTGTGTGTAAATTTGTGCTTATAATGTCAGAGCTGAACTTATAGGAGATGAGCTCGGCTGAACTTATAGAAATTAAGCTGAAAAGAACATGGCCTTAAACGATGCTAACAATTCCAAATTTGAACAAAAACATGGCTCTACTACAACCGAAAGAAATAGAAATTTCCGCAATCAATACGCAACTACAGAGAGAATCACATCACAGTACAATGCAAAGATAAGACAATGCAGATAAGAAGCCACCTCACATGTAGATGCAATATTAGCTTGCTCCACAAACTCCCTAACAAATTCAAACAACACAAACAACCTCCTCATTTACACGTAACGAAACCAATAAAAAAAACAGTCGTATACGAATAAGTGAAAAGTGAAAATCGACGAAGAATCACCTATCTGGATGTGTGTGTCGACACAACTCCGCCGAATTCACCACTGAGTATACCTAACATATCAAATAAGCAGAGCATTCAATCAAACAAACGCAAAAATTGCACAAAATGAACCCTAATTTCCATTAAATTCGACTTACAGTGTCGGAAATTTCGTCCATGGCGCGAATAATTTCAACAGAAGACGGCTTACTAGAAATGTAATTAATTAGCTCACCAGACCTTAAAAAAAAAAAAAAAAAAACATCATTCAGCATTAAATCAATCATAATTTTACATTAAATACGACAAAATTAACTGATTTCGCACAAAAAAAAAGGATGAAAACCTATCGATTGCATCGTCGACAAATCGCTGAAAACCGAGAGGAGTTTTCAAGTGAGGGAAACCATAGAGGCCAGATTGTTTATAATCGATTGCAGCTGCGGAAGTGCGGAAGAATTGAACGCCATGGTAAAGATGTTGTTTACGGTGGAATAAATTTCTGGAATGTTTGAGGAGAATTGCCGACATTTTTTAGGGTTTTTTTTTCCTCAGAAATTGGGGATGAAGATGAAGATGAAGATGAAGATGAAAATGAAGTTTGTTGAATGGTGTTCGTTGACTTTTAGTCAAACCCTTGCGGGTTTAAGATAATCCATCCATAAGCCGTACTTCAATTTTTACATCTCTTTTTTACGGAGTACTCCGTACTCATTTGTACCCAATATTTATTTAAACGGAGTTAAAATCGATAATTTATTGTTATTTTTATTTTACGATTACATCAGTTAACCTCTCGAAACGATCAGCGAGGTTATTCTTACGGTCCTACCCATCCACATTCCTTGCTACATCCACGGTTGGCGATCCCTCATCGACTAAGATGAACATATATATCTAAAAATCGTGTTTCAATTGATATCTTTGTATTTGAGTAATAAGGAGTGCTGGAGTGGTTAATTGTTATCGTTTAAATTAGAGACTGAAATTTTAAAGGTGTCTCGAGACAAAAATGACTACCAAAATATCTACCTATACAGCTACTCCCTCTCATTCTTTGGAATTGCAACATTTGTCAAAAACGATTCATTCAGTAGAATTGCAACATTTTCAAAAATGTCTCTCAATGAAGGGGAGGGAGTACACTCTACGAACTCACACGAGTTACCTCACGTGCTACATTATTATTGGCACGATTAGTAAAAGATCATTCAACTAACACAAATTAAAAGAACAACACGAACCGTTCCCGTTTTCTCTACTCTAACGCCTCAACACCAACGCTAGTAACTAGTAAGACAATCATATTCCCCGATATCAAATCCTTATTTAGCATTTGATGGGTTCCCACCAGACTCAAGAAAAAAGTAATTTCCTCCGTATGCTTCATTATCTCACGCTTTTGTATAGTAGCTACTCATAAAGTCTACTACCATAATTTCGACTTCCCCGTCTCGACACCTTGAATGACACTCGATTCGATGTTTATAACTCCTCATGGAAATGGAGAATTGGTGCCTAGTAGTTTTCAATACACATTATGATTATGACTAATTTCGACATACTACACCATCCCTCGTCTAACACTTTAAATGACTCTCGATTCAACGTTTATAATTCGTCATGGAAATGGACAATTGATATGTAGTTTGTTATTTTGAATACACAATATGAATATGACCGATTTGAATTGAACACAAAAGTAAATTTAATTACAACAAGACGGTCATTTTATGGCTCAATAAACAACAGAAAGCACAATAATAAATATTTTATGACCGATATCACTTTTATTAAGATTTATAATATGAAATTTGTCATTTTTTATACTTTGTATAAAATTCTCGCATTACAAAGTTACAACATATAAGTGCATATATGACTATAATTATATTTTGTCGTAATTACTTAGTTGTGTTGTTACTAGTAATTTTTCTATTTTTATCGAATGATGGTATAATTGTAAGTTGTAAAAGTTGGTATCATGTAATTTGTTGGAATGGAAATGTTGTCATTGTTAGAGGGATTAACTGTCAAAATTTGTTCTGAAATTTCAATCCATTAACTTGTCATATGTGGAAACGAAATGTGAACAGAAATGGTGAAAAATGGTTGTCAAACACCACTTGATATATAATTTGTTTTTGCCTAACACCACCTTACGAGTAAATTATTACGGAGTATGTCAAACACCACCTTATCAAAAGTTGGAGGGTATTGGGCACGTGCCAGTTGTTATAGGTGAGATAACTTATCAGAATTTAGTTAACTTTAGTCAAAGCAAGCGAAAAAGATCATAGTTGACAAAAAAAAGAAAAAAATGAAAAAAAAAAATGAATTTACAATTTTATTTTATTTTTTTTTAAAGGCGGTGTCTCGCAAAGTTGTTTTTCAAAGGCGGTGGTATAAGGGAGTTAGATTTGAGTTTAAAATCTTCAATTTTAGGGTTTTCAGTTAAAACTCCCTCACGAGTCACACGATATCCATAATTTTACACCAAAATCAACATTAAAAATGTCAAAAAAGTTTCAATCAAACAATGGTTTTGATAGAATTTCCAGTTTACCAGACCCAATTAAAGCCCACATTCTTTCATATCTCCCAACAATCAACGCAATTAAAACTTGCATTTTGTCGAACACTTGGCGTGCATTGTGGACTCAAATCCCTAGCTTAGATTTCAGCAGAAACACTCTCCCTAATTCACTCACTACTTCTAGTTTCTTCCCTAGACGTGCTATTGATTCACCTAGGGTTTCGGAAGACACCATTGTTAGACAAAGGGAGTTGTTTTATGAGTTTTTAGATAGAGCTTTTGGGTCAATTTTAATGCTTGAGAAGCTTCAGCTTTATGTGCCCGAAATCGGGTCCGAGTTAAAATGTAGAGTTGATAATTGGGTTGTTCGCGGTTTTGGGTTTCCACTTGTCGAGTTTAAGTTTGAGATGGGGTGTAATTATTGGGGGGATTTTCATTATTGTTTGCCAAAATGTGTGTTTAGTTCGAGTTTGCTCACGACGTTGTCGTTGGTTAAATGTCAAGTGGATTTGTCTGATATACATTTGCCTGTGCTGTGCAATTTGTGTCTCGTATCTGTGGACATTACTGATGAAGCAATGTCGAGTTTAGTCGCTAAATGCCCGAGTCTTGAGTCGTTGGTTATCGAAACTTGTAACAGGTTAGACGAACTTAAAATTTCCGGCCTTTCAAAACTCAAGAAGGCGGAAATTAAGTACTCGTATGACAATCCGTTAGCGATTATCATTGAGGTGCCTAGTCTTGTTGAGTTCACTTATGAGTGTGAATACCTGGACGACAACCAAGGGCGCTGTGAACTTGAATTAATCAACTGCTCGAACGTGAAACGATTCGTATCAATTAGCACTGCACTCGACGATTACAACCTGCGTTCCCTTCTAGGGAGGCTTCCGTTGCTTGAGCGTTTAGAATTGCATAACTGTAACTGTTTACAGAACATTCAAATTTCAAGCCCTAACATAGTTCATTTGGAGTTGGTGCGCTGTGGAGGGTTGCAGAAAGCTGAACTGAATACTCCGAATTTGAAAGTTTTTCACTACGAAGACGATTGTCTTGTGTCACTGCCGTTAAGGGGTCCGACACTTAGGTTGCAGGAGGCGACTGTTTACCTAAACCCTGATATAAATGAAAAGTACTATGCACTTCTTGTTCAGTTCTTTGCAAAGTTACGTTACTGCGAACGCTTGAAACTTAGTGTTAGCTCCGAAAAGGTAGCTTCGTCATAGTTCTCCATCTAATTTGTGTTCTATCTACTTGTTTTTTAGACCTGACAATGGGTTAATTGGGGCGGGGCTGGGTTGGGTAATTTTGGGTCTCGTGTTTGTTTCAGATTTGCTGTTATTGAGTCATTTCAGGTTTTGAAAGTTTTGTGATTTTAGTATAGAAGGAGAATTAGGTCACTGTTGAGTTGAAATGTTCCAATTCACGTCAATTCGCCTTTGGTTCAAATTCGGGTTTCACAAATTTTGAATCAGGTCCAGATAGGGATGTGACAAGTAGACAAGTATAGATTGCGTTTTTCGGGTCAAATACGGGTTTTGAACCAGCCTTGTCGGGTCGGGTTGGGTCAATTGGATCGGGTTAGTTTTCACAAGTCTACCGTCACTTTATAATGTGTTTTTGTTGTTGTTGTTGTTGTTGTTGTTAATGAAGGATCTTATGGTTCCGCAAAAAGTAAGGATGAAGACGCGACCTCCTCTATCTGATGTGAAACATATTTTGGTAGAACTTCGGGCGTCGTCAATGAAGCATACTCCCGAAAGTTTCCTCGAAAGTCTCCTATGGCTTGCTCCTTGTCCAGAAACCATATCGATATCTAATGGGAATATTCCAGTTTTCAAGTCGCTTAAGGTATATCACATTTGCTACATAACTTGTTTCCTAAGCGAAAATGTCAGCATTATGAATTACAAAAAAAAAAATGGGGGTTGAATGAGTGAAACGGTGTGAGTATTTGATTAACCAAAGTAAGTTTGGTTTGCAGTTCGCGTACAAGAAACCGACAAAATATCAGAAAAAATGTGGTTGCTGGAGTTCCCTCCCGATCAACTGCTGGCGACACTCCCTTACGAAGTTATCGATCGAAAACATAAGAGGTGCAGAAGATGATACAGAACTAGCAAATTTCTTCAGGCATTCAAGGATCGATGGGAAGACAGTCTACTGTTCTTACAAAACTTTCGTGCCACAACTAAAGAAGTGCCAAAGTTCATGGATTGACACTGATTCATTTGACGACTCATCAGATTTTGTTTAAGAATGCTGGTATTTTCTGTTTCGATCCTGTGTCATCGGAATTTCGGTCACGTGTGACAGCTCACCTCTGTTATTACTAACTGGTTTAGTTCGTAACGTTATTATGGACAATGAAGTGGACATTTTATCCTCCTTATGTGGACGCCTAGACCTGGTTTACGTGTAATTTTACGCTAGCAAATGCCAAAGCGGTCAATGACCGAAATCGATTAGTCGGTATATCACTGCTTATTCAACTGTTAGATAAGCTGATGAAGTTAATTGTTGAAGCAATGTCAATCATTTTATGCTCCAAAATTGTTTTGGGTAGTTCTCCAAAATGTTTGTCTAGAGGCAATATGTTTGTTGTGTTTGGTACTTAATTCTTGCACAAACAAAGGTCATTACCTAAATTGTTGAGCATAAATTTTTATACAAGGCGATCTCGTAGTAGTATTATTTTCCTAATCTAAATCTAACAAAGGTTGCGTTGTATTTCTATGTACGGGCCACTACGGGGTACATTTAAAAAGACCGGTAGTAAAGAGTACTTCGTATATAGGTCATATAGCACAATAGCTTGTTTAACTTGTGGTTTGGGTTCAATTTTAGTACTCCGTACTTCATTCAAGTGAATTGTTTACAGTTTGATTTTTTGTGAGGGGATTTGAGAGAAGTGTAAACAAATGACTGAGACAAAGGAGTAATATGTTAAATCGGGTCGGTTTGAATCTAGTCCCCGGCAATTCGGTCCACTTCGATCTTAGTTTGGACCGGTGAATATTCATGCAAGTAAATAAACTAAAATTTTCAATACCTAATTTGTTTTCTTTGATCATTGAAATAGTAAAATTTAAGCAATAAGATTGAATCATCATAAATCCATAATACATTCTCTAGCCACAAAACAAGGTGACTTGTGTGTGTATCTTGTACTAATATTTGCTTACTACCTAAATCTTGTGAATTGTGTTACAAATGTTCTCATACATTTTAAACTACTTCCTTAAATTGGGACCAATATAACCTCCCTTCAAGTGATGAAAACTTATGCTCTTTGTTACATTAAAAAAAAAATATTAAAATCTGTAAATTATTATCGATTTTTCTAACGTGTGTTCAACTGGCACATGTTCAAAATGTATTGTTAAATATATCAAAGAAGAATCTCCTCAAAAAAAATTGAAATTTTAAATTTAATTTCATAGTTTCTCATTACTCAATTATGAATCTGTAAGACTATAACGTGTGTTTAGTAGACACAAAATTGAAAATTGAAAATACTTTATTAAATTTCTTACTCCATAGAACATTATTGCTAAATTACTCAACATCTCTCTATATATACACAAATATATATATTAGTGTGCATTGTCAACAACATTAAACTCAAACATTAACAATCTAATTAACAAGTTAAAACCATCAATTAAAATGAGTACTTTGCACTGTTATGGAGCAGTAATTATCTTAATTTTACGAGTAATCGCGATAAACGGACAGCCATTAGTACCAGCATTGTTCATATTTGGTGATTCCGTGGTCGACGCAGGTAACAACAATGAGTTAGATACCCTTGTTAAGGCCGATTTCCCGCCTTATGGCCGAGATTTCGTCTCCCATATACCGACTGGACGCTTTTGTAACGGCAAACTCGCTACCGACTTTACTGGTACACCGTCTATTCTCTCCTCTGAATAATTTATTTTCAACGTTGAGGTCTGTTTCGTCTGCGCAGAGGCATATATATTGACAGTTTCACGCATTTTGAGATACTGACGTGACGTAACGTTGTTTTAAGTCATATTTGTTCGTTCATTTTGTGCAGCGGAGACAATTGGATTTACTTCATACCAACCAGCATACCTGAGTAAAGACGCTACAGGTGAAAAGCTGTTGATTGGGGCCAATTTCGCGTCTGCGTCTTCTGGTTACCATAAAACTACTCCTAAAATTTATGTAAGTCCATAATATCAGTCATTTTATAACTTCATTTCGAAAACGTTTTGTTGTCAGTGTATAACATTTTGTCGTCGTGCGTATCAGGGTGCAGTTTCATTGAGCGAGCAGGTGGAGCATTACAAGGACTACCAAAAAAAAATAGCAAAAATCGCAGGCCTGAAAAACGCGACATCAATCATTTCAGGTGGAATTTATCTAATCAGCGCAGGCAGTAGTGATTTCATTCAGAACTTTTATATCGACCCGCTTTTGAAATACATATACACTCCTGAAGCGTTCTCCAACGTCCTCGTCCAAGAATTCGCCTATTTTGTTCAGGTTAGTCGTTAGTATATCGATAAAATATAAGAACAAGTATAACGTTTTACAAGCTAAAAGTAAAATCGTGTGCTGCAGAACTTGTATGACCTAGGAGCAAGGAAGGTAGGAGTGACGTCGTTACCGCCTATGGGATGCGTGCCTGCGGCAATCAACATATTCGGAGATGGTAGCGATAAGTGTGTGGAATTCATGAACAAAGATGCACTCAATTTCAATGAGCAGCTCAATTCTACAGCTCAAAGGCTTCAACATCAGAATTCCGACCTTACTTTGGTTGTCTTCGACATTTATCAACCGCTTTATGATATCGTCACTAAGCCTCAAGATAATGGTAATACAAACGAAAGTTCATAACTAAACTAAACTGAACTAAACGTGTCAAGTTTGAAATACTATTGAGTAAACATTGCAAGGTTTAATTGAATCCGTGAACAACGACAGGGTTTTTGGAGGCGAGAAAAGCGTGCTGCGGAGTAGGATTGTTGGATACATCATATCTGTGCAATGCGTGGTCACCAGGGACGTGCTCAAACGCATCAGAGTACGTGTTTTGGGATGGTTTTCACCCGACTGAAGCCGCCAACAGTCTCCTAGCTGATTCACTCACTGCCGCTGCTATTTCCCTCATCTCTTGATGTAACATTAAATTACCTGCCGTGCTAAGTCGTGACGTGTCACACTGTCACGTCTTGAGTTTACGTAATACAAGGAGTTTAGTCGGGAAGCGTTAAACTAAAAAATGTTACAAACAGTCGATGTAGTCGAGTACGAAATTGTCTGAATTTCTATCAATACAGTATATCTTAAGAATTTTTACAGTTGAGTGTTTACATTACAAGTTAGCAGTCTATATATATACTTTCCAACACATAATTTATTATCATTTTTTTTTTCGTAATGTCTGATCGTAACCAATATTGACAAAGATACTTAAAACGGCTCAAGTGATTATTTAAACATTGTAAATGAAGTTTCTTCGGAAAATTTTAAAAGACGAACAAAACATTTAGTTAAAAGTATTTATTAGAAAAGGTCCTTAAAATACATACGGAGTAACAATTTTTGAGTATAAAAACTTCTAATAGTCCATGGCAATGGCGTATGTTAGTGTTAATTATAGAATGTTCGACATAATCGGTTTCACCATTTTTTTAACGTGTTATAATTGATTGAAATTGGCCAAAGTACATTATTAGAAGGGTTTTTTGTCAGACACTACCTTAAATATAGGGCAACTTGTGAGAACTACCTTACATTTATTTTTTTGTGAAGAACTACCTTACATTTCTCAAATTTTGTGAGACACGGATGTATACCGTCAATGACTAACGGAAAATTCTTAATCTAATAAATAACTTCCTTCATTTCTTCCCCTAATGTCCCCTTTTGAAGATGTTCATATTCTTCATTTCAACTTTCTTTTTTCTTAATTCAAAATTAATCGTATTCTTCAATCAAAGAAACATAAGTATAGTTAATTAAGTTTCAAATACAATTTTTACTCACAATTATATGCCATTTTCAATATGAATTGATAAAGGTAAAAAGGAAATATGATTTTTCACACTAAAGTTTATGCTCTTTTGTCCTCATTTTTTTTTGTTATATTTGAGAAATTTTGAATTTCAAATACAACCATATACTTCCTCCATTCCATTTGATTCTATACATATTCCTTTTTCGGAAATTCCAATCAATTCTATACATTTCTATTTTAGTCTCTACTTTATTAAACTAAAAGACCAATATACCCTTCACTAATACCCACTCAACCCACTTGCAAACAATAAAGTAGGGGTATTTAAGTAATTCCATTATTTACCCCACTTGATTTTCTTCCACCTTAATTATCGTGTTTTGGTCAAACGTATAGAATCAAACGGAATGGAGGAAGTATTAACAAAGTAATAAATATATTTACTCAAAATCAAAAATATTTGGAAAATGTTTTTAACTTAAAAATTCTAATTTATGTAACAAATAACAACGTAGGAATAATTACTTATTTATATAAAATTTCAAAATTGAAAAAATAATTGAAAGCTATGAGTTAAACTAAAAACTATTACTAATCGGCACTAAACTGTAGTTCTTAATAATCTTTCAACAACAATGACAATTAATAAACATAATTATGTGTACTTTGCAATTATAGAAGTTAAAATTGAAAAAAAATTAGGGGTTTAATTTGGGTAAAAATGTTTTTTTGGGATGTAAATTTAGGTAAAAGTGTAATAGGTTAAGGAGGAAAGAATATGAGGGGTAATAAGAGGGTAATGAAAAAGTTAGTGATTTTCCGTTAGTCATTGACGGTAAACATCCAAAAATTAACAGAATTCGTTAATTGGTAGTGTCTCACAAATTCTGAGAAATGTAAGGTAGTTCTTTGCAAAAAAAAATGTAAGGTAGTTCCTCACAAGTCGCCCTATATTTAAGGTAGTGTCGGACAAAAAAACCTTATTAGAATGGTATTTCAATAGTTGAGACTATTCGTAGATTAATTCAAATTCGAAGTATTTATGAAAGAAGATGGTCAGTTTGAATTATTTCTTGTAATTAATCCAAAAAAAATATGTAAAAAAAAAAAATATTAATTGTCATGAATAATCCAAACTGGTCATTTTATTCTATAAATAATCTGAACTCGAATTCCACGAATAATTTCAAACCATTCCAATAATGTACTTTGACCAATTTTAACCTGGTTTAATCAATAAAAAAAAGGTGAAACCGGTTTGAATTTTTCATAAAATAAGAGTGAGGTAAAGTTAGAGTCGATTACACCATTTATTTACATGTTAGAGTCGATTGAAATTAGCCAAATTACATTATTGGAATGATTTTTCAATAGGTGAGATTATTTGCGAATTAATTCGAGTTCAGATTATTTATGAAATAAGATGATCAGTTCGAATTTTTTCTGGTAATTATTCAAAAATAAATATAGGTTGAGCGTTTATGTACGGAGCTCAGGTCACAAGTTTTGCAAAAATTTCTCCACCTACACATGTCATCACATCATTTGGCACATACACTTTTCACAAAGCCAATTATAAAAAATAAAAGTACTCCGTAACAAGTTTCTATGTAAAAGTGTGATGATGTCAAGTAAATTATATGGAGTATACTCCATTTTTTTTTTTCCATTTAACACCCTTTTATTTTTCACTATTTCTAAGAAGAAAAAAAGTAAAAAATATACTTGTACTTCGTAGTGTAGGATGAAGAAAAAGTAATATTATTTGATAATAAAAAATTAGTTGTGAGTGAGAAAAAATAGTTTTGTGTAGGAAAAAAATATAGTATATGTAGTTACTAAAAAAGAAAATGGACTGATTGGAAAAAAATTCTATAAAAAGTATATGCGACTAAATGAAAAAGATGAAGAGAGTATATATATATATACATGTTTGTGCCAGTGGGGTATGATAAAAAAAAAAAAATATATAGGAGAGATAAAGCGATCATTAATGGGAGAGAAGTAAATTAGGGGTTTGTTATACGATGGAACGAATTACTTAAAGACGGAACGCTCAAATGACTAATCTACCCTCCCCCTTAATTAACCTTTTACTAAACTAAACTAACCTTATTCCCCTCTCTTCTTTTCCTCTTTTCTATTCCTCACATAAAAAAAAAAAAAAAAAAAAAAAAAATTACATATGTTGAATTTGATCCAAATACATGTTGAATTTGTTGTTGTTGTTGGACACTTTTGATCAAATTGGATACATATTGGAATGAAGAATCTTTATAGATCAAATGAATGAACAATTTGAGCGTCATATACAAGGTAAAAAGTGTCCATAAATCTTCATATATTGGATACAATTTGTTGGATACATATTTTGCCAAGATTCTTCATAGATCAAATGTAAAAAGTGTCCTTCATACATATGTTGAATTTGATAAAAAAAAAAAAAAATAAAAAAAAAATAAAAAATAAAAAATAAAAAAAAATTCTGGGTTTAAGGGCAGCCGTGGAAAATCCACGGTAGGGGTGGGTATGGGCCGTAGAAAATCCACGGTAGGGGTGGGGTTGGACCGTGGGTTACCCACGTTTGGGCTGGGCTTCACCGTAGGTTTTCTACGACAATTTTGTTTTTGTTTTTTTTTTTTTTTTTTTAAATTTCTGTTTATTAAAAAAAAAAAAGTTAATTATTTTATTTGTACATATTATTTATAATATTGAAATCGTTGATATTATTTTCTACACTAATGTCTCGCTCATTTCAATTAATTTCTACAAAACCAAATTAATTAAAATGTTAGGAATACCTGATCTTCGCTATTTGAATCGACCGACCTCGACATTGTATTTAATTCAATTTCTCAAAAAAACCCTTCTTTTTTTAAGTTTTACTGTTTTTAGAAAGATAAGTTAAATATAAATAAAAAATTTATATAAAAATTAAACTTTTTTCAAAACTTATAACAAAAAACTAACAAAAAAAAAAAAAAAAAAAAATCTAAAATATAAATTAATAATAATAAAATAAT
Organism: Dianthus caryophyllus; assembly: GCA_023091065.1. Taxonomy (NCBI): domain Eukaryota; kingdom Viridiplantae; phylum Streptophyta; class Magnoliopsida; order Caryophyllales; family Caryophyllaceae; genus Dianthus; species Dianthus caryophyllus. The sequence goes on along the minus strand of CM041530.1, from coordinate 21,770,650 downwards.
CAAAAACTACTTTAAAAATTATTATAATAATATAAGGGCAAAAAAGTAATTTCACTCTTAAACAAAGTCATTAAATCACTAAAACGTTCCATCTTTAAGTAATTCGTTCCATCGTATAGTAAACGTGGTAAATTAGTAGCGGTAGATTATGATCACTACTCCGTATCAAACAATAGAATTATGTACATGTATAAGTGTGAAAATATTAATACTCCCTCAATTCAACTCCACAATGCACTTTTTTTTCAACACTATTCACAATATGCATTCAATTTCAATTATCTCTCGATACATAAGTGTAAATACCCCCTCCATTCAAAACGAAATTGCACTTATGCTTTATGCACAAGTTTTAAGAAAACGATTTTATAATATTAAAAGGACAACTAGTGGGGGGAAAATCCTAATATTTAATGTTATTTGTATTAAAGATGTGGGCCCTAGTAATATAATAGTATTATTTGTATAGCCAAAAAAGGAAATGTGCAATTTGGATGTGAATGGACCGAAAAGGAATAAGTGCAATTTGGAGTTGAATGGAGGGAGTATATTCATGTGAAATCTTGTTTGATTCGTCTATATGTTTACATAATTAAAATCTAACTTTCAAATTTTTTGTAAAATCATAGCTAATGATATTCAGTTCGCAAAATTCGCGTTGACAAATGGGCAAAAAGTAAGTGGTAGTGTGGACTGCGGAGTTGAATGGAGAGAGTATGTAATATCGTTAGAAAACGCGTCTCGATAAGTACAGAAAAACAAGTGAACAAAACGGAACTGAATGGAAAAAATAATACGGAGTACTTTAATCGATAAACATTTATAATAATGGTGACGAGTAAAAGATGGTCTTAGAAGAATGGAGTAAATAGAGGGAATCCTCCTCCGATTATAAAAATGATCCATGGAAATATTGAAGGATAAGGATAAAAAGCTTGTGAAATCCACGAGACAACACCTTCCCTTGAAAATAAGTTTGGAATTACGTGCATTTGTCACTAATCAATCATAATTGCTCTCTTTCCAACCTTCAATCATACATTCATCACAAATGCTTACATAAAACCGTCTTACGCGTGCAACGGAGTATTTGTAAATAAAATGTGGCAACTTTAAGGCTTAAAGTGACTATTTTGACGTTTAAAGTGACCATTTTACGGAGTTTTAAAGTGGTCACATTTAGCGTTAAAGTGGTCACTTTAAGCATTAAAATAGTCACATTTTAATCATAAGGACTCCGTCGCACGCGTGAAACAATTTTATGCAAGACTTACTCTACATTCATACGTACTCTCTTTGAACCTAAACTTTGGTTAGAGGGATGCTATAGACCTTCTCTTTCGTATAGATTTATTATCTCTCTTACAACAGATTAATATTGTTAACTTTATTGGACACAAAAGTCAAACAACAAAGAAAATTATACTTCCTCAATTCCAATAAATTTTATACGTTTTACTTTTTGGACACTATTCATAAGTGTTTAGAATCTTCGATATAATTTCAACATACAAAATAAGAAAAAAGTTATGTGTGATCTTATTTTAATTGTCTTATCGAGCACATTATTAATATCAAAAATTTTTAATTTTCGAGAAGACGAAACCAAAGATATGAACGAAACAAAACGAGTATTGATATACGTAAATAAAGCAAACGTGTGGAACCTATTGAAATTGATGAAGTATTATACTCCCTCCATTCAATTTCATTCACAACATTTCACTTTTTCACATTTGTCGAGGCAAATGTCGGAACGAAAATATCTACAATTTCCCTCGATAAAAAAAATCTAAAAATTGGATATAATATTGTACCCATAAAGACGAATCAAACAAGATCACACACGACTATATTTTCATTTATAGATTGTCGGGAATTTCAAAGATTCCCAACATAGTTGAATAGTGTCAATAAAGCAAATGTAGTGATTGGAGTTGAATGGAGGGAGTATTTATTTAAGGGTTTTTTTTTTATGGTGTATCTCGGGTTTCCCCTTTTTTTTATGTTATAACCTTACCTTTTTTATATTTTATGATGTGCCTCCAAACTTTAAAATTTGTCCATAATGTATCCCTAAACTCAACACCTAATCTTTAAATTAAACACTCTTAAACCCCTTTAACTATTTTCCTTTTGAGTGTCCTTCGTTTGACTTCTTTTCTTACCAATTAACACCAAATGATCATATCACATAAAAGTTTTCAAAAATCACTCTTAATAACGTTTTTTTTACAATTTCTAAGATGAGGTTGTCTTATTGTATGAGACGCACTCAAAAGTAACTATATCATCTTTCAAAAGTAACTTAATTATTAACTTCACAAGTTACCGTATCGTACGTCAAATGTAACCATATTATACGTGAAACGTAACTACATTTTATTGGTGTAGGTCTCGTTACATTCGACTTATACTCATAATAATGGAAGAAACCTTAATTGAATCCTTTCACTTGAACATACAACATAAAATCACCCACAACCCTACACTCATTCTCAACATTATCCGGCAATCCCTCTTATATTGCTACCCACATAAGCTAACCTCATTAGTCATCATCAACAATGGACTTGTCAGTCTTTAGTGACCTAATCTACCTTCTTTCATGTACAATTGATTGATGTGATGAAGAGATCTTTTAATTGAGCAAAGCATGGTGTGATCGATCAGACGAATTTGACGATGTTGACTGTTGAGGTGGTGCTAGGTCGCAGATAATCTTGAGTATGGTTGCACTTGCATCGAAAACGGTGGTTTAGCAAATCTTGGGGGCGATGATGGAGGTGGAGGTGAGGTGGAGGTGAGGTGGTGGTGGTGACGGTGGTGATGATGATTTGATGGATTTGATATGGAGAGGTATCAACAAGAGATGAATAAGGATCATTGTTTAGTTGCTTATGAGGTTAAAAAGGCGATGGCTGGTGAGGTGGTATTAATTAGTGTGTCTTATACTATGAGGCTGCCTCATAGTAGACATACATTATCTTAAATAGTTAGATAGATTAATGTGTAATTGAATTCTATTGGAATCAAATGAATTGGTTAATAAGCAATCGGTTGGATTAAAGATTAAGTTAGTAGCTTAAATAAACGACTAAGTCAATGATAACTAATAAAGTGGTCATAACATAGACAAATTTTGAATTTAGGGGCATACCATGAAATATTGAAAAAGTAAGAGTACAATATAGAAATAACGAAAAATCTCGAGTGTACACCATAGAAAAAACCCTTTAGTTAATATATTGTGAGAAAAGAAGGTAAAAGATAAGTGAAATAACAAAACTCTTGCTGATAATTGTGAAAACTCTCGTCTCTATATTTCGTCAACTAATCCCTTCAAATTAACGGTGTGCCAAATTCAAACTGGTAATTGTGGTAGCTCTTATCCTCAAAGCAACATTTTATCGATTAAATTTTCATTTAATCATCAGATTTATATCTAAGACCATATTTATTGATATGTCAAGCAAACCTACCTTCAAATGTTCAACTAGGTTAGATATTAAAATATTATTTTTTCTACTCTTAACCTACTTTTAAACTTAGGACCCGTTCTTTTCAACTTATTTTCGATTCGATTCGATTCGATTCATTCGATTTAGTTCATTTCGATTCGATTCGATGCGATTAAGTTCGATTCATTCACTTTTCGATTCGATTCAAATTATATTATTTAATTGAACTTCATTCGATTCGATTCATTCTATTCGATTCGATTCGATTCGATTTCATTTGATTTAGCTCATTTGATTCGATCGATTAAGTTCAACTCGATTTAGTTCAATTCAGTTCAGCTCTAAAAAGTCTGAAAGAACAGGTTCTTATTCCAACCTTTTCATAGTTTATTGGTAGGTTATCATAACCTAACAAATCATATAATATACAGTATATAGATTGTTTTTTTTTTGGTAGAATGTAAAATATCATTAAAACCATCACAAACCAATACAAGAGTTAATACATCATTGCTTTATCAATGAATCCTAAACACAATCCAAAAAACCAGCCTACAAAACTTTCAACCCAATCAGCCCAACCCTTTTAATCGCAAAACAACTTCCCCCATGACTTGCTTACACAGCCAACTAGGAGATCGTATAGCCAAGGTCAACCGACACCAATTTCGCTCCCTCCATATCCAATACATCAAGGCACAAAGAACCAAGTTCAAGACCATTCTTTGCCTCTTTGCTAGTTTCCTGACTCGAAGACACCAAAACCAAGTATTTGACAGAGGTATTTGCATCCTCAATAGCCTCCCCAACAATTCAATACACAACCGACTGAAGTCACACTCAAAAAATAAATGGCTGACAGACTCAGGCCGTGAACCACACAGATAACACATCGACATACCTGTGATCCCCATCTTGCACAATCTATCCAACGTTAGTAGCCTATTTTTCAGAACAAGCCAGGCCAGGAAAGCGTGTTTTGGGACATTGAACTTATTCCACACAAAAAACCTCCATGGGATAGAAGCCTGCACCCCCTTCAACCATTTGTACCCTGTTTTAATGGTATACTCCCCACTTATCCACTTCTCATCCACAAAGCCGGACTTAAACAAATCCTTGGTCTTGCAAATTTGTTTCCAAGACCAACTAGCTTGAGTATTTGGGACATACTCCAGCCAGTTAGCCCCTTTCATATAAATCTGATGAACCCATTGAACCCACAGCTTATCCTTTTTGACAGCCACCCACCAAGCCAACTTTGCAACAGCAGACCTATTCCAGGCCACGCAATCAATAACACCTAACCCTCCTTCCTTCTTAGGCCGACACACATCCTCCCATTTTACAAGAGGACTTTTTTGATACTCCTCACATCCATTCCATAAAAAATTCCGACAAATTGAAGTGATTCTTTGCAAACAGACTGAGGAAGTATGAACATGGACGCCCAATAACAATACACCGTGTTCAAAACAGCATATAGATTGAACAAGTTTAAATTAAAAAAATAAAAAAAAAAGGTAGAATAAATAAGATTAATAACTTAACCAAAATATATCAAGATTTCGACTAGGATTAGAAATTAAAGGTAGTTTCAAAGTAGGTTCATATTAGACCTAGTTTCAAAGTAGGTTAGCATTTTGTTTTTATTTTTCCTTTTCTTTTCATTGTTTTTTTCTACATATACTTCTAAACCTATTCTAAACCTACATATTTTATGCTTGTGAATCAGCACATTAAATTTGCTTACTTTTAACGTATAATTAAAATATTTGAGTATGTCTACTATGACTCTATGAGGTTGTCTCATAGTATAAGACACAAATCACAAATCAAATGTCAGACTTTTCAATTTGTTGAATACTAAGCTACAACTGTAACACCCCGACTCCAACCAAAGGCCGAAATGTCACTCACATTAGCTCGCCAGGCTGCGTACATCGCCCACAGACCAACACAAGTCATTTCTAGCGCACTTTGTCCTCACTCGTGCACATCCTGAGAACTTCCCAGGAGGTCACCCATCCTAAGATTGCTCTCCAGCAAGTACGCTTAACTGAAAAGTTCTTAAGATGAGCCACCAGAAAAGAAGATGCATCTTGTTGATATGAGTAGTACTTACAATCCTTTTAAGCACTATGTCACTTGAGCTAACACATGAACCTCTTCAACGGGGTTACCGGACCCAAATAACCTCGAACCCGAATAACCTCAAACCTGGTCCGAATAACCTCAGACCCAGCCCGAATAACCTCGGACAACACCGGGTGTTACAACAACATTGATACATCCATCTCCACCAAAACTCCAACCAGGCAACCACTACCGCAGCTCTGCCACCATCGCGGCTCTGCCATCACCAAGATCAATTCTAATACCACTTTTTCGATCTTCTCACCCCTACTACTACTAATCTCATCAAAATCGTAATACACATCACCATCTTGCACCGACCACCACTCCGACCACCACCTCGATTAACATCCAACCGTCCTGAGTCGATGATCTCTTTCAACACATAACTTTATCATTTATCGGTATATTTAATTTTACTCTCATTGTTGATAAAAATACGGAGTAATTAGTTGAAATGTAACTGTAAATCTTTGAAATGTAACTGATTTCTTTTCAAAATTTTAATGCTGTAATTATTTTTCAAAAGCAATAACATTACTATTGAAATGTATTACTTTAGATATAATTTTGTCATATAGACTACGGAGTAATTTTTTTTAATTATAAATTAATGGTGATTATAATTGGAATATAATAGATCTGGAATTGTCAATATTATTTCCAATTGTTTGCATAATACTATACTTAATTGGGGTGGACTAATTAATTTTTAAAAGATAACTAGTGGTGTGCCCCGTGGATTTCACGGGCCGAGTCGCTCGCATTTTAATACGCATTTCTTATGCGTTGTCTATTAAAAACTCAAAAGTTAAAATATAGTGATGAGAATTAATGAGTTTAATACATGACTTGAAATTTTTTATATATTGCACTAATAAAAATGATACATTAGTTTTTCCTTTAAAAAATAAATCCATTAATTTTATTAAGTGGTAGTCCATCTATTTTGGTTCTTTTATATTAAATAATTAGTTAAAATAAATTAGCATGAAAATAAACATGGGAATTATGAAAAAAAGCTAGACATAAAATTTATCTACTCCATATTACTTTAAAAAAAAAAAAAAAAAAAAGGTCTATCCATTACTTTAAAGGTTTTATTTATTAAATGATGACTTAATAATAATAATTAAATATATAAAATTAAAAAAGTAATTGAACCAATTAAAATAATGACAATGATTTTCTTGTTTCATATGTAAGTATACCTATAAAAATATAATTTTTTAATTATATACAATAAAAAGTATATCAAATTAAAACAATTTCTTGTTTGATTTTTGGGTCAATGAAAAAAATACCAATTCTGATGGACGTATTTACCTTATTTATTTTCTCTCAAATTTAAGAATAACTAATATATATAAACACCATGCATTACAAACATTTATTTCCTCTTAAACATCACATTAGTATATTAAGTTTAAAAAAAATTAAACCACAAAATAAAAATAAATAAAATAAATAATTGAGTTTTTACTTGTCCTTATAGTTCTAATACACCTAGATTTTTGATCAAATATATTATACCTTGAAAATCATCCACTTTTTGTTTGTGAATTTCAGATTTAGTCCTACACACATATACAAAGTTGGTTAATACAAGAGAATAAAAAATAAAGGGTAATTAAATATAAGGCATGTTTTAAAAAAAATATCACGGCATGAGATCTAATAATTTGATCGTTACATGACTTGTGTTTTTGTACCTTTTAAAATAGTATAAATAATGTATTAATTTTGTAAAGGTAATAACTTATGTCTTTTCATTATATTGTAGTAATAAATAGTTCACAACAATTAATTCAAACAAATATGTATCTTATATGAATTTTAAGATAGAGAAGACGAAAGGTTTGTCCTTATTTTTTAGTTTTTTCTTTTAGATAGTGATTGAAAAATAAAGATACACAGTTTAAGCAAAAATAAAACCAATTAAATTAAAAGTAATGAGAATTTGTTAATTGACAGAAAATGACTTTTAAAATTTGTACTTTTGCATGGAGTAACTCATAAAAATTTAAGTGAGCTTATAAAATAATCCGTAATAGTTTGTGTATTATGAATCTATTATTTTAATTGATTAGTTGATAAAGTCTAACATTTTTTTTTTTAAATTTAATAATGATTAAAAGATTAATATGTATGAAGTTTCTAAAAATTGACATGTGACTTTTACAACTTAATTTTATGTTGATGGTAATACAATAAAAAATCTAACGTAGAATTTCTATATACTACTATTGAAAAAAAAAGAAATACCCCAACGATATAAAATTTTAAAAATGTTTAGGAAATATGAAACTATGAAAATTTTACGGAGTATGATTTAAGATATGAATTTTAAAATTTTAAACCACAAATTCAAAATATTATTATATAATTCAGCTCATTTTAAACCACGATATAATTTTTTTTATTTTTGAAAGATTTCAGCTCATTTTATTAATATATTTTAAAATTCATATACAAGTATGACATGATTTTTGATTGTTTTTTTTTGGGTTTTTCTACGGTGTACCCTCCAACTTTTTTGTTTTCTATCGTATACTCCTATTTTTTTTCACTTACACGGTGTACCCTCAAACTTCATTATCCATTCTCAACCGTGACCTAAAGTTATTTAACCGTTAATTAAACACTAACACCGTTACATTAAGCTCTCATTTCTCCCTCTTTTTAATATCTCCTTCTAAATTTATGAATTTCAAATATTCATGATTATTTTACGATAAAGTAAATCAATAAAGTTTATGACTTTTAACAACAATTTTAAAAAAAAATTATATACTATAGAAAAAAAAATGAATAAGGATGAAAAATAGTGGAAAATTAGAAAAAAGAAGGGGATATTTCATAATTTTGAAGGGAAAACATAAAAAATAGAAAAAATAGGAGTTTATTCTAACGGTGTTAGTATTTAGTTAACAGTTTAGTGACTTTAGGTCATCTTATAGAATGAGTAATGAAGTTCAAGGGTACACGGTATAAGGAAAAAAAATAGGGGTACACGATAGAAAACCCAAAACTTGGAGGATACACCGTAGAAAAACCCTTTTTTTTTTAATGAAAAAAAAAAGTGAGTGGATTCACCTTTATAATTAATAGCAATATAGAATAATGTAAGAAATAAAAGAACAAACAATTATACTAACATTAGTCATTCTATAAATAATTCTTAAAAGTTAATTAAAAATAATTTACAAAAGTAATCCTAAATCAGTAGTTATGCCTTATATCTGGATTTGAAATTCAATCTTGATGTACACATATTATAATAAAGTTAATTGTTAATACTTTATGATTACAATGTTAGAACTTAAAGATACTACAAATGCAATAATAAAACTGCGAGAATTTTATGGCGTATATATCAAGGTTGTTATTGTCTGTTTCTTAGAATAAAAGCTCCAAATAATTAATTTAAATAACATAGATATGGTTTTTAGGGGCATAATAAAAATATGGTATTGATGAAAATGATTACATGATTTGGTTATTAGAATAATAGTTACTATCATCAATAAAATCGTGACAAATATAACAAAAATGTTCGGGATAATACTTGGAGACTATTATTACTTGAAAGCGAATAAATTTCATATAAATCTCCACAAATAAAGGGATATTATAATAACTTGTTGTGAACCCGTCTAAATAAAATTAGTAGTAAAAAATTAATAAATCATAAATAATAAAAAGAAATAAAAATAAACAAACAATCAACATAATTAAAAAACTTTAAACAAATAATCTTACCTGTAAAACCGCACATCATATCAATGACGGTCGCGATGCAATAATCCTACACATGTATTTATAATTTTTTGTTAGTACGAAGTATGATAATATCACACAATGTCTAAAAGACCAACGAAATAAAATCTAGAATACAATTACATAAATACATTTTACATATATGAAGATAATAACAATAACATTTAAGACCCAATGAAAGAAAAATGAAAATAATATGATATAAACCCAATTGTTTTGAACCACAATTGTTATGATTCGAAGAAGAAAGTTAGAAGTTGAATATGACTAAATCACTAAACAAATACAAATAATCTTACCTGTAAAATCGCACATCACATCAATGACGGTCGCGATGCAATAATCCTACACATGTAATTATAATCTTTTGTTAGTACGAAGTATGATAATATCACACAATGTCTAAAAGACCAACCAAATAAACTCTAGAATACAATTACATAAATACATTTTACATATATGAAGATAGTAACAATAACATTTAAGACACCATGAAAGAAAAATGAAAATAATATGATATAAACCCTTTTTGTTTTGAACAACAATTATTATGATATGAAGAAGAAAGTTAGAAATTGAACATGACTAAATCACTAAACAAATTATGCTGGCGAACATGTTTTAAACTTTTGATGCATGTTCGGTTGATAATTAAATACTTCGTATTATGGAAGATATGGTAAGAGATGTGCAACTTGTAACGACACTAATTGAGTTGACACACTAAATATGGCTTTTCAATTACTCAACCCTAAATATGGCTTTTCAATTACTCTCTTATTTACTACAGTTGTAATTATATATTATAACGATAATGGCTTTTCAATTACTCTCTTATTTACTACACTTGTAATATATATTATAACTTTTTTTTTATTATTATTAATATTTTTGACTTTTGATGTTAAAAAGCCATAAGTACTTTGTAATTGTGCTGTGGTGGCAAAATATGCTTTTCAATTACTCTCTTATTTACTACACTTGTAATATATATTATAACTTTTTTTTTTATTATTATTAATATTTTTGACTTTTGATGTTAAAAAGCCATAAGTACTTTGTAAATGTGCTGTGGTGGCAAAATATAGGGGGACTTTGATGATGTTTTTGCCAAATTTCATTTTAAGAGATTCTTTTTAATATATTATATAGATATAAATACAGATATAGATTATATAAATATGTAACATGGACATGGACATGGACAATTGATTGATTGCGAGCAATTGAATGGTGATACTCAATAAAGGCCTTTTCAAATCCTCAAAATAAATATAGGTGAACAACGAAAGGACGAGGAAGATGAAAAAACTTGGAGCTAAATTTGACCCGGGTAAACAATTTTGACGTGGAACACAATAGATGACGTGGCAGAATGAGAGCGTTTTTAGTGTATGTTTATAGGTGTTTTTCACAAGCAAACTTATGAGTTATTCTCTTTTAATATATAATATAGATATAGATATAGATATAGATATTAAAGAGGTTGAATAATGGTGAGAGTTGGGTACTAGTAAAAAGCAATCGTTGGTCGTCGGAATTTCGGTTGTTCGACGAGGTCGTCGGCGAGGTCAAGATAAAGGTTAAGATTGGTTTGGATGAGCTTCATGTTGGTTGCTGTTATCAATGTCAGTGTCCATGTAAATGTCAGGTAATTAGGGTTGTATAATTCGGGATTATATTTATTGTTTTGCTGATGTGGCAATATGTCTCATAGAATGAGACTGTCTTATCTTAGAAATTGTAAAAATATTTTATGCTTATGTACAGGGTGACTATATTCACGATATTTATGTATTTACGTAACAATGTTAAAGATCTAATCTCGACACTATCTAACCAAGCTTGAGCATATGAGATACTCCGATACCAATTAAAGGTGTGTCTAATACTAAGGCAGAATAAATTAGACACTAAAACAAGATCGAATCATGTGCAAACAAACTCGTTATAATATTATACCCTCGTAGCGTGATTTCCACCGGTATGTCGAGATTAACCCGAGATCCCCAAATGTTGCTCCTCAATTGAACTCCACTAGTACCCTTGGATTTCTCATTCTTTGGTTTACTAGAACCGTAGAAGAATGATGAAACTTGTGCAAGAGAAGCTAACTCTAAGCTTGTGGAAACTAGAGAACAAAACCGAGTTTTCTCTCTATTTCTCTCTCCTCTCTCTTTTCTTATGTTGGTGCTGATTTTGAGTGTGTATTTTGCTGATTTCTTGCACTCCAAAATTGCAACACAAATGCCTCATATTATAATGATTAAAATGGACATAAATATTACCCAAAAGCCAACCAAATTGCACCAATATGTTGGTCAATCACACACCACCTTTTAAGTGGTCAATGCATGCACACTTGTGTGCCATTTGTCACGCTTGTACATGTGTGACACTTGTCACGCATGCATGAGTGTGGCACGCATTATGAGACCGCTTTCCGATCTACTATATATTACGGTATAAACATAAGTTCTCGGGCCTAACCCGAAAAGTTAATGTACTAATACAATTATGGCAATTAACCATAAATAAATCTATTAAGGTACCGTTATGTTATCCAATTGGACCGTACTAAATAGGTAGAATATTCTAAATATTAAGATCATAAGCGACCTCTAACAAGACATTATAACTACCCAATTTATCCAATTATCATAATCTCATATTTGGTCCATGACTTCTACGAAGTCAATGCACAATTGTTGACGAACACCTAGTATCTCCAACAATTAATACTTTTGAATTTTTTTTTTTTTTTTTAAGTCTTACAATAAATTTTTTAAAAGTAATAGTAGATGACCCGGGCGGAGCAGGGCAAACAAACTAGTGATTTATAGTTAGAAGACCCTAAACAACAGATTATTCATGTTAAATTTTCCTTTTTAAATCTTCCACCAATTTGTCTTTTTGGAAGCTTGCTGGATTCCGTCGAATTTTAACTTTTCTATCATTTAATTATTTTGCATATTCATTTTTATCATTTACTTCATATTAATGTATCTTTTTTTTATTATTATTATTATTTTTTTTCGTTTTAGGATCAATAATTTTCAAAGTATTAAATGTAAAAAATCAAATTTTGTTGGAATCCGACAAGTTTTTTCACCCGAAAGATGAATTGGAGAGAATTTTACAAAAATTGATGATAAAAAATGGAAGTAGTTTTTTTGTTTTTTTTTTTTTAATAGAAAAAGGGGGGTTGTGAATAAAATCTAATTATAATGGTCATTTTTAATTTGGGTTGGGCATGTTCATGGTCATGGGATGATCATGTGTAACCCATCTCAATTTGCCGATTATTTTTTAAAGATTAATTACTCTCTTTTAGAGGTGTGGACGTGTGGTGATATAAGATGAAAAAAGTAAGTGTAAAAGCTTTTTAGTTTTGGGTTTAAAAGTAAAACCAAAGTAAAAAAAAATGTTCAAATCAAAGTATGGATCTCCATAAAGAAAAATATTAACAAAAGTATGGATCAAAGGGATTAACATACGGAGTATAAAATCAAATAAAACTAGTCATGTCAGATTTAAGTTTAATTGTCTTGTCGAGCACATTATCAATTTCAAATTTTGATCAAGTTAATAAACATATAAACTAAACAAAACAAGTATAAGTACCCGTAATTGATTGAAAATTTGAAGGGTATTGTTCAACTGTACCGGGGTTTTACTCACTTGCACCTAAAATTTACCATTATACCATCGTCATTTTCACTCACCGTGCAATGTCCCTCTTATTCTCTCCAAAAAAAAAAAATACAAATTTAATAATAAAAAAAGAAAAGAAAAGCCAAACTACCACCACCACCAAGCCGTCGCCGCCCCCGGCCCCGACCCCACCCTAACGTCAACTGCCGCCACTCCTTGCTATTGGTGGGGCCTTCCCCCTACCGTTTATTCACTTTCCCCGACGTCCCCCGTCACGATCTCATGTGTGTGGTCGAGTTCCTATTCCGTCTGCCGTCTACCGCCGGCCACCTTGGCCACTCGTCGCTTTCCGCCATATTTCGGCCTGTAAGACTTATAAATTTAATCTCATACAAATTACACAATTACGAGATGAATATGCGGAAACGATTAAAGGATCGAGACTTACCTCCAACCATTGCTCATAAAATAATGAATATAGTTTTCAATATAATAAGAAGGATAATATTATAGAAGACTCAAAATTCTAATAATAATCTTCAGATTTGACTTGCTTATAATTCTATAACCCTTTGTAATTTTTTCGGTCCAAACCCTCATTCTTAGAAAATAAATGGTATATTATTTTCATATTGGAGAGCAAATTCAGTAACCAAAACAAATAATAAGAGACCAAGTCAAGAAAGAAATATTTAGGGAGTCATTTTCTTTGATAAGAAAGAAACTGGTTTTAACTCAAAATTCAATTACATACATTTTCATAATGAATCAAATATTAAAGATATTATCGTATTAAAATAATACGGAGTAATATTTTACTTTATGATATTAAAGTATCTTATCAAAGTAATATCTTATGAAAGTCCAACACGACCACTCTACCCCCTTGCTTGAAGTTTCATGCTGTCTCTCTCCTCTACTACTACAACCACCACATAACTCCCTCTCCCTTGCTTGAAGTTTCATGCCGACTCTCTCCCCTACTACTACAACCACCACATAACTCCATCTCAAAACCCTAATTTCTTTTAGAAACTCAAAACTGAATTTAATTTTATTTACAAAACTTTAAAAACTTAAAATTACAGTATATTTTTAATTTTTATCAATCCAATTTAATATTTTTAATTTTTCACAAACAATTTGATGAATTGAGACTGAATTTAAGTTAAATTGAGACCAAATTTAAGTTGAAATTTTTTGATGGAAGACATAAGAAAATCAAGTGGGGTAGACAATAGAATTACCAAACTACCCCTACTTTATTCTTTAAAAAAGGACATTGCAAGTGGGTTGGGTGAGGTATTAATGAAGGGTATATTAGTCTTTTAGTTTAATAAAGTACGGACCAAAATAGAAATGTATAGAATTGATTGGAATTTCCGAAAAAGAAATATGTATAGAATCAAATGGAATGGAGGAAGTAGATTGAAAATTTTATGATAAAACAGAGTAAAATTGAGTAAAATTTAAATATAATTGAACAATTAAGAATTTGAAATTGAACAATTAAGAATTTGAAATGGAAGTATGGTTCATACTCCGTACGTATTTTTTTTATCCATGAAAACTGAATCCAAAAAATACACATGAATCCAAAAAAAAAAAAAACTTGTACCTATTTAAGGAAACTGAAAGGGCAATTTCGTCATATCACAAAACCCACTACCCTTCCCACAAACCACCAAAAACACATCCCAAGGACAGCGACGTAATTTCAAATCTCTGTACTATCAACACCCCCCCTTCCACAAATTTTACTGTCACACAAAGGGTAAAACAGTAACTTTCATTACCAAGTAAATTATTTTTGAAAAAACTTTTTATTTTTTTTTTTATTTTTACCCCCTCAACTCCTCCACATTCCCAATTATAAACCACCACCTCTTCTCTGTCTTCCTCCCACAACCCTTCCCTCTTTCTCTCTCTTTTCCTCTCAACTTCCCTCTGTTTTAAAAAAAAAAAAAAAAAAAAAACTCTACAAATTACTACATTCTGCACAAAAAAAATAAAAAAATTCAGCGTTTTTATAATCTTCATTGTAAGTTACTAAAATCATGATGATAATCTTCTTCGTTTGATGATGTTTTTTTTTTTTTTTTTTCCTGGTGTTGTTTGTGTTGTACGGAGTATAATTTTTACGTTGTAAATTTGTATAACAGTTTTAAATGCAGAAATAAAATATTTAAGTAAATATTTCACATGATTTTTTTATTTTGTTCTTCTAAGTAAGAAATCACAGTATAATCTTTTTTAGGTTAGATATTATACGATAAAAAAGTCCTAAAATATGTAGATTTTAGGTTTATTTTTTAGTTTTTTGACGTTTTTGTAGTATTTACTCGTTTAGTCTCCACACAAAAAAGTTAAAAAATCATTGATAATTTAATACGTATAATTTTTTTTTTTTCGTTATTATTACAGTTTTTTTTGGTTGAGTTTTAGCCAAAATTCTAAGCGATTGTTGTTTTTATTGTTTAAAAAAAGCTTGAGCAATGTCGTACCGTGACGGTGGTGGACGTGGTGGCGGCGGTGGCGGTGGTGGACGCGGCGGCTACGGCGGTGGTGGTGGACGTGGCGGTTACGGCGGAGGAGGCGACTACAGCGGCGGTGGACGCGGAGGTTACGGCGGAGGAGGCGAGTACAGCGGTGGAGGTCGCGGAGGTTACGGTGGCCGAGACGGCGGCGGAGGACGCGGCGGTTACGGAGGTCGTGACGGCGGAGGACGCGGTGGCGGCGGTCGCGGTGGTGGAGGACGCGGTGGTGGAGGTTACCGCGGTCCTGACGTCGGAATACTTGTTCCGGCGATGTGGAAGGAGGCGGCGCCGGTGGAGCTCTCGGCGGAGTTGAAGGAGAAGCTGGCGGTGTCGACGCCGTCGCCGTCGTCGGCGAAGTCGGTGAAACCGCCAGCGAGGCCTGGTTTCGGCACATTAGGGCTGAAGTGCGCTGTTAGGGCAAATCATTTTCTGGTTCAACTTGCTCAACGTGATTTCTATCACTACGATGTACGGAAATTCTTACTTTAATTATTTTATTTATTTAAAATTATTTTTATCCTTTGTTTATTTCCGCAGAATATTATTTTAATGTCTGCTGTGTTTTTGTTGTTATTAAGTTCATGTGTTTTCCTTTGTTTTTTATAAATTGTTTGAATGTTAGTCGTTTACAATTTATTTTAATTTCTATTACAGAGTTTTGTTTGGTGTTTTTTAATTTTCATGTGTATTGTTTGAATCTTAAATTCTTTGTTTTAGATTGGCGTAGCCTTAAAATAAAACGATTTTTGTGACGATTTATGCTTGTAATTGTTCATAAGAAGTGTCCCATTCATGGATCTGAGATCGTCATGTGTACTTTATACTTTGATTTTTTTGATTTGGCGTATATGTGATGTAATTTGTTTCATAACTATCGCCTAATGGTGAGATCGTCATGTGTACTTTATACAATGATTTTTTGTTTTGGCGTATATGTGATGTAATTTGTTTATAATCACCCAATTGTGAGATCGTCACAATGATTTTTTGTTTTGGTGTATATATGATGTCATTTATTTTTACTGTTGAATGTCCTTTTCTTTCAAAATATTGGTGGATAGAATGTTGTTTTTGGGCACAAAATGTGGGTTGAATTTTTGTTGACTGTATTCTCAACGTTAAAGTCACCTATTAACGGGCTTCATTTGTAACTGATACGACTATATTAATTTTGGTGAAATAAATCATGTGCTTTTAATGTTTCCAAACTTTGTAATGAAAGTTTTTGGTAATTCAAAACATTTTACCCATTTCAATTGTATGCTGTACAATTATTTTTTTTATTCATAATTCAATCTATTAAATGCCCTTTTTTTTTGTGAGTTCATTAAATTTGCATCATGTATTGGATTAACTATATGGTTTGAGTGGTTAATTCACAAACTTCATGCTGTACTAATGTTGTTGATTGTTAATATTTCATGGTAATTGTTTTGGGGAGTTGATTATGTGAGTCATAATTTAAGCACAAAACAGTTCCTTTGCCTTTATTTCTTTTTTGTTAGGCATGTTGTACTAGTTCAGTTTCTTTTGAAATAAAGCAATAAATTGCACCAATTCATCTCCACTTTAGTACTAATTACTTTCTGAAATGTTTAGGTTTAGCATTAATTGTACTAAATGATCATAATTTTGTTATGGGTATGCTTTTATATTTTTGACCTGGTCTTTGTTTGTCGTATTTTTCGTGGTCAAATTCTCAAATAAGGTGATTTTCTCGTCACCTTATTTGATACTCCTACTATTGATTGATCAATGAGCAATTGTGAGATGGTCTTATGATAAAATTACTTTTCTTTTCTTTTTTTTTTTTTTTGGAGGATTACTTGTTTGGGGGTAAACTATGGTAAATTATTCGTCTCACAAATGCGGTAAATGAAGCTCACATATTTTCCTGTTAATGAGATAATTTATGAGGAACTTTTTGAATGTGCTCTTTTGACATCATCTCTTTGCTTTTGTAATTTGAACTTGGCCACAATTGCCCCACTGTCATATAAGGGTTACACAAAGTAACATGTCGATGTCGTTGTCGGAACTCCTAGCTTTTTTTGGCAACAAATCTGATGCATTGACTCTGACAGTAACTTTGAATGCCTCACTTGTGAATTTGCTTGAGAAATTTACATTTTTGAATTGCATCATTGCATTTCTATCTGCTATGTAGCCCATTGATCACAAAAGTGTCAATCTCCTTCTCCTTTATGGAGAGTATGATTTTATACAGCATAGCTTTTTAACATTTAATATACTCTCTCTTTCCTAACTCAAAGTATTAGACATAACTGCACACCAGTTGCTGTGTTGATTTTAGTTCAGTTTTTTATTTTTTGGTTACATTTTGAACAGGTGTCCATATCTCCTGAAGTTTCTTCGAAGAATTTATGCCGAGAGATCGTGGCCAAGCTGGTGCAAGATAATCAGAAGTACTTGGGAGGGCGGCTTCCAGCTTTCGATGGCATGAAGAGCGTGTACACTGCTGGGCCTCTTCCGTTTGACTCAAAGGATTTTGTTGTAGAACTGCCCAATGAACGTAGAGGCCGCTCTGACAGGTTTACTTAGACTGCCTTTGGTGTTTGTGATAGTGAATCGACAACCTTGACTTTTACATTAATAATTTGCTATTTTTATTTGACAGTGATGCAAGGAGGTTTGAGGTCACTGTTAAATTAACAAAACAAGTTCCTACGTCTCTTCTGATGGAATTGCTCGCTGGGAAAAACACTGACAATGCTCAGGATGCAATCCAAGTCCTTGATGTAGTTCTTCGAGCAGCGAAGTCACTGAAAGAGTGAGGAATCAAGTTTTGTAAATTATTGTGTTTTTTTTTTTTTTTTTTTTTTGGTTTTGTTTTGTTACTTAAGAGTGATCCTTTTTTCTGGCAAACAGGTATGTGATTATAGGACGATCTTTCTTTTCCGAGTCTCTGGGTAAAGGTGAACTGACTGACGGAATTCAATTCTGGAGGGGGTACTATCAAAGTATCCGACCTACACAGATGGGGCTCTCTTTGAATATTGGTAAATAACTTTTATCTGTTTCAAGCTTTATGCACTTCTGATATGCTATTAGGTCAGATTTTAGTTGAATTATTATGATTTATGAATAAGCATGGAAAACTTTCTGTTATTACAGATTCTTCTGCAAGGCCATTCTTTAAGCCAATACCTGTGGTTGATTTTGTCATGGATAATGCTAAGCTAAGGGATCTTTCAAGGCCTCTAAATGATTCCACTCGGTTGAAGGTACTTGCTAACGTTGATCTTTTTTAGTTACTCCATAATATTTTGTCCCAGTTGATGGATATATGTTAACTCGGGTAATATTTTGTTTCTTTTGTAGGTCAAGAAGGCTTTGAGAGGCATCACTATAGAAACCATTCACTTGGGTTTCAGGAAATGCCATAAAGTGATAGGGTTGTCTAATGAACCTGCAAATGAGATTATGTATGATCTCTCTCCTACTCTTTATGGTGTAAAATCTTTGATGTAGTTCACTGTTGTTGTAATGTTTCCTGATCATTTGTTTGTGTCTTCTTAAGAGCTGCAGTCGTAGTGTTTGCTCATGGTCATCTTTGTTGCAGGTTTACTCTCACTACTGAAGAAGTGCAAATTTCCGTTGCTCAGTACTTCAGACAGAAGTACGAAATCCAGCTAAAACATCCTTCCTTGCCGTGCATTCAAGTGGGTTCAGCTAAGAAGCCGACTTACCTGCCAATGGAGGTTTGTTCTACCACTTGAACTTTTTTTGCCTATATTCTACTAATCATTGCACGCAGATGTTAACTCTGTTTTGTATTGTTTATGATTTGTGTTTACAGCTTTGCACGATTGTCAATGGGCAAAAGTACCCAAAGAAGCTGAATGAGGGACAAGTGACGGCCCTCCTAAGAGCAACATGCCAAAGGCCCGCTGAGAGAGAACGTAATATCATTACGGTAAGTCATACGGTCTTTTCAGTTTTTTTTTTTTTTTGGGTATAATCATATTTACTCTGTACTGTTTCGGATGTTGTTTGGAAAACCTAACTTGTGTCTGCGGCAGATGGTGAAAGGTAATAGATTTGGCGAGAGTAAATTGGTGAAGCAGGAATTCGGGATGCAAATTGCCGAGACATGCACAATGGTTGATGCGCGAGTTCTACCTCCACCAATGGTATGTGTCTTAACTAATGTTTGTTGACCAACTTCACGTTTTCGTTCAATTAGTTTGCTGACGTAGAATTGTCTTTTGTAAAGCTTAAGTACCATGAAAGTGGGAAGGATCCGCAAGTTGCTCCGGGTGTGGGGCAGTGGAATATGATCGGCAAGGTACGATATTTGGCTGTAGCAGTTTGTTTCTGTTCAAGTCCTCGGTTTATGATAGATTCTCACTGTTTCCTTTGGACTGTATAGAAAATGTACAAGGGTGGTACAGTTGATAGGTGGACGTGCTTGAACTTCTCAACTATTGTGAGAGACGACGAAATGCAGCAGTTTTGTCGAAGTCTGATTGATATGTGCTCTCAGAAGGGAATGGTAAGTTTATTACTTGTATACACAGTATTGGTTTTAAAATGATGTTATGACTTGTGAGTCTTTGTTGCTTATTTTATCATCTTTTTGATATTTGTAGAATTTCGCCCGAGCTCCTTTCATTGCTCCACGCTCTTTCCCCGCTAATCAGATAGAGAGAGCGCTTTCTGAAGTCAATTCGAAAACGAAAAATCAGTTGCAATTGTTGATTATTATTCTGCCGGACTATACTGGATCTTATGGTAAAGATACTTCAAACTTTTCCATTGTTTGCTTTGCATGTTATCTCTACGAGAAGCTTATCTTTGGTTTTTTTTTTTTTTTTTCTTATTATGTTAATATTATTTTTTGCTGGTTTTGAATTTTAGGGAAAATCAAAACGATCTGTGAGACTGAGCTTGGAATTGTCTCTCAGTGCTGTAAGCCTCAGCAGGCTAAAAAGAATAGTCCCCAATACCTCGAGAACGTGTCCCTGAAAATTAACGTGAAGGTTAGTTTGAAATCAACAGACGTGAACTTTTCTTAATTACTTTCGTCTTTTATGTCAACTAAATTTGTGCTTAACACGCTTAAGGCTGGTGGGAGCAACTCTGTTCTGCTCGATGCTGCTACAAGGAGAATTCCTCGCTTGTCAGATGTTCCGACAATCATATTTGGTGCTGATGTTACGCATGCCTCTCCTGGAGAAGACTCCACAGCTTCAATTGCTGCGGTAAAAATATCCTCTTTGATTTGTTCTACGCATTCATTTTATCTGATTCACGTGGTTGATTTAATTTCTACTATTTATTCATTTTTATCAGGTTGTTGCGTCGATGGACTGGCCTGATGTCACAACATACAAGGGCCTCGTCTCTGCACAAGGTCATCGAGAGGAAATCATTCAGGATTTGTACAAAGAAGTTGACGGAAAGCCTTCTGGAATGATCAGGTAACGTACTAAATCTAATGAATGATTACCACCTGAGAACGACTTCCCAAGATGTATTTCTCATACCTTATTATTCTTGTCGTCTTTCTCTTGTACAGAGAGCTGTTGCTTTCCTTCTACAGGAAGACCAAGAGTAAACCTAAACGAATTATTTTCTACAGGTAAATAATATTTCTGTTTCCGAATGTTTAATCATCAATTTCTTTTTCGTTTTTTTTTTTCCGTTGTATGATTGTTTTTTATGTTCGTGATTTAATTGTGTAGAGATGGAGTGAGTGAAGGCCAGTTTGCTCAGGTTCTGCTGCATGAGATGGATGCCATCAGAAAGGTACGTCTCTTTGGTTTTTTTAAGAAGCGACAAGGACTAGGGTTGAGGAAGGCTTATTTTCACCTCGTTTTGTTGTATTACGTAGGGTTAGTCCCTCGTCATCGCTAATTTCTATGAGTTTTCATGTCACAGGCGTGCGCGACTTTGGAGCCAGGCTATCTTCCGCCAGTGACGTTTGTGGTGGTGCAGAAGAGGCACCACACCCGTCTGTTTGCAGCTGATACTAATATAACCGACAAAAGTGGCAACATAATGCCAGGTTTACTTCACGGCTCATCGATTGTGTTCTAGCTTTGTTCCTCCATGATTAGTTTCCGTCATAATAACACCTTAATATCTGCTTCGCCTCAGGCACTGTCATCGACACAAAAATTTGCCATCCGTCAGAGTTTGACTTTTACTTGTGCAGTCATGCTGGAATTCAGGTACATTTTTGCCGTCTGATTTCCATTTATCAGTTCCTAAAAATTAATACTCTCGTTAGTCTCGTGTTGCTTATTCTGCGTCTATCTGCATTTTTGATTGTTTAGGGAACGAGCAGGCCGACTCACTACCATGTGTTGCTCGACGAGAACAACTTCACCGCTGATCTTCTTCAGCTACTCACCAACAGCCTCTGCTACACGTACGCAACCCAATTCTTTTTCTTTGTCCTAGAAGTTTTAAGGGGACGGTTTTATACTTCAATGTTTTTTTTTTTTTTTTTGGTTTTCGTTTTTTCAGCTATGCTCGATGCACACGTTCAGTCTCAGTTGGTGAGTCTCTCTTTTATCTTTTCAGACTTAAGTTTTCGTACATTACAGCCTTTTTCGCTTCTAACAACGTGCATTGTGACTGACAGTTCCCCCGGCGTACTACGCTCATCTCGCTGCGTTTAGAGCTCGGTATTACATGGAAGGACGGAATGCAGCATCAGAGAGCGGGTCGTCAAGTGCACTTGATTTGACTCAGGACCCGAAGCACGCCCCAGTTGCAATCCTCCCTCAAGTCAAGGACAAGGTCAAGGAAGTCATGTTTTACTGTTAACCGTACCTTTACCACCGCAGTTAAAAACATTTGTCAAGTTAAATCCCTAGTAACTACTCGTAACTCTGTTGGGTTGAAACTTTTAACTTTTGGGTTTTTAGATGCTTTTTACTTGATTTCTGTGATTATCCAGTTTAATTAATTACCTGTGATGTTTAATTAACACGGCATCATACGATGAAGACATATATCATCATGTTTTTGGTTGCACTAATTTCTAGAAGTTGCAACTTCTCTTGAAAAGTGCTCTTGATATAATTTCATTTTTGTTATATAATGAAGTGAAGTTTGTTTAGTAGTCCGTTATTTTTTTTTAGCGTTAATTGATCCTCACCGAAGATTATCTCAGCGTTTAAAAAACATGATTGGTTTTTACTGAATATATGCTCGATTTTTAATGGCTTTTGTAGTTTAATTCTTTGTTAAATTTGATAATACTTGTATAGGCGTATTTAAGTGTTGAAACTAAGAAGATATTCCCTCTATTTCATAGTATTGAAACTAAGAAGATATTCCCTCTATTTCATAGTATTGGAGATTACTCCGTACTGTATTAACCTCACTTTTAACTCTTAGTAGGTCAAATAGGTGACTTTTTTTTAGTGTGGAATTCTTTAACCACAAGGGCAAAATGGGAAGCACAGTTACTATAATTATTTACCCTTAACATTAAGTGGGGGGGTTCCACATGAAGAGTTCGCATGAATGTGGGGTATGTTATGTATGCAGAAGACCATAATCCTTTGATATTCATTTTGGGGAATGTTTCTAAATTAGGCTTCACTCCAAAGACAAACCCCATAAACTCATCATACAATTAGGACCACTCTATGTCCTACAAAAACAAAAGTATGGCAAAATGTGCACATTCTCAAGCCATAGTCATTTTCTTCACCTCTAAAAATTAGAGTTTTGTCTACTTGTGTAGGGCTCACCCCATTTTCGCAGTTGCCTACTATTTTGTACTTCCTCCATTCCGTTTGATTCTATACGTTTGACCAAAACACGGTAATTAAGGTAGAAGAAAATCAAATGGGGTAGATAATGGAATTACTTAAATACCCCTACTTTATTGTTTGCAAGTGGGTTGAGTGGATATTAGTGAAGGGTATATTGGTCTTTTAGTTTAATAAAGTAGAGACTAAAATAGAAATGTATAGAATTGATTGGAATTTCCGAAAAAGGAATATGTATAGAATCAAATGGAATGGAGGAAGTATTTTTCATTAGTTTTGAAAATTATCACCTTAAAGAGACAAGGGAGTATTTGAATTTGGCTATACCAAATGTTGTGTTGTTTGGGAGTTTTTTGGGTATGTTTTTGTTCCCATTGTATTTGTTAGGAAGTGGCCATATATGTTCCTTTTGTTTGTCTTCCATTTAACCTAACCTACATTTTGACCTATGACGGAGCGACGAGCGTTGAGTTAAGAGCGGTCGCCTGTTTTTAAAAATGGAGAACTTAAAAGTTTAGTTAAATGAGTCAAATATTATTAATTTTTAACGTTAAGTTCACTTGTCAGTAATTCGTCTTTCTTAAAAATTTCATTCCTTCTTTGTGGTGATACCTCATAATCGCTTTAGTTATGGTGTATGTGGTCGTATGGAGGTGAATTTGGTGGTGTTGGGGCGGAAATGAGAAACCAAACCATGAGTGGTGGGGCGATGATGAATTTTGTCGATACTTTTACTCCGTAATGGATAATTGTGGGTAGTGGGGGGACTTAGCCATGGGTGGGTACGTGATTGCAAATAAAGGCTCCTGGCCCATTGTTTGGTCGGGCTAGGTCTGGCTCTTGGCGAATTGAGGAAATGCGGTCCATTGGCCCCACCAAGAATACAAAATGTCATGTTTGATCAGTTTTAATCGTGCGTCGCATGTGGCATCTCCTCACCAAGAATTGAACACCATCATGATTTAGAGCCGCCGGAGCCTAAGTCGACGACCATGGTTTTTTAATCTACAATGCAGTTGTTCACCAATGGTTAAACACTTCACCGTACCTCATAGTAATTTTATTCTACAATTTATTTCCTTCACTTTAAATTAGTGTTTGACAAATGCACTTATTTTTTCATAGTACAATCATGGGCATGTAAACGGGTATAATAAAGTCTGTTACCACGTATTTAAAACAATTTTTTTTTTTCTTTTTATAGAAAAACTAACTTCAACTATACGAGATCTTTTAGCTTTATAAATAACTTGGAAGTATCGGAAATGTCATACTCCTTAGTTTAGTTAGGATGAATGTAACTTAAATATGAAAACCTATGTTTAAATTTTGTTTCCCTTCATTGTATCGATTTTTGCATCTACTTCTTAAAAAAAAAAAAAAATACTTCTTAATATGGAGAAACTTAAATTACTAAGAGTGAAATATACTCCATACAATTTAATCGAAATCATGGAGAACTCGATACGAACACGAATGCTGCCTCATAGTATAAAATCGTTTAAGATATTAATTCGTGTACCCTTGCTGTATTTTGGACCGAACAAAACTAATTTGATCTAAAAGAGACCTTTTCCATATGGACCCGACCAAACATAATTCAATTCGATTTGTATTTTACTGTATCTACACGCCAAAATATGAAGTAATCCCACTTGACTAGATATCAGAGTACTCAATAAAGAATATGACTTAATTTCATTTGACGCTTATCCCATTCAAGACTTCAAGTAACCCAATTAGCGTATTCCACTGAATCTGCACAGAGTACTTCTCAACTTAGAGGTGGACATTTGAGCAGGCCCTACTCAGACCGTTCAATAAGCCTTGGTTCGGCTGCCGGCTGGCACGCCTTGCTTAAACAACAATCTACGCCCGACCCACGATGTCTACAAACTTGTACACCAAGAGGCCGGACTCGAACCTTAATTTGGCAAGGCCGACCTGACTCGGATCCGACCCACCATCCCAAAGGCCCGATTCTCAGCCTGAAAAACAAAGCCCAATTTTAAAATCCCGACCCGGCCCAGAACCACCTCTACTTTTATAGTTTATCATATGTATACTCGCATAGTCGTAAAAGTTGAAAACTGCAAAGTAGTTACTCCGTATTCGTGAGTGACTTGCGAAATCCCGTAAAACAACAACCTTTCATCAACCGTTTCCACCACCGCAATGTCCGACGGCGGCGGCGGCGGTAATTTCTTCCGGAGAGGCAGCAGACGCGGTGGTTATGGAGGCGGCAATTACGGCGGAGGAACTTCCGGCGAAGCAAAAAGCGGCGGTTTTAGCGACGGAATCCTCCGCGAAAGCGGCGATTTCCGACGGAGTGGCGTCTACAGCGCCGGAGACGGCGAAAGGAGGGGATACACCGGCGGTTCTTACGGCGGCGGTGATGTGAGGAGTGTGCTGCGAGGTTTGACTACGTTGAGTGTTGATGACTGGAAGTCAGTGAGGTCAACAATGGCGGACGAAGCGGTGAAGAAACTGTCGTTGTCGTCACCGTCAACGTCGACGTCGAACAAGGCGGCATTGACGCCTCCGGCGAGGCCGGGTTTCGGAAAATTAGGGTTACGGTGTATAGTGAAGGCCAATCATTTCCTCGTTCAATTTGCTGGTCAAGCGAATTTGTACCGTTACAATGTGATCATCCTTTAGCTTCACTCTATTCCTCTTCTTTTTTAATTATTATTTGCATTTATTTATTTATTTATTTATTTATTTAATATGAAGTACTTTGTACTCCCTATTATTTATGGGAATTGATAACGCCACTCAAAAATGTCGTAGAGCATTGTTTTGATACGATTTAATATTTTACGAGTGTTTTTGAGTGGAAGAGTACATTTTCGAGTGGCATTATGGCTACCCTTATTTATTTGCAGGGCATATCAATTGATTTTTCGTTGTTAGCGGAGTATATTGATATTGGAGAGATTGGGGATTTGTGTCGCTCAAACTCGGCTATAAGTGTCTTGAGTGTTTTTGATACGACTATTTGTGGAAAGTTACATACTTTTGGTCTAAAGTGAAGTGTTTAGTTGCCGAGTGTCTGACTCAATATGTTGGGGCGCATGCTAACTACTATGGACTAAAGTTGCAAAACTAATAGAAATGGGTGATAATGGACTATTTTAATGGCCTTTAATACCTGTCGAAGTTGTTTTCATGAAGTGCCATATGGTTATCTTTCTTAGGGTTAGAAGTCGTATGAGAAATAACCTTTTAGTTATCTCGAGGATGAAGGAACGAGCTCCCCTGTTGAAACCTTTGAAGCAATTGATGTTGACGACCTACAACAGCGAGGTTAGGGAATTAGGGTTCAGGATTCGAGTGCTTTGTCCAAATAGAGGTGGTTGGTAGTATGGTGTGGAATGTAGACTAAACAACATGATTACAAGTATCGACATATCGTCAAGGAGTGAATTAGGGATGTGTTGTGATAGGGTGTGATGCTGCCAAATGCCGACGTAATCAAAGAAGCCTTAGTACCCCTTAGGAGATTTGGGTTCCAGAATCTAAGGTTGCATTGTTGGGTGAGGCCAAATCATATCCGTGTTGAAATTGTGACGGGAAGTTCCATTGGTAGGATGTGATGTATCTGAAAGTCCTAAATGACTTGTCTCATATCATTCATTGGTATTTGATAGAATGTGATGCCTTCCATACATTATTGGGCCGTACATGATGCGACGGGGTTTAAATACATGTGGCCGCGCACCTGTGTTATGGAAGGCTGCCTTTAAGTGACCTACGCTAAAATGAATATAGTTCAAAAGATGTTCAGCTTTCAAACAGAATTTGACTTTAACTAAGTATAGTTTGGTTTGCATTGGTTATGAGATGTTTCCGAGGAAGATATTTATCACATTTTCCTTGTACTTATGCTTACTTTTTGTGGTTTTATGAACACTTACCTCTTAGTTCATGAATATTTATTCAGCTGGATGCAAATTTAATTGGTGAAAGTAGATCAGTGGTACATTTGCGAATTTACACAGATTTTGTTCTTCGGTATCCCTGTAGGTGTCTATTGAGCCAGCTGTTCCAAAGAAACGTAACAAGGATATTATGGTGGCGCTTATTAAAACTTACAAGGATGATCTTGGCTACATCACGCCAATCTATGATGGCTGGAAGATTATAATTACCACTAAGGAATTGCCATTTATCTCGAAAGATTTTACTGTTAAACTTGACGATCAGGGAACTACTTCAGCAAGGTACATCTTATTATCTACAGAACACTTTATATTTTAGTGTTTGCATGTAAAATCTTTTACTTTGACTTTTTGATTCATTTGGCTGCAGAGATCACGAGTTTAAGGTAACAATCAAGTGGACGTCTACTGTGGAATGTCATCACCTGAAACAACTTTTTAGCGGTCGTCAAGTAGAAGCACAACAGGATGTGATTCACCTTTTGGACATTGTGCTGAAATCGGGGGAAAATTTGAAGAAGTAAGCTTTTCATATTGTGTTTTGATGTTATGGAGTACATGCAAATATGTATCCGATTTTTGTGTGGTCTGTGTAGGAAAACACGATGTTACATAGCGAATCTGTTTTCTGTCTAAATTCCTACAGCTATACCCCTGTTGCTCGATCTCTCTTCAGTCCTTGTATGGGTAGAGGCCCTCTGTCTAATGGTTTAGAATTCTGGAAAGGGTTTTACCAGAGTCTTCGGCCCACTCATATGGGTCTTTCCCTTAATATTGGTGAGTCGATGTACATTTTTTGGCTGCTGTCTAGCGTTTTGTAGTATAACATACCTTTAAAGCCTCTAATTTAATTGTCGTGGTTCCTACAGCTGCATCAGCAAGAGCTTTCTTTGAGCCTATCGCAGTCACTGATTATCTGTCTAAGATTTTATGGCGCGGTTTACCACGCGACAATGAAGTTTTAACAGATCGTGATCGTCTTAGGGTAAATGAATCATAGTATTGACCATTTTTTATTTTTTTTATAACTGCACCAATTTCCGTAAATTCTGATTGATTTTCTTTCTGTCCCGTGAACAGGCGGAGAAATCCTTGAAAGGAGTCACTGTGGTAGCGAGCCACAGGGAGGACCGAAGACGGTATAAGGTGCTGGGTTTAACCACTGATCCATGTAACAAATTAAAGTAAGTTAGCGTCTAGTCATCAAAGCTATTTGTTATTGGGAATTGTTCATAGGGTGCAATCATGTAAGTACAGTGTTTGGGAATATGGTCGATGGGTCGTCAGAATTTTGAAACTGTTTTGGAAATGCACCTGATAGTGTCTTGGAATGTACTTGGTACGTTCTTGAGAGTGTTTGAATTGTACATGGCAAGGCAGATATTACTCTGTGCATTTTAAAAAAAACCTATCAGATATATCGTACACGGGAAGTATGTGAGAAAACTATAGGGCATACTAAAACCGATTCTAGTGATTTTTATGTGTTCATATAATGGCAATCCCCATATGGTTTCAATGTTACCTAGTCACTATTAACAATCATGACACGCTACTCTTACCATCTAATATCTGCTCTTTTTATCTGAGTAACTGCCTTAAAGTATCAGTTTTCAGAACACACAGTACGTATTATATGTAACCATATCTGATGTCTTTTCAAATTTGCTGTGTATTGTGATTTAAACTTTTTAAATACAGATTCTCATCTCCTAGTGGTGTAGAGCTGTTGATTCCTTTGTATTTTTATCACAAATATAACATGAAACTCCGGTATCCTTCTCTACCTTGCCTGGAAGTAAGCAATGGTAAACGTCTTATAAATTTACCCATGGAGGTACTTCCGTAACATATTTTAGTCTATGGCAAGTTCTGTTTTTCTGCTATGATGATAGTAGCTGAATGTTAGCGTGAATGACATCTTAGGTTTGCAACATAGTCGAAGGACAGAGGTATACGAGTAAAATGAGTGAGGCTCAGGTGAAGGATCTGCTGAAAGCTACTGCTATTCGTCCATATGAAAGAGCTTGCCAACTCAAGAAGGTATATTCCAAACTTAACTTCCATTTTCCAACATATTTCCTGTAACAATATTCACTTTTGATTTAAAGGTGGTCTTTTTGTACTACTGCTGCTTTTAGGTGGTTGAGCAGAATAATTATAACGAAGATAATTTAATTAAGGAATTTGGACTCCGTGTCAACAATGATTTCACTCTAGTCGAGGCACGAGTGCTTCCACCACCCAAGGTAATTTAGAGCTTGACTCTTTGCTTATGGCGGCAGAGTTTCTCCATTGCTCTTTGTCTTATACTCTAGATCATGCTTTTATTTCCAGCTGTTGTATAATGGCACTGAGCGAGATGCAGTAGTTGATCCGTCAATGGGTCAATGGAAAATGTCCAACCAGGTAACTTTATACTTTTAACAGCAACGCCAGCCATCAATTTTGTGGACATATTTGGGTTAATTAGTTAAACTTTTCAGAGATTCCATGAACCTGTGACTGTAAGGTTCTGGGCGTGTGTGAACTTCTCACCAAATGTCAGAGATGCTTCTGCTGAAGTCTTCTGTGACAAGTTGCTCGGTGAATGTAGTAGAAAAGGAATGGTATATCTCTTCAATAAGTTCTTGATACGATTTAGTACCCTATTTTTATGGAGTACAATATTGGGCACTGACGAATAAAAGTCATCTGTTGTTACTGCCAGACTTTTGCTGCAAGACCACTTATCCAAACGCGCTCCAGAGACTCAAGACAGCTTGAGAGGGTATTACAAGACATTCATATTGAATCGGGACAGCAACTTCAACTTCTGATCATAATATTGCCAAGTTCTGCTGCGTATTATGGTAAATATCTTGTTAACTAACGCTGATGAATACTTTGCAAGATTACTGCACGGGCAGTTTACCTAATCTCCTGTGTGCCAGGCAAAATCAAACAAATATGTGAAACAGATCTTGGTATAGTCACACAATGCTGTAAATCAGAGAAGGTGCTCCACCCTGGTGCCGCGTACTTGGAACACGTTGCTCTTAAAATCAATGTCAAGGTTGGTTGGTCGTTATTTTGCTTGAAAGTGCTATCACTATTATCACATGACGTGTGAGCTTATTCAACATATGTCGAGATTTTCACCCTATTTTTTCTATGTTAGGTTGGTGGAAGGAACGTAGTGTTGCTGGATGCAGCTAATCGGCATATTCCTCTCGTCACTGATGATCCAACAATTATTTTTGGCGCTGATGTTACACATCCTCTGTCAGGAGAGGCCTTTAGTCCATCAATTGCTGCTGTATATCTCGTCTGCTCATTTTTGAAGCTATCACTTTCCTATTATCTATTATAATATGATCATGCTTTTTGGTCTATGGCATCACAGGTTGTCGCTTCAATGGATTGGCCGTATTTTGCAAAATACAATGGATTAGTATCGGTTCAACCTCCGAGACAGGAAATTATTCTAGATCTGTCCAAAACAGTCAAGTAACTACGCTTGCTTGCTTTCATCTTTTCACCAGGCAAGTAATCATCAATTCACGAGAAACCTGTCTATTGCTGCACTAAATTGGTTTCTGAATATATTTCCTAGGAAGCTACTGTTGGCATTCAAACAGCGCAACGGAGTATTGCCCCGTAGAATTATCTTCTACAGGTACTAAACTACGGAGTATTTATATGGTGAATAGTTAACGCAGTGTTGGAAGTGTGGAACTTGTCAATTGACACTGGATTATTCTTACAGAGATGGCGTCAGTGAGGATGAATTCTCACATGTTCTCCTGCGAGAAATGTGTGCTATCAGAGAGGTGTCGTATTTCCTTCCCAATATGTTAGATGCTAACTTCATTTCTTTTATATTTTGATTAAGGTTTACCTTCGTTTCTTCGCCAGGCTTGTCAATCCTTGGACGAAGACGACTATCTGCCTCCTGTGACTTTCATAGTAGTACAAAAACGGCATCATACCCGTTTTTTTCCCGAGGACCCTAACTTGGCAGATAGAAGTGAAAACATACTTGCAGGTCTCAACTTTGTTACCATTTTCAACTTTTTCATTAGCCTTTTCGACTTTCTACTTGCGTTCTGACAGACTTCTGGATGACTGAATCTCGTAGGTACTGTCGTAGATACTAAGATTTGTCATCCTACCCAGTTTGACTTTTACCTTTGCAGTCATGGCGGTATCAAGGTAATCTTCATTTTATCATTTCCAGTCAATTTTGATTACGCTCGTCTCATATTTAGCGTAATTATGGAAGTATCGTATGTATCGCCATAGGGTACTAGCAGACCAGCCCACTACCAAGTGCTCTATGATGAGAACAACTTCACTCCCGATCTACTTCAACTGTTTACTAACAGCTTGTGTTACACGTAAGTCTTCTTAGCCTTGTGCTTTGTTTTAGCAAATTGCTGGCGGTGGTGGATGAAGATTATTTTTGTAGTATTCCGTCGAAAATCATAATGCTATAGCTTATATTTATATCTAAGTCATTTGTTTGTCTTCCTTTTTTCACGATGAATGAAAATTTGACGATTGATTTGCATAAACATAAATATATCCCCGAGAACCAATTAGGAGGAAGGAGTTTGATATTGAATGATGAGTTGCAGTAATAATTGGACCAAAATTCAAAATAATTACATGCTCTGTTATAAGAAAACCGTTTATTTGTGCTCTCATTTCAAAAATATAGTAAAGTAAATAAATTACTGAGATTCTAAAATATAGTGAGTATTATTTTCCGACTATCTGCGACCAGTGGTGCTAAAGATCGGGAGGCCAGATGTGTTTATGCGCTATGGTGTTTAGAATTTATCTGATCATTCATTATTATGGATTTGTTTAGGTTTGCGCGAAGCACTCGTTCAGTTTCAATAGGTTTGTATCTGAACCTCTTCATCGCTCAGTCGTTTATTATATCCTCTCAACTGTTAGCGTGTTTATTATTGGATGCTTTTGTGATCTTTAGTGCCTCCTGCATATTATGCTCATTTGGCTGCATTCCGTGCTCGGAAATACATCGAAGGAGAGACCAACGAGGCAGGATCCGTGACTGGAAGCGCACGCTCCTCGTGGATTCCAGAGGTTCGACCACTGCCAGAAATCAAAGAAAACATCAAGAACGTCATGTTTTACTGCTAACGATAGAGCTGCTTCTGCTCAAGTAAATTCCTTAACTATATAAATAGCTTTTAACTCAACATTATTGTGCTCGGAAATGGCTGGCGTTAGATTAGGAACTGTTGAGTATTAGACTGATAACACTTGACCAAACATCACCTGATGTAACAGCATCCAAGGCTCCAAACGCTACTAACCAAATCATTATATATGAAGCTCGTAGTCGTTATTTATTGTAAGCTGTTGCGTTTTGGTATGTGTACTAAATGGCTGCATAACCCTACTGTCACTTGGTTATGTGTAGTTGTCGTGCTTATCGACAGAGAGTACCTATAAGTAAAGGCGATCCACGTGTATGAAGAAAGGTTCATGTGGGTACGCTGGTGCCTGGTGGTTGCGAAATCGCTAGGAAGGAATGTTGTTCTGAGATCTCCATGGAGCTTCGTGGTTTCGTTTTTTTTTTGTTCTGCACCCGTTTAGTTTTATTTTTTCTCTTTTGTCAATTTTACGACTTTTGGTAGTACGTGTGCAAGGTTTATTAGGCATTAATAATTCCACAGAGTTCCCTAATAAAAACTACTCGTAGAAAGTAACTATTGATGACCCCTTCCTACAAGAGAAACCTCTCTTTTGACTCGCAAGAAGTTGATCCATCAACAATATATATTGGTGACTTAGTCTCATGATCGATTAATCGAAAGTTGCTGTTTGATCATGGTTGAGACGGGCCTTAAAATGCAGATAAGGTGTTCTCGATTAACCAGTCCTGTGACGGCATACTTACGACTATCACTTTTCGTCAAGTTAAGTCAAACGAAATATGAGCAATTTATTTTTGATAAAAATATTACTCCCTCCGTTATATTGTATTTAAGAAAGATATTTTTATTTATATATTAGCCGCAACTTTAAAAATTCTCAACCGCATGACTAATGTCAAAAAGTACAAATGATGTGAATGAATATGAATGGAAGGAGTATACCATAATAATAATGTGTTTGTAACAACAATTTTAGACATAAACCAACCCAAAACATTTCGTACATAAATGGTTAAATTTTACTTGCTATAAATTACAGTAGCAACATAATCCCGTTAAGTTAGAACGAAATAGTCCGTCTAAAATAAGATTTTCCGCCTTTGAGGATGCGAGTACGCTTTGAGTTTTCCATTTCCTCGTAAATCAACGGCTTATTATGTGTTAGGAGCCTTCGCTAAAACTAAAATCGATTGCATTAATCAGTGTCACGCCCATATGTACAACGCTATTATATACATTCTATAAATAATTGAAATACAACCCGAACATTCGCAATCTAAGACGAACTACAGAAAAACAAAAACTATATCTGAGGTTGTATGGCCATAACTAACACCTGTGTTTTCTACCTACTTCTATGATATAAATAAACACCCTGTAAATTTCTTTCGACTACGGTGTGTTACAACAATAGACGTCCCAATATTATCACCATTGCCATTAGTATCGTCATATGAGGTGGATTTTTTGTTGGCATACCGTCACTTAGCTGCCCCGTGTTGACGTAAGTATTTGAATTTGACCCGGTGCTGGTGGAAACGTTCACCGATTGAGAACCTAACAATACAGACCAAAATGTTTCTCGTTTAGTACGGTTCAAAAAGCAACATCAAACAAAATACAATATCGTTAAGGCCTCTTGTTCTTTCTAATTTTTACTTATCTCGGTCAGTCTAGTTCAGTTCAATGACCTGGTTGTTTTATATTTATTTTTCCTACATAGAATACGATATTGATAAGAGCTAAACTGAAATCGAGGACAAAATTCGACTTACAATCATAGTTAACCCATCCAACGCGTTGATTAGCCAAATCATATACCACGGCTTTGTCTTTCAAAACAAGATCTCCTAAAATCGTCATTGCTTGCCCGTCAATTTTCTGAAAACCCATGCACCAAACTGCAGCTCCAGCCTGCCGTCCACATTTTTCATTACGAAAAAAAAAATTCAGATTGTAAGCATCGCTTGTGAAACCCATAGGACTTCCGTTAACGTTGCACAAATTTTTTTAGTAGAACACCGAGTCGCACAAATCACACATATATATCATTATGTTATGGGTTTAGACTTTCGAGTATTAGGGTTGAGAGTTGAAAGTAACAAGTTCTCAGGTTATAGACACGATCACGGATAACAAGAAGCTAATTAATACGTAGCATACTGTGATAACTGAATATTATTTTGTTGTCGTTTCGTGACAGAACAAAATTGAAGAAACTCTAGACTTACAATAGAATTTTGCTCTAGTAGATAGTCTTGTGGCCGCAGAACCATGGACGCACCGCCAGCAAAATTAAAGTTTACTTGAGGGAATACGTTGTTGACACTGCACAAGCAAGAACCGTGTATTAGGAGCACAAACACAACAGTGAAATATTTTTTGCTGATACGATCAGTATACGAGTAGAAGCGCTGAAAGGGTAACCTGGATGTTATTAAATAGCACGAGTTTCCCCTCGAGAGTAATGGACGAACAGCCTGCGAAACAGATGCTGAAATCTACAAAACAAACAACAGCTGCATGTTAGTTGAAAACAAATTACGGGAGTTAATACAGAGTATCAAAAAAAAAAAAATTGTGAACGCAACTTACAGCGTTAACAAAAGGATCATATGCTGCTTCCGCGAGATAGGCTAGGGTAGTCCCGGAATCAATTATGGTACCACTGGTGGAGGACGTAGTAAAAACGGAAGCATCGATAGGCAGTTTTTGATTGTTGATAGTTATGCTCTCCAAATTTAAATTGTAGTGTGGCCTGAAATACGTTACATAAGACAATGATCGTAAATTTCTCACTAAAAAAAAATGCGTCTTGAATGCCTAAAAAAATAGAAGAGAACATACTGTGACGGGACAAGAGGAGTGTAGACCATGCCAGGCTCAACGATACTCCCGAGAACGAGGATGCCACCACCATTGTCGTCTCCCCTCAGACAGTGTGAGAACGCTGCCGGTGCAACTCCTTGCGACGACAACTGAGTGACAACAGACATTGACTGCTGACCAAATCCAAAGATCCCATCGACTGCTCTATCTGTCTTGGTCAAGTCCCCCGTTTGAGTCACACTACAACTGTTCCAGAAATTTGGCACCCAAAAAAAATCAGTCACCTGTAATCACGCCACCATTTAAGAAATGTTCTCGTTTTATCATTTCCAAACTTATCAAACACTTCATCAAACATCAGACAACTTCAACAAAAAGCTTCACACGGTAAAACAAGTAACTCTTACCCAAAAATGATTTTGGCGGAGCTGTTGTACGAAGGATCTCCGCCGACAATGGTTTTCAAACGCAGCATATCAGACACATAGTATCCTTCAGTTCCACTGCCATCCCCATATTGGAACTGGTACGCGCAGTTGTTGGAGTTGTCACAGAGAGCATCAGCAAACGGAGCTGCCATACTACATTTCTTATCTGAGCATGATATAACAGATGCTGTCGACGACCCTGAAGGGTTGAAAGCGCTGAGCTCAACGTCCTGTGAATGTTTCATTAATCAATTCTCTGTTAACAAATGATTTTAATTTGTGAATGAAAGCGTTACAGGAGTTACGAGATAAAGAAGTAACTATACTTGAAGACCCGTGGTGGACGGACACCCCGTACATCCATGGCAACCAATCCACAAGACGTCACTTCCTGTATCGACCTGTACATTGAATTCTTGGGGCGGTGTACCAAGTTGCACCTTCGTATAGTACAACCTAATTTTACAACATAAAAATGAATTCAAATTAGTCACTGAAAATCTTTATGTCTTCTAGTTTAGTTGCGATTGATTTATTTTTCTCGCGTAATTTTAGATATAGAATAGAATTCTCATGTCAAGCAAATTCGCAGCATAAAGCATGAACTGTCAATCTGTACACGTGCCAGACACAACCATTTTACGAAACAGTTTTGTGTATCGGTCTAAAATGAAGCGTCAAAGGATTTAGATACACGAGCAGAAATTAAAGTGAAGTGTCGAAAAAACATAGCGACATGCACAACACAGTCGCGGCAACGGTGGAAGTCTACTCACAAAAGCTTCAACAGAAGACCCAAAAAAGAAATTAAAGCAAAGAACAAAGCACCATGACAAATAAAGTCACTAAAACTATTGATAGTGATTTTCAAAAAGCCTAAAATACAAAAATATTGTTTAATTTCTACTTAATGTTTTGATGAACTATTTGAGAAATGAAGTGTTACCAAAATTTACCATATAAATAGTAAACAACATATAATAACAAAGTTACCAAAATATACAAATTTTTTCAAAATTTAGCATGTACTCATCACATGATTAGGCAACCTAACATGAACCATGTACTATATAGTCTATACAACCCGTCGTATTAAATCGTAATATCGGTCATAACGACGATTTGGTCAATATTGTTAAAAGTTCACGGTAACCTTTATAATATGGTCGCGATTTGGTAATACGCCCTTCATTTAGAGCCTATATAACACAAGGCTTAAGAACATGAACGACAACGCGCGTATTTAAGAAAAGCCGTCATTTTTGTGAATAATGTTCGTCTCATTTGTATTCGACAATATAACTTTTGTACTATTTAACTAATAATTACGATTATTTGTTACTAAATTTTTGTGACTTAATTAACAGTTTACGTTTAAAATTGACAAACTAACAAATTCACTCAATCACTCATCTATTTATCTTCCTATTTTATAAATAAAAAACGATCCCAAAAATAATCGATACTGTTTTATGATTAAAAAAAAAAAAAAAAACCAACACGTATAAGTCCATTTAATTATCAAAATTCAAAATAAAACGTAAACAAATAACCGACACAATTATACAAACTTGTACGGAGTACTTCATAACTTTACAACCATAATTCTAGTTCACCCTAAAAATAGAAGGAAAAAAAAAAACTGAAACTATTTTATTTAAAGTAAAATTTAATACACTCTGTATAAATTTTTTTTTTTTTATTTGCGTGTAAAATAAGAAATCAAAAAAAGTTAAATAAAAAAATTTACCCAACACGGTAAGGATTATAAGTCCCAGAAATTGGGAAATCAACAACGCCATTAATGGAACTTAACAAACGTCCATGTCTAACTCGGTCATGTGCCCTGAGTTGACTCAGTTCAACTCGGTCACTCAACGGAATTGCGCGTTCAAGTCTCAAACTTGTCGGAAAATAACCGCCGACAACCGCTGAAACGACGTCGTAGAAGATAACCCACGTGAATAAAACAGTTAAAATGTGTTTCTTCATTGTAAAGTTTCTATCTTTATTCGTTAAAAAAAAAAAAAAAAACAGTTGATTTTTCACTGTAATTTCAGAGAAAATGAAAAGTGTATTAAAAATTTGTGAAGAATTAAAAGATTAAATTGAACATTAAAAAAATGGGTTTTGAAGATTATGTGTGATTGTTTGAGTAAAGATGAAATCTTTGAAAGTGATAAAGAGTGTATACAGTGATGAATTGAATTGAATTGAATTGAATTGAATTGAATTATTTAGTGTTTGATAAATATTAATCAGAAATTAGAGAGATAAAGTGGAAAGTTCGAAAGAAAATTGGTGAAAGATTGGAAGAAGCCTGTGGATTACGTTTTCTTTTATATATATCGACTTTTTTAACATCGGTTTCCGTGTTGCCGTATAAATGGTCCGTGGTCGAACCGGCACGGACCGTCTTTTGAGAATTAAATTTGAAATACGGGTTCGATTTTTTTTTTTTTTTTCCTAACCTGGGTTAAGAGTTTTATTTCTGTATTTGATCGTTTCGTTCAAATAAAATTTGTTTTAATTTTTTTTATTTTTTTCCGAAGAAAAAACGCTAGCCATTATAAGGAGGATAATAATTTGAATCTAAGACTACTGTTCAGGGTACTTCAGTCTTGATTACTAGGCTATGACTTACTCACTTACTTAGTAGCTATTTCAATTTTGTAATAATGGTTAATTTAGTCCAATACAGATATAGTTTCTCTTAAGTGCTAACGTGTGCCATATGATTGGATCAACCTTAATCAGTTTCCAAATTGGGTAAGGTTCATGGCAAAAGCAATTTTGCAACTAATAAAAAACACGAACTTAACGCTTGGGAAAAAAAACCGACGCTAAACTGACTCACTCGACAATTTTAAAAGTCATTGTTTCCCTATATCCCCAAACATAAATGTAAAAAATAAAAATGACACTAAAAACTTCCAAGAAATTGCAAAATTAATTTAGAATTGGGCTGGTAGAAAGTAGAAACTTTTGTTCATGCATTGGTCACCAATACGTATGTATAAATTGAACATACGTAGTAAAAGTCAAAGTTGAAAATTTTAGTTCGTTGACCAACCAAGTTCATCAAAGTCAACCTCCAAAGTTTTTAATCATACCGTCACAAATTTGGTTCGTCATAACTTCAGCTCCATGAGACCGTGTAATTATTTATTGTGTAACTAGCATAATACCCGTGCATAAATGCACGGGATGTACAAAAATAAGTTATAGTTAATTGAAAATTTTGGTAATTGAGTTAAATATTAAATTAATACTTCCTCCATTCCGTTTGATTCTATACGTTTGACCAAAACACGGTAATTAAGGTAGAAGAAAATCAAGTGGGGTAGATAATGGAATTACTTAAATACCCCTACTTTATTGTTTGCAAGTGGGTTGAGTGGGTATTAGTGAAGGGTATATTGGTCTTTTAGTTTAATAAAGTAGAGACTAAAATAGAAATGTATAGAATTGATTGGAATTTCCGAAAAAGGAATATGTATAGAATCAAATGGAATGGAGGAAGTATAAAAATACTTCGTAGTAATATTATAAACGCAACCTAAATAAATATGTATTCTTAGACCCAAAATACAACAAACTGTATTTTACCCGACCGCGTATTTATTTAACATGTAACACGCATATTCGACCCGCAATTGTCTTCTAATTAACCCGTTTAATATGTTCAAAAGTATCGATTTTGATTTATTGTCTTCTAATTTTTTTTATACAAATGTAGTTATAAATTTATTTTAAAATATATCATATATAATGTGGCAAAAACCAATCAAAGTATCGCAATATATTATCTTA
This sequence comes from Dianthus caryophyllus, assembly GCA_023091065.1. Lineage (NCBI taxonomy): Eukaryota > Viridiplantae > Streptophyta > Magnoliopsida > Caryophyllales > Caryophyllaceae > Dianthus > Dianthus caryophyllus. The sequence goes on along the minus strand of CM041530.1, from coordinate 21,731,146 downwards.
AAATTCATCATTTATTATAATAATATGGTAAAACGTGCTTAAAATGTTATATTGAAAACACATTAAATAAAAATAGACAGTTTAAGAGATAAAAATAAAAAAAATATTCGGTTGTACATAGAAGATATTGACTTACTGACATAATTTAAAAAAGGAAATAAAATAGAAGGGGTAAAATAAAATAAAAGGGTAAAAAAAAGTTGGAGGGAAAATTTGTGTAGGATGGTTTTTGTTATATATAATTAATATAGATAGATAGATTAGTTTTTATTTATACATTTTTTTGGTCGCATAATTGTGTAATTATTTATTGTTTCGCTTTTAATATAGAAAGTATTTATTTTTGGCGTGTAAAGTTAAGGTATTAAGTACATAAAATAAATATCCCTTATAAATTATTTATAAAGGTAATTATAATTTGATGATCTTGAGAAGACTCAATCATGAATATGGGCAGAAGGCTATTTGATTCAGACTATCGGTAAGATGAATAGACCTAACTTTTGCCTGTAGTAACTATTACGAGTAGTACGGAGTAGTAAATCTTCACAAATTCTTGTTTAAGACCAACATACCCGTTTTAAGCTTAAAACGGGTCAAGTACCCTCCACTTGCACATAAAAAATAAATTTATTGCACCTTTTTAACCCCACTTGTCTTTTGTCTTATTCTTAGTACTTGACCCGTCTTTACTTAAAACGGGTTGACCCGTTTTAAGAGAGACTAATTGGTAAATCTTACTCGTAGTTGGCATTTCAGGTGTATTGATGATAGGTTGTCTGGATTCAAGTTAAGCACCAAAATGTACAAATATATTTCGACTCATAATGACTTGATTCAAGTATCAAAATGTCGGTAATATGTTATGATGACCCATTACGACTAAGACCTGATTCAAGTACCAACCGATATGTGCAGAACTATTACGGTCTAAAACCAACATTATTCTATACTCGAATTAGGTTTGACACATATTTAAAACTCAAGCATTCATTTAACATACTTGACCCATGTGAAAAATATTTATGACCGACAAATAACAAATATTAAATTGTTAAATGTAATTGGTTAAGAATAGTGATTTGACGTGGGTAAACATATACTCCGTATGTTTGTATTTAGAATTTATGTACAAACATATATTAAATTAGCACTCATAGTGTAAACAATTCTGATGGAAGAGAAAATATTTATCACCTTGTCATTTGTTATTTGCACATCACATTAACATTCATAACAACTAATGAATTTTTTAGTGGGACACTAATTTCCCAAGCAGATTTTCACCCTTTAACAGTATCAGAGTTTTTAAATCACTATTTTATACTTCCTCCATTCCGTTTGATTCTATACGTTTGACCAAAACACGGTAATTAAGGTAGAAGAAAATCAAGTGGGGTAGATAATGGAATTACTTAAATACCCCTACTTTATTGTTTGCAAGTGGGTTGAGTGGGTATTAGTGAAGGGTATATTGGTCTTTTAGTTTAATAAAGTAGAGACTAAAATAGAAATGTATAGAATTGATTGGAATTTCCGAAAAAGGAATATGTATAGAATCAAATGGAATGGAGGAAGTATTTCTTTATTTTTCTTTTTAATATTTTTTAGTACCATTATTTGTAATTCAATCTGTCCATCAGAGTTCAAACAGTAACCCATCAAAATGTAAAATTCCGATAGATTATTAAAATTTTCCTACAGCTAAGATAACTATAATACCAAGTACGTAAATTTAACATAAATAATTAGGGTAAATGTTTTTAAAGCACGTGGTAGTTTCTCTAGCATGGGATGGGCAATGTCGCTATATTTAACAACATCAACAAAATAATCGAGGTTGTTATCATAGAGCGAGCACGTACTTTAAGATCTTCCCAACAACAAGAAACTTTATACGGAGTATAATGGAAACCAAAACTTTATAAAGAGGCCTCTTATGTTTCAAGAAAATGATTGCCAATTTTTGAAATAGTTGAACATCACTTTATATACTTAGCCATGAAGGAATTTGCATCTCTCTATCAATCCACTACTAACTCTTTCTACCTAACAAAAATTTAGAATTTTTTTTTATCCTTGTCTTATTGAGTTATTTATTTATTTTTTATATTTTGAAATATAATACAATTACGCAAAGTGGTTATTATTTTTATATCAATATATTATTGGCAGGGGCGGAACTAGGATTTCGAAATACCTAGGGCTAAAAATGTATGGTTTTTTCTTGATTGGTGATCTACTACTTGATAAAGTTTTATTTTGGTTATTCATAAACTCAATTTGTCATGACACTTACATTCTCTACTTAATGATCTATTCAAAACTATTCATTTTAAGATCAATCAGTTTATGTGAATAATGATGTTGTGAAACAAGATTTTAAACCACAGTAGTTGTTATGAAATAAGTATTGTGTAAGTCGGTTTTACTTAAAACAAATCTAATATAGGTCTGGGAAATTCTCATCTGTGCCCTTGAAGGAATGACTTTTCTCACTTGTACCCCTGCAATTCTCCTAATCCCAGTTATACCCTTGACCTTTACTAGTAAAGGTCATATGTGACCAAAATTGGTTTAAATGTTAATTGGAGCTGTTAAGTGTCACCTTAAAATCCAATTAATTTTGGCGAAAATTAGGGAAAAGATCATAAAAACGAGTTTCTTAATTGGTGGAGCATAATTAGAATCCATATCATGTGCATAATTAGTGTCAAGAAGGCAATTAATTTACTCCAATTGATGTCTAAATCAATTTTGGTCATGCTTGATATTCAATAATAAAGGTCAGGGGTATAATTGAGATTATGAGGATTGTAGGGGTACAAGTGAGAAAAATCATTTCTTTATGGACACAAATGAGAATTTCCCTATAGGTTTTTTAGTGGTTAAAAAACAACGTATATCGTCCCATAATATCAATTTTGAGGAGACTTAGTCGAACTTTCGACAAATTTAATTAAATATTATTATTAATCAAATAATAACTTATCCTATATTCAGACAAAATTAACATAAATAACGCCCACAAAAAACTTGAACCTGGGTGGAGGGTATTAAAAACAACTCAAATTCCACTATACCACTATAACTTCACATTGAGTTAGTTATGCATAAAAAATTATTGGGTTATTCTATATGGTAACCCTGAACTTTTTCAAATCACACATGGTAACCCTCCAAATTAGAAAACTTCTTTGGTAACCTTATACTTAACTAATAACAGTTAGCGTGACCCTTAACTTAATTTCCGTTAAATTTTGACGTTAAGTATCCAATGTGGATTGTGACTTACCATTATTTGACTGATTATATTTATAAAAAATTAAAAATAAACTTCTAATTGATCAAATAACTCAAACTCCCCAACTTTCTTCTTAGTTTTATATCATTTCTACGATTTTTTCAGCCACTACTAAGTAGATTTTTTGGCTCTAAACTCATCCCTCATCATCAACCCAAAAAAAAAATATCAAAGATTTCAGCTACATTTATTTGCAAATGTAAGCAAGGGTAAGAGATTTTTCTTATCTTTAATGGGGTCTTCATTAAAAAGGATTTGAAGGGAAAAATTGGGAATTTTGGAGGAAAATGACGAGTCAAAAAATGGTCAGCCAAATAATGTCAAGTCACAAGCCACGTTGGACACTTAACGTCAAAATTTGACGGAAATTAAGTTAAGGGTCACGCGGGATTAATTAAGTACAGGGTTACCAAAACATTTTTCTAATTTGGAGGGTTACCGTGTGTGATTTAAAAAAGTTCAGGGTCACTGTTTTGGTAAAAACTTCACAAGATAGAAAAAATAGAGAAAAATGGATCAACTAGTACTATTTGCGGAACAGAACAGAATTGATCAGAACTGAGCTATATGGGACAGAACTAAGGACACAGGGATTTGATGACGCAGAAGCCCCGAGAAGAAGATGGGGAAAACTGCGGGCTACCAAGCCAGGAGTACTTTTATTAATATCAGAGTTGGGGGTTACAGAGTACAACTGTGTAAGTGACCACTTCTGTAGTTACTTGTACAGAACTGACTGTAAATTACCGTAGTATGTTGTAGTGTATTTTCTAGTGCTTAAGTATGCTAATGAGAGTAAAAAGATCCATGAAAATGTACAAATGAGCCTCTATATATAGGCAAAGCTAGCTGCAAAATTAGTTCCTATTTTCTAGGGCACGTTCTCCATGATCTCCACTACCTTTGGCGGTTAAATAACTTCCATTGACTCCACTTCTGCTCAGCTGTAACTTCTTCCATTATCCCATGACTTTTGTAACCGTCATAGTTGACCTTTCTGACCATAACTGCCATGCCTCTTCTGATCTGTTCTGGGTTATAACTGCTGTTGCTCTTTTATCCTGCTCTGTACCATATTTATGTCGTCTGTCCAGAACTGCCAGTTCTGGGTGGTGTTAAATTTGGTCATAACAAATGCCCCTTGTTTTCTCAAGTGCAGCGTTCAGCAATCTTGAGGAAACAATCCTGTACTAAATACTTCTATACAGAACAGACTAGAGCAGAAACAACGGCTATAAATTCGAATAACAACTATGTACTTACCCAGACTTGCGCACAATATTCAAAGAGATAATGAGGGAATCAGAAGTAGTTGAGAATTTAAACCTGATTTGACATCCTGAATAGTAGCAACGGCTAATTCTGGGGTGTTTTGAATTTTACCAACGGTAAAGTCCTAATCCCACTTGAACTCTTTTAACCTCAGTATAAATAGGAGCCTTCAGTAAATTTTCGAGAAAACTCACCTTGCCAACTTTATCTTTTACCTTCTACTGTTCATCATCTTCTTCCTTTGTCATCTTTTTCGATCATCAATTCAAATCAAACCAAAATCATCTGAAAATCATGGCTGAACAAGACACTGATCTTGAAATCATCGAGATTAATGAAATCTTGTATGGGGATCACAAATTCATCAAAGGCGACTCTTTTGATGACGAAACCAAAAACAGCCTTTCTCAAACAATCATTAAACACCTGAAAGATCACCAAATCGTGCCTGAATCTGCTGAAATTTTCGTTCCCGAGACGATTATGTTACAGCTTCTTGGACCTGTCCTGGATGGGTCTGCATCTATGAGTTCCCTTTCAGGGCTGGTCTGAGGATCCCCTGTAATTCTTGGATTAGTGGGGTGCTTTCCTCTATGAAGCTTGCCCCTTGCCAAATCATGCCAAGCATGTGGAAGATTATCTGTCTGGTTGATAAACTCTGCACAAAGTTCAGATTACAATTGACAGTGCAAGATCTGAATAACGTTTATTCTGTAAGGACCCAGGGCCGTGGAAGATTCATCTTCAGAATCAGGAAGGGCCAGAGCAATCTTGTGGAGCATCCTGATACTGGGGATGATAAAGACTGGAAGACAGGCTTCCTTTTCCTGAAAAGCGATACTCTGGGGAATAGCGGCTGTTTGGACTACCCTATTGGTGAAAGAGGTTAGTCACTTCTGACTCAGATCTGTTATTTCTAGCTTTTCTATTCTGGGTAGGTCTGAAGGTTTCTTATGTTCTGTGTTCCCAGCGGATTCTTGGCAGCCTGTGCCAAGCGAGGATTCTAAGGCTAGGATTGCTGCGTTCATGGCCTTGCCTCTTGGGGAGAGGACTTGGTCTGAGGGGGATAACAAGACGTGTTTTCCTACTTTCTGTAGGCCACCAAGCAGGGCTGTAAAGGTTCACGTGCCTATGGTTTCTGCCATCAAGGGTAAAGTTTCTCTACTGTTTCAAGATTGGTCAAGTCTGGTCTGGATCAGTGATTCTAAATCAAGTGTGGTCTTATGCTAGGTGAAACCTCTAGGCCACATACTAGGGCAGGCTGAATCCTACTCTTGTGCAAGAGATGATGGATGCCATCTTGGCGGGGGGTCCAGATGTGAACGCACTGTCTGTCCCTACTGGTATTCCTACTCCAGGGTTCAAGGCGTTGAAAGTTGAAGAACCTAAGGTGAAGGTTCAGGTTGAGCCAGAGAAGAGTACACCAGACAAGAAAACAAAGAAGAGGAAGATAGAAGAAATTGAAGGTTTGTCATTACCAGGAACATCTCTGTCCAGCACGCCATCAACAGGCGTGGAGAACATTATCCAACAAGCAGCTAAAAGGTTCGACCCAGATCTGACTGGGATCGATACTACAGAACTGGCGTTCAGGGCCACTCACTCTGCCTTTCAGGTATTAGTCCTGACTTACTCCTAGTACAAATGCTCATGATAATTCTACCACTATTGTACCTTACACCATAAAATTCGCAGACTCTTGACTGTATAGCAAGTTTGGGGCACATTTTATCCACTTCTGGGAACCGTGTGACTGCGCTGGAGGACAAGCTTGCTCTGAAAGAGCAGGCTTATGCAGACTCGGAGAAGGCTTTGGACAACATGAAGGAGGTGGCCGAAAAAGCCAAAACTGCTGCTGCCAAATCTGAGGAGAGCCTGGCCTCATTGAGGTCAGAAAGCGAGGGTCTCCAGGCGCGTGTTCGGGAGCTTGAAGCCAAGTCCAGAACCAAGAGACTGATCTGGCGCTGTTTTACACAGCCCAGACCAGAATTCAAATGATGCGTGCTCCAGAGTCCGGAGCGTAGTGAGTGGGACTTAGATGCTGCTGTGGAGAAATTCAAACAGCTCTTCCCAGGTGTGCCAGTTCCAGGAGAGGAAAGTGCTGGCACTGATCAGGAAAGAACCCTCTGCGTCTGGTGATGGTGGTGCTGGCGAAGATGCCCAAGCTGATGACAACCCTTCTGAAGAAGAAGAAGAGTGAAAAACAATTACTTCTGTGAACATTTTGTGTAAATTCAAACAATTTGCTATCTGTGGTCTGGCCTGGACTTGTATGTCCAGGTCTGTAATTATTCTGTGAACTTCTGTCTGTTGCTACTGTGAAACTTTTGTTTGGTCTGCAGAGCATGACATTTTTCTAGTCTGCTCTGACGGACTCGGTTGTATTTAGTCAGCCTTGGTGGTCCAAGGACTTAACTACTATCGTTCTGTTGCTTCTATTGCTGCTATTGTTCTGTGAATGTACTAACCTCGCAGGTGTACACCCCAGACTTACGTATGCATGATCATGGCTCACCTTAAGGGATATTATAGGACTCTCTTAACGGCGGCCAAGCCCTGGTCCGTCAATCCGAGGACGCATCCTCACAGCAGGACTGGCTGCTCTGCAGGACTGGCTGCACTGTGGACTGGAGGAAAATCTCCACTGCAGGACTGGCTGCTCAAGGCTGAGGACTAAGCTCAAATCTGGAAGACAAGTTCCTTAGAAGCTGGGGACCAAGCCCAGAACTGGAGGTTTCACTCCTAAGTAGAACTGGAGGATGAACTCCTAAACAAGTCTGGAGGATAAACTCCTTTATTTGTAATATGTAGCGTACTATATTTACTTTGTTTTTATTTGTGGTAGAAAATATTTACTTCTGAACCAAAGATGTAATCTGCAAAACTTAGAAATAAAGTTAAACTACACCATTGGAGTTCAATGGTTTTTATTGAATGGAATTTGCAATATTTACAAAAACAATTAAAGAGTGCAGAATTGAAATTACAGAATTGAAAGTACAGAATTGAAAATACCATATTAACAAAGATAGAGTTTGAGGTTGGTTGCATTCCATGCTCTAGGAATCAACTCTCCCTCCAGGGTTACCAATCTATAAGCTCCTTGGCCTACAACTGAATCAATCCTGTATGGTCCTTCCCAAATTGGGGCTAGCTTCCCTGCAGACTTTTCTTTTGTATTCTCGAATACTTTCCTCAGAACTAAATCTCCTTCTCTGAAGACCCTGGCCTTGACATGCTTGTTGAAAGTCCTGGCCACATTCTGCTGGTAAGCTGCTAACCTTATCTTGGCTGCATCCCTTAGCTCTTCTGCAAAATCAAGACTGGAAGACAACAAATCTGGGTTAGTTTCTAAACTGTTCAGACCATACCTCGCTGTTGGAACAGACACTTCTGCTGGAATCACCGCTTCACAACCATACACCAAAGAGAATGGAGTCTGTCCTGTGGAATTCTTTGGTGTAGTTCTGTCAACCCACAGAACTAATGGTAGCTCTTCTGCCCATCTCCCTCGTCGTTCCTTCAGCTTCTTTTTCAGGGTCTTGATGACAATCTTGTTGCTAGATTCATCACCATTACATCGGGATATCTCGGTGCAGAAGTAAGCAGTTCAATATTCAGGTTGCACAGAACTGCCTAGTCTTGTTTCCTACGAACTGTGTACCATTGTCACACACAATCTGGCTTGAATTCCAAATCGCAAATGATGTTCCTCTTGATAAACGAGATAACTTCTTTTTTGTTACACTTCAATGCTTCTCTATCCACTTCGAAAAGTAATCATTATTGCCAACATAAACACCCTCCTGGTCCCTGGAGCCATTGGGAGCTTTCCAACTATGTCCATGCCCCACTTCATGAAAGGCCATGGTGCGAGAAATAGGATGCAGAACCTCGGTGAATTGGTGGATCATTGGAGAATGCTTTTGACATGCTTCACATTTGCTTGCGTACTCCTACGCCTCTTTCCTCATAGTTGGCGAAGTAACCAAATCTCGAGAGCTGCGGCTAGACTTCTCCCAGACCTTGTGGTTGCCACAATCTCCTTCATGTAATTCTTCCAGAACAGTTCTGGCTTCAGCTGGTTCCAAGCAACGCAAATATGGACCTGACATGGATTTCTTATACGAAGATCATTAATCAAGACATACCTCGAGGCTTTAAGCCGAAAAGCTCGCCTCAAGTCCATGCGGGGTAAAACACCATCTCTAAGAAAAGCATAAAAGGTGCAGTCAAGAGACAAGAGTGGGGTAGACAAAGGTTCAGAACAGGATCGACTTCTCTATAGAAGGTCCGAGGAGGTGTACTATGGGAATCCTGTCCAGTCTGCAGGTTTGAAGCTAGAGCCAAGACTCCAGCTAGAGAGTCTGCACTGTGAGTTCTGGTCTCTGGGATCCGATCAATCCTAAACTGGTCAAACTTCAAAACCAAGGACCTAACCTTCTCTAGGTATAGCAACATCTTAGAATCTTTGGCCGCAAAAGAACCATTAATCTGATTAACAATAAGTAAAGAGTCGCTTTTTACCTCCAAATTCCTGACACCAAGACCAAAACAGTCCAGCAAACCTGCGACTTACGCTTCATATTCCGCCTCATTGTTGGTGGTACGAAATTCTGGCCCTGACAGCCTGGGCTAGTATGTCCCCTTGTGGCGATTTCAGGACAATGCCCAGACCAGAACCTCTGACATTGGCTGCTCCATCAGTATACAGCACCCAAGTCTCTCCTTTTCTGCCCTGTGTAAGCTTCAGCACCTCCATAGCGCTACTCTCTTCCAGGGCTGGACTGAAATCAGCCACAAAATCTGCCAAGGCTTGTGACTTTATCGCTGTTCTGGGTTCATAACTGATGTCATATGTACTGAGCTGCACAGACCACTTAGCCATTCTCCCAGACAGTTCAGGCTTTCTCAAGACTGACTTAACTGGAAGGTTAGTTCTAACACAGATATGATGACTCTCAAAATAAGGTCGAAGCTTAGTAGTTGACATTATTAAAGCGAGAACATACCTTTCCAGAAGAGAATACCTGGTTTCGGCATCTAACAAGCTCTTACTCACATAATAAATGGGACGCTGCAAACCATCTTCTTCCCTGACCAGAACTGCGCTTACTGAATGCTCCGTAACTGATAGGTACAGACTTAACGGTTCTCCCTCTTCTGGTCTGGACAGCAGCGGTGGAGTTGACAGGTAACTCTTCAGATCCTGGAATGCTTCCTCGTGCTTCTCACTCCATTGGAACTCTTTGTCCTTCTTCAACATGTCATAGAAGGGCTTGCATCTTTCTGAGGATCTGGAAATAAACCTGTTCAGAGCAGCTACTCTCCCTGTCAACTTCTGGATATCTTTCACAGATCTGGGGGGTTCCAGATCTAGGATTGCTTTTATCTGTTCTGGACTTGCTTCAATGCCTCTTCTAGTCACCAAGTAGCCTAGGAACTTCCCAGAAGACACTCCAAAATTACACTTTGTAGGATTCAGCTTCATATTGAACTTGTCCAGAATTGCAAACGCTTGCTCTAGGTGCTTCACATGATCTTTGGCATCTTTAGACTTTACCACCATATCATCGATATAAACCTCCATTGTGTCCCCAATTAGATCTTTGAACATCATGTTGACCAGCCTTTGGTAGGTGGCACCAGCATTTCTGAGTCCAAAGGGCATGGCGGTGTAGCAATAGATTCCACGGTCTGTCATGAAGGAGGTTCCCTCCTGGTCTGGAGGATACATCTTAATCTGATTGAAACCACTTGAGGCATCCATGAAAGTCAGAACTTCATGGCCAGCAGTCTTGTCCACCATAGCATCAATGTGAGGAAGAGGGAAAGGATCCTTGGGACATGCCTTGTTCAGATCTGTGTAGTCTACACAGACTCTCCACTTTCCATTCTTCTTCTGCACAACAACCACATTAGCTAACCAGTCAGGATACATTACCTCTCTTACCATGTTCATGTCTAGCAACTTCTGGACTTCCTCATTGATGATAACATTTCTCTCTGGCGCAAACTTCCTGCGTTTCTGGTGCACTGGTCTGTACTGAGGATCAACGTTGAGCTTGTGCGTGATAATGTCAGGACTGATTCCAGTCATGTCAAAGTGGCTCCATGCAAAACTTGATTTCTTAGACTTCAGGAAACCGATCAGATCAGATCTGATACTGGATGGTACATCACTGCCTACTAGCACTTTCTTCTCTGGGCAGGACTGGTCTACACTGATCTGGTCCATCTCCAATCCTGTCTTCTCTGGTTCCACTATTGACTTGACTGGTTTCTGTAATTGCTATGCGAGCGATTTGTTGGTGACTGGGGGCTTCAAGGCTGCTCTGTAGCACTCCTGAGCAGTCTGTCTCTCTCCCTTGATCACCAGAACTCCCCATTGAGTTGGGACCTTCACACATTGATGGTAAGTAGACGCCACAGCCTTGAGATTGTGGATCCAAGGCCTGCCTAACAGAACATTATACGAGGTCATAGAATCAATAACATTAAACTTCTCAAAAGAAGAAACTCCCTGGGCATAGGTGGGAAGTGAGATCTCTCCCAAGGTGTGCTTGGTCTCGCCACTGAATCCTACCAGAACATTAGAGTTCTTGGTCAGCTTGTCCTGGCCTATACCCATCTCCTTCAATGCGTCCAACATGATCAGGTTCACAGAACTGCCCCCATCGATCAGAACTCGGCGTACAAGGGTGCTTCCAATCTGCAACTTGATCACTAGGCTGTCATGATGCAGTACTGGGATGCCTTCACAATCTTCATGATCAAAAGTGACAACTTCCCAATTCTTCTCTACTCTGGTTGGAGGCTGCATCTTCTCTTGCTTTGCTATCCTCTTGGCTGCAGAATAGGTCAAACCACAGATATCAGAACCACCATTAATAAATTTTACCTTGTGTGTAGGGTGGTGGATTTGGCGGCTTTTCTGACTCTTGTCCCCTGGAGTCCTGGGATCTGGCGCTTTCAGTCCTGGGCTGGTTCCTCTGGACTGGTCTGATGATATCCTTCAGACGTCCAGTTCTGAGCTGGTAGGATATCTCCTTCTTGAAGGCATAGCAGTCTTCTGTGCTGTGGCCGATGTCTCCATGGTATTCACAATACTTGTTTGGATTCCTGTTTGGATTTGGATTATCATTCCTCTTGGGCCATCTTGCAGCATTCCCAAAGCTCTCCAGCTTTGCTATCAACTGTGGTACCTCCACACCGAGACTGCTGATATCAAGGGAGTCATCAGAGTTGACTGTCTCAGAACTGACGGCATGCACTTGTGTTCTGGGTGGCCTGCTGTATGGCGCTGGCCTGCTCTGGGTGCGCCCACTGTCAGACTTTCTGTTCACCTTCTCGTACCCGGAACTATCCTCGCCTCTTCGAAAGCATCTTCTTCAAGTCTAATCTGGGCCAAGGTCTTTGCCGCACATCTTCAAAAAGTAACACAAGGATACTTGGTTAGTTCACGATAAAGCTTCGAGAATTGACCACCAAACCTTGCCTATAAGCCTGGATAGCGGTTGCACAACGGTTGGATAGAGATCTTCTCCTTGTTGAATCTCTGGAGATAATCTCAGAGACTCATCTTTCTTACTGCATACATGCATGCGGAGTCACTTGTTTGCTTCTCTAACTTCTGCTGCTTTAGCAAACCTGCAACAAAGACATTCACAAGATTAGCAAAACGATTTAATAGTACCATTAGGAATATTGACAAACCATTGCAGGTCGGTCCAAACGTAGAACCAAAGCCCTTGCACATGCGAGGCTTCTCTGTACTCCTTTGGGACTGGGACCGTGTACATCCTTTACTTGTCTGGGCAACATGGTCCTGTGGATCTCTGTACCATCATACGGTTCATCCCTGGAACACTGAACTTCTTTGGGATGTCTGCACTAGTATGGCCTCGGCCAATGGTGAATCTCGCATAACACTCTTGGGAAGCCTCCTCGGTGAATCGGTGCGAACTCCTGGAATCTGCAACCTTGTCATGTAACTTCGGAGTTCTTGCATCATCATGAGGGTAAAGTTGAACTTCTTCTTGCCCTTCCTCTTGTCGGCATTCTCTGATGATTCTTCCTCATCTTCACTCACCCAGGAGTTGGTCTTCGAGATCCTCATCTTCATCCGTATTAGAGAAGTCTATTCTTCTTGATTATAGAACTCAAAGATGCCCAGTGCGATCTTTGATGTATCGCTCTTAAAGGGTAATCCAACTTAGTCTTCAGAGCAGTTTCTGTTTCCTTGAGTCTTGCATTCTCTTCCGAGATTTGTCAATCTTAGATTGCGCATCTTGTAACTCCTTGGACAATTCCTCCAAAGTTCTATCACCATTTTGAGTATAGAAAGGGTGATTTTTGTGAGATTTTTGTGAGAAAAGTTACGCAAATTAATAAACTAGTTGCCCCACGGTGGGCGCCAATTTGTTTTGGTAAAAACTTCACAAGATAGAAAAATAGAGAAAAATGGATCAACTAGTACTATTTGGTGAACAGAACAGAATTGATCAGAACTGAGCTATATGGGACAGAACTAAGGACACAGGGATTTGATGACGCAGAAGCCCCGAGAAGAAGATGGGGAAAACTGCAGGGCTACCACGCCAGGAGTACTTTTATTAATATCAGAGTTGGGGGTTACAGAGTACAACTGTGTAAGTGACCACTTCTGTAGTTACTTGTACAGAACTGACTGTAAATTACCGTAGTATGTTGTAGTGTATTTTCTAGTGCTTAAGTATGCTAATGAGAGTAAAAAGATCCTTGAAAATGTACAAATGAGCCTCTATATATAGGCAAAGCTAGCTGCAAAATTAGTTCCTATTTTCTAGGGCACGTTCTCCATGATCTCCACTACCTTTGGCGGTTAAATAACTTCCATTGACTCCACTTCTGCTCAGCTGTAACTTCTTCCATTATCCCATGACTTTTGTAACCGTCATAGTTGACCTTTCTGACCATAACTGCCATGCCTCTTCTGATCTGTTCTGGGTTATAACTGCTGTTGCTCTTTTATCCTGCTCTGTACCATATTTATGTCGTCTGTCCAGAACTGCCAGTTCTGGGTGGTGTAAAATCTGGTCATAACAGTCACCATATAGAAAAACCCAAAATTATTTGTCTCAAATCCTCCCTGGGCTATAGCCCATATAACACCCACCTAGTTCCGCCTATGATTATTGGAACCTTAGAAATCGATGAAGAGTGAAGACGACGAGTATAGTTAGATTACGGAGAGGTGTATATAGAATTAGTTTTTTTTTTTAAATAACTGACGTTACATTATTATTTTTTTGCACTATGCAGTGTTGTGTTCATTTGGCAATTGTAGATATATTATTATATTATTATTATTATTATTATTATTATTATTATTATTATTATTATTATTATTATTATTATTATTATTATTATTATAAACTGCAGTTATTATTGAAATAGTAACACAGTTTATATGAAATTGGTGGGAAGCCGAGAAACAATCTGGGCCCCACCCCCTTTGCCCCAACAAAACTAAGTCTTACTACTACCACTACCGCTACCGCTACCGCTACCGCTACCACTACAGCCCCCTTAGCTATAGCCTACAGCAAAGCCAAATCTCGAAAAAATATAAGTGGCCACCGAGCCTCTGCATCATTGGACGTAGAGAAAATTTGGATCCACAAGGGTTACAACATCTGAATCCAACTTCCCAAGCGTAGAGAAAGAAAAGGGTAGAAAATCATAACCAGCTGTCGCGCACAAATCCCTGTACTTAGCACACATACGTTGAGCCACATCAACAACAACCCATCCGGGCACGAACTAGGTTATCGCAGCCCCTTGATATAATATATATAGATATATATGATCAACAAAGCCTTCTTAGCTCAGTGGTAGAGCGCGTGGCTTTTAACCACGTGGTCGTGGGTTCGATCCCCACAGACGGCGTTTATGAGTACATTTTGCATGTGGCATTATCAATTTCCTATTTATACTCCCGTAATAATTATCGTACCCTTATATCACACAGATCCTAAATATTAATAACTTTATTGATTGTTGTTGTTATATTTGTCCTCCACAAAAATAAATATTTGTCATTAAATGAGTGGTATATAAAATATGACTTTTTTAATTGATTTTTTCTTTTAAATGTAACTAATAATTAAATTAGTATATTTCTCCATCTTTTTTTCTTTTTTTGTGGAACATGATGTTTTATTTAATGTGAGGAATTATAACTTCGTTTACATCATGATATAACTAGCTATGACCAACAAAGCCTTCTTAGCTCAATGCACATCATTAGACTCCATAAAACATACACAAAACCTTTAGTAGAAACAAGTAAATAGCGCACAGTGGCACTGCTTCCTCTAAACCTTAATCATTTTTCGACTTTTCTCGGCTATTATCCACTCTTCTTGACTCATCGTCTTCACTTTACCTTCACTTATTTTATCTTTCACGTAAATCTTTAGCCATTAACTTATGGTTGATTTTTTCTTTTAGAACTAAGATTAAGAACCTGTTATTTCAGACTTTTTAGAGTAATCGAATCGAATCAAAATGAGCCGAATCGAATCGAATCGAATCGAATCGAAATGAATGAATTGAACTAAATCGAATCGAATCGAATGAATCGAATCGAATCGAAATGAATGAAGTTCAATTAAATAAAATAGTTCATCGAATCGAATCGAATCGAAATGGAATCGAATCGAATCAAACTAAATGGAATGAATCGAATCGAACTAAATCGAAGTGGAATGAATGAAATCGGAAAATAAGCTGGAAAGAACATGTTCTAAATATAATAGTGTTTTATTAGGTTTTTTTGTAGTCACTATGTTGAATTTTTATTATGTAGTGCGAAAAAATGATTAATTTTCTAAAAAATAAAACACGTGTTGGACCCAAACCCGATCCGGACCCGAATTGGACCCGGTGGGTCTGGATCTGGGTTTGTAATTTCTAGACCCGGCGGGTCCGAGTTAGATCTGGATCTAACATTGGGAATGAGGGTCCGGATTCGGGTCCTATCGGACCCGACCATGACCCGCCCATTGCCATCCCTAGTAACAGGTTGGGGGGGTTGTTTGGTTGGGTAATGATCTAATTTAACTAATCTAGGTGCAATAATGAAAAGAATGTAATACAAGTATGGGAAAGATCTTGATTCAAACAAAAATTCTTAGACGAGAATATCATCGAGCACATAAAATAATCAATTTACTTCGCTTGAGTACTTTATTGTGAAAGTCGATACAGTTCAATTTTTTCAACTACCATATTTTCTCTTAAGCTAGTAGTTAGATCAAAGCGGATGCCCTTAGCTTCAGCTGCTCATCAGTCACAGCAGTAGGTTTTATACTCGAGCACACAATGTGAAAGTCAGATAGATATATATTTGGGTCCTCGCCGCTCAACCCATGATAAACGTGGGTAGTAGATGAACTAATCCGGATTTCAACTCGAAATTAACATCCACACCGAGAGGAGGATATGTTTTGCATAGAGTTGTTGTCGGAGGTGCAAGCAGTGAGTTGTTTAATTGATTGAGACATCTCGTTGTTCTCCTCAGAAAGTTCAGAAGTATCAGAATTGGATTGAAGTTCGTCTGAGTCAAAATCTTCCACGACAATGACTTGACCGACTTTGTTCTTACGAAACCTGAAAAGTGTTCTTTCAATCTCGGAGACAAAAGGCTCAAGGTTCAGGTTAGAAGAACGAGTATTATATATGCATGCACCTACACTAAAACGGAAAAACAATTAATGCCTAAAGGCCCTCGGCAATGGCGCAAAAATTTGACAGGCTTAAAGTCGTATGCCGCAAATTAATATTTATAATTACTTAAATCCTTATCACTAAACAAATAGTAAAGCGGAAGTAAGAGTTGATCCCACAGAGAATTAGGTTAATTGTAATAAAGTAAAGTGTAAACGAATGCAGAAATACAGAGTAATGCAGTAACAATAACAGATTTGGGGGGGTTTGGTTGGGTATTGATTTAATGTAACTAATCTAAGTGCAATATTGAAAAGAGTGTAAGACAAGTATGAGAAAGATCCTGATTCAAACAGAAATCCACAGACGAGAATATCACTGATCACAGAAAATAATCAATTCACTTCACTTGAGTAATTTATTGTGAAAGTCGATACAGTTCAATTATACCAACTACCGTATTCTCTCTTAAGCTAGTAATTAGGTCAAAACGGATGACCTAAATTACCCTTTCTAAGACTAACTCGAATCACGCAATCCAAGTTTATATCAAAAGAATAAATAAAACGAGAATCAATAAAGATAACTAGTACTAACAACGTCGTCAATACTCGACTTACAAATTCAATTTCTTCTATGGTCAATTCACGACAAACGGAGTACGATAAATTGAACAAAATTCGCTATCGCGATAAGACTAATCAAGCAAATAACGGAGTTGATAATCAAATCTAGCATATAAAGTAACGATAATCCAAATTAGTAGTACGCACTAATCAGAATTAGGGTGAACCAACAATTGAAACAAGGAATTAAACAATACTCAAGAGAAAATAAAGAGAATGATAATCTCACGGTTGAATTACCGACACTTCAATCGTTCAAATCAAGAAATCGAAGTTTAGCTATGCATAATTTGAAAACACACCCAAATAAAGTTCTTGGAAAAAGTGATGAAAAGATAAAAGACGACTAGGTCTTAGTCTAAGTTAATAATACTAATTTCCTAAAAGTTACAATTAAACAATCCGGAATTTCCAATCTTAGAGCACACGCGAGCAGGTCTCTCGTGCCCAACTTGCGCCACTCGCCTACTAGTCGCGCCTAGGTCGATAGTTGATCGCGCCTGGGTCACCAATTTGTGCCTAACATTTTTCTGTCCTTTTCTTTCACTTCGCGACTTGTTCGCAAATGTAGGCCGCGTGTGGGTCGCCTAACACAACAAATCTTCACCTACGCCTCTCCAAAATTCCGTTTTGCCTCGTGGTCTTCAATGCTAACTTCCAAACATGAAATAACGTCACAAATCCAAATAATACCAAGCCGATCGCTAGTCGCTAAATCATCACAAACTCGCTCACAAACCACCTACAATAAGCTCAAATCGACACTCCTAATCCTTACTAAACCCGACTCATCAATCCTCTATACCATATGTTGTTTGGTTTAATTAACACCGAGTAATGGAATAAAAAAAATAAGAAACCACCACCTCTACCAACCTCTTACTTCCTAGTAACCTCGACGTCACATATGGAAACCCCAGTCAACATATAATGGTATCAAGGGTAGTGGTACTTAGGTTGGGTAGGCGAATAAGGTAAAAGAAATGAAAATTTAAATTTTTGGGGGTTGGGGGAATAGAGATAGAATGTTTTGGGGGAATAAGAAGGAATAAGAAGGTGAGACAAAATGTAGAAAGTAAAGGTGGAACAAACAATATCAATGGAAGAATATGATTAAGCTTATTGAACAGTTGAATCGTGGTTTTCTTTGGAGCATAAAAGATGACTATGGACAATTTATTTTTCAGAGATGAAAGTTTGTCCAAAGAAAGAGGGTGACGAAAGAATAAAGGAGGTGCTTAGCCAGAATAAAGCCTAAATGGTCAAGTGGATATAAAAGCTGAACATTGATAATACGAGTATATATACGGGTGAAATGAGCTAACAAATACTTGTTTAAGGGAACTGGAATATGGAGTACCACAACAATCACGTACTTATGTGTTTGTCACCTAGAAACATCTACTGTAAAAAGCGGGATGAACTTTTATGCAGTACTGTGGGTGTCACTAAGATTTAACTTGCTATTGCCTCTAAAAGTTTTAATATGCTTGCTATTTACGATTTGAGGAGAAAGAAGTATGAAGTTCTAGTGAGATAAAATTAATTAGGAACCTTTGAATATCTCGAAATTAACATTCATAACTTACCTAGTGATGCAAGGGAAGTTGGCTACCCTTGACAATATCGTCAGTTGAGGTATTAGTTAGCTAACTAACAGGTGTGTTCTACGTTGTAAGCAAGCGAAGTACATTGACCACGCACATTTTCGAATATAACTTCTCAACTATTGTATGGATACAAGTTCAAATTTGGCTAAATACGAGGACGTGTAACACCCCGACTTTTCCTAATATTAATTATTCGTCTCAATAATATTCGTACTTCATTTCTCTTGATTTTCTCATTTTTGGCTCGAGAAATTCGGTTCACTTGTCACGTGAAATAAGCGAGACAGAAGTCAGAACTTAAAAACAATGTCATTTCCTCATACGGACTCCGATTCAGGCGATTCAAAAGGCTAAACTGCGTATTTTTTCGACGCCGTCGCAACTGCCAAACTTGAACAGACAAAATCTGCGAGCGACCCGCGAGCTGCCCGCGAGAGACACTGCTTTCTGCGGGTTGTTGTTGTTTCGATCCGTGACTTCTTATAACTTATTAGATACGTATTCTAACCTCCCCTCAGCCCTAATTAACTCATTAATCTCACCATTCTTTAATCTAAAACCCTAATCCTCTCTTCTCTCTCCTAAAACTCCATTAATTATCTCTCAAACTTCGTTCAAGATCATTCAATTCATCTCCAATTCAGCCCTAATTTGCTCTAATTCATTCCTTCACTAATTCCTTCGGTAATTCTCATCATATAGTATAGTTTTCAGATTATGTTATTATTGTATATGTGTATTGTGTGTTCTTATGTTTTGTATGTGTTATTGTTGTGCCTTAATCAAGGAGAGGAAGACTTGGACGAAGATGATACAATCCTTGTCGAGGAAGAAGAAGAGTAGGACCTTTCTCATCGCTTAAACAAGGTAACTGGGTGTAGCCCTAGACATATTTTAACTCGTGTGAGACCATATGATTGATTGAGGATTATTTGGTTGTTGTTATGGATGTAAAGTTATGATCTTTGGGTTGGTTGTGCTATGAAATTATGATCTTTGGTTTTAATTGCGATGGTCTCACACTATTGTGTCTAATAACTTGAATTGGGATGTTTGTCATATTGAATTTGGGTTATATTGATATTAGGTTGATTAAAGATGATAACTTTGGGAATTATAATGGTTCATTATGGCTACTCTTGAGTTCTTATGGTTATTACTCCGTATTTAATATGTTGATTATGATTAATGTTGAGAATGGTTACAAGAAAGGGTCAGTCATGTTGTAGATGGGTTTAAGATGGATAATATGTTGGTGTGGCGAGTAAAGGATGATTGATATGATATTGATTGTGAGTTGGGTTACTTGGTTTGCTTTAATGGTTGTAATTGTTGTATTGTTGGTATTGGAGATGGGGTTATAATGTATGGATTGAGATTGTGTTTATGCTTGAGTTAAGTTTGCATGCGTGTACTGTTCTGGCACGTATGTGAGGAGTTACGACGTCCTAGTTTGGACGGATACCGCCCATGATCCCCTCGGCTATTCTTGTTGCTTAGTTAGAGCGACTATGGGTTCTCAACCTGTTATGGTTAGAGACTATGGTTTGATATATGTCGTCACCGTTCTTGTTCGCTCGGTGGAATTTGGCCAAATTTAGACTAATGAGTTTGAGGAACTTCTTGTTCGCTGTTCCGCCATAGGGTTTGAGTGATTCTTGTTCGCTTCACTCGAGGTGATTCTTGTTCGCTTCACCTAGTGCTCTGCGCTTACTCTTGCGCTTGTGTTGATTGGTTACGAGTTGGGTTGAGTAGGGAAGGTTGTTGGTGATGCGTGGTGAGTGTGTTGGATGTGCCGTGTGGTTGTGGTGGTTGTGCCGTGTTGTTTGATGTTGTTGTTCTTTTTTATTGTCGGTTGTTTTGTACTCTGATTATAGGCCTTAGGCCAGTTGAGTTGGTTAATTATTGAGTTAGCTCGAGGTTGTATTATGTTTATCGTACACTTGGGTTGTATTGCTATATATCTTGGTTATGTTGAAATATGACTGGGGAGCACCTAGTTACTCCCCACTGATTGTGGCTGTTACATGTTTTTGTGGCAGGTATGCGCGGGGACGGGTATTTGTGTGAGGAAGCCGTGAGGAATGACCTCGTAGCTAGCCTTAGATGCTTGGATTGATTTTATTAGGCTTGTGTTCAGACTTTATCGTTTTCTTATGGTTGTATATTGGAATTTTGGATGTACGGGGTATTTACTCCCACTTCTAGGCCTCAAGGCCTACCTTTTTACCGTTGTTTAGTTGGTTAGTGAGTGACGACTCGGATTACACGGTGTTTCCGCCACCGTGGCCTTCATTTTTATTCATTTTCTTTTATAAATCCTTTTTAAAAGCTTATTTTATTTTGTTGGAGAATCCGGGTTGTTACAGTTGGTATCAGAGCGAATACGCTCCCAACTCTCTTAGTCGAGTGAGTAGGTTTGACTTAGAACACCGAGTGAGAGTGTTGGGGTAGACACATTAGGGGGTCTACGTTATTTTTGCATATGTATGAGTAGTTGTGTGAATGGTGGTCTTAGGATTCCCACCATTAGGTCATATGTTTACTTTGGATGCAGGTACAGGGATGATGGAGTCATGTGAGGTCGGGTGTCGACTCGATAAATCTCTACATTAAAAATTTACTAGTCCTGCCTCTAAAATAGTCTTTAAATGCTTTTAATTTGATTTAATCGTCGTTTTTAAATGTATTCCTTTATTTCAAAATGTTTCACTCTGATAATTGTCTTCTTATGTACTACTTGGTTTCTTTGCTTTCATCATACTCACCATTCTAAACTGAATCCTTTATACTTCTATTTTCTTATCAAATCATGTTAGCCTTCATTTTTAATATTGACAAAAAGGGAGTATTTTGCATTCCGTTTTAATACACTTTCATGACCCTAGCTTTTTATTGTTATTCATTTGAGAGTTCAGTTTTGTCGAAAATTTTAGTCTATTTATGCCTTGACGATCTCTTGTCTTAACTTTTCGATTTATTCGTTTCTTCAACTTTAATCATTTGATTATTCTAATTTAAAATCTCCCTCTTTCATTTGACCTTTCGAAATATCTAGAAATTTAACTCTTAAAGTCTTTGATTCGTACTGATTAATCAGCTGGAATAAGAATCCTGAAGCCGGATTGCGATCTCATGATCCTACCATCAGAGCACGTAGCGGAAGGTCTTAATCTAAATCACCTACCGTGTTCGTAGGGACCACGATCAACGTGGCTGCCTAGCTGTACTTGCTTGTAGTATATCCCTTTGGTTCTTCAGCCTTATCAATCGGCTTGTGATATCGAGTTGAGCTTCTTTTCCTCAAGTAAAATCTCTTATTCTATTCATTCTTACTTTTTCAGTACACCATACAAGAATAATTCCTAAACTCTTTTACTAATTGGGAATTCTAGATAATTTTCATAAATGAAATCCATTTTGCGCTTTAGTGCTGGAGCGATTCGGGGCGGGCCTCTTTGTACCTTGTAACCACTCTAACCCTAAAATCGACTCACTCATGAGAGTCACTCAATGAACACGTTTTATAGGGCTGTTTTGGTGGATTGTCTCGGTTTTTATTTGAACAAAACATAAAACGAAAATTAAAGGATATGAATTAGACTAAGCACAAAGCCACTAGCCTAAGACTAAGGTTCCGATCAATCATCGCACTAAGCTATGATCATCCCCCAAGGATACTCGAAACACCAAGCACAAAGCCAAGGTGGTTTCCAAGAGAAAAACTCACTTTTAAAACTCATGTTTTTTTATAACTTCAAATCTGATTTCTTACATTAGGAGGGCTTGGCTTTTATAGGCCTAAGCCTTACATCTTGACCACTCATTCAAGCTTAATCTAAGGGCTATAAAGAGCCTTACAAATCTGATGAAAAACAACAACTAAAGATAAAGCGTAAATGACACTGACTCTATCTACACTTCAGATTTTAGGATTACATCCAAGGGTTGATATCCTAGCCTTGGTGGGCAAGGTGCACGACATAAGGGGCTTCCTAAACTGATCATAAACTATAAAACAAGGAGACAATAAAGTAAACAGGGCATAAAGAAACTAAGCGACCACAATTGACAAAGACACTAGTAGGTTGAGCTTTTGTTTGAATTAGAATTCAGCTGATCTCTTGGTCCTTTCTCTTGTGTTTAGCACGTCCCATGTGAGCCCTAGGCTCATGGGAAGACTTCAAAATGGTCCCTAAGTGAGCTCACCCAAGGAGGAGAAGGTAGGATAAGTGCATTGCTCATTAACCCAAAAACAGTTCATAACCGAGTTGCTTGAGACTGATGTGACTTGAAGACTTCACCATTTCACCCTCACGTTGAATTAGAAGGCCCAAAATATGTCATTGGAAAGGTAATTGAGCTAGCTATCCAATGCAAAAAGAATCATCCAAAAATATGGCCTACAACTCAAGATATTGAGATTTTAGTACAGACATGTCAAACAGCCTATGGACTGAGTTTCACAATCTGACCCCTGACTTGTAGAGGTCATAACTCTCAGCTCCCTTTGAGCCATATAGCCAACCATATGTCAAATGAAAGCTCTTTGAGCTAGCTTTCATATGCAAGTGGTTTCACCTCAATTGGATGAGTAGATTGGGAGTTATGTTACAATCTCTACCGACATGTCAAAATGAGCTTCATGGTTCATGGCCTAGGTTGTTGCTTTTCCAAGTGTGGGCTGATTTCCTTCGTTCTCCCTTGTACATTTCACTTGGTTTGATCCTAATGATCACAAATTAAGCCATGGCTCGAGCCATAGGTCCCAAGTAAGCCCAAGCCTCAAATCGAGCAAAAATGAGCTTATCCATTTTGGTGCAGAACCCAAATCAGCCGAGATTTTGGAGCCCTTTTGGGTTGAATTTTCTTGACCATTAGTCCAAGGACCATGGTTCCTTCGCAGGCCAAAAATCGGGACCAAATCGTCAAGCCGTTTCAGTGCAACTCTCCTTCTTCAAAAAAAGTTTGTCCTCAAACTTTGGCCAAATAAAAATGGTATCCAAAAGAATGAAATTTTCAGAAAATAAAACGATTTTGAAAGAATGAAATTTTGATGAAAAAGAGTGAAACAACAAGAGCAAATCCTATGAAAAGCACATAGCAAATTCATCGAATCCTCTTGTTAGCCTACTCGACTCAAACACCCACAAAGTGTGCTCGAATCAAGTCGACACTCACAAGTCAAGATGCACACAAATTTGCAAGGTGACACTCGAAAACATCTAAACCCAACTCATCCCAAGATCGTCTCGGTTTAAGAAAACTCGAGAGCCGAAGCTCTGATACCAATTGGAGCGATTCGGGGCGGGCCTCTTTGTACCTTGTAACCACTCTAACCCTAAAATCGACTCACTCATGAGAGTCACTCAATGAACACGTTTTATAGGGCTGTTTTGGTGGATTGTCTCGGTTTTTATTTGAACAAAACATAAAACGAAAATTAAAGGATATGAATTAGACTAAGCACAAAGCCACTAGCCTAAGACTAAGGTTCCGATCAATCATCGCACTAAGCTATGATCATCCCCCAAGGATACTCGAAACACCAAGCACAAAGCCAAGGTGGTTTCCAAGAGAAAAACTCACTTTTAAAACTCATGTTTTTTTATAACTTCAAATCTGATTTCTTACATTAGGAGGGCTTGGCTTTTATAGGCCTAAGCCTTACATCTTGACCACTCATTCAAGCTTAATCTAAGGGCTATAAAGAGCCTTACAAATCTGATGAAAAACAACAACTAAAGCATAAAGTTAGAAAGCGACACTTGACTCTATCTACACCTTGCATTTTAGGATTACATCCAAGGGTTGATATCCTAGCCTTGGTGGGCAAGGTGCACGACATAAGGGGCTTCCTAAACTGATCATAAACTATAAAACAAGGAGACAATAAAGTAAACAAGGACATAAAGCAAACTAAGGACCACAATTGACAAAGACACTAGTAGAAGTTGAGCTTTTGTTTGAATTAGAATTCAGCTGATCTCTTGGTCCTTTCTCTTGTGTTTAGCACGTCCCATGTGAGCCCTAGGCTCATGGGAAGACTTCAAAATGGTCCCTAAGTGAGCTCACCCAAGGAGGAGAAGGTAGGATAAGTGCATTGCTCATTAACCCAAAAACAGTTCATAACCGAGTTGCTTGAGACTGATGTGACTTGAAGACTTCACCATTTCACCCTCACGTTGAATTAGAAGGCCCAAAATATGTCATTGGAAAGGTAATTGAGCTAGCTATCCAATGCAAAAAGAATCATCCAAAAATATGGCCTACAACTCAAGATATTGAGATTTTAGTACAGACATGTCAAACAGCCTATGGACTGAGTTTCACAATCTGACCCCTGACTTGTAGAGGTCATAACTCTCAGCTCCCTTTGAGCCATATAGCCAACCATATGTCAAATGAAAGCTCTTTGAGCTAGCTTTCATATGCAAGTGGTTTCACCTCAATTGGATGAGTAGATTGGGAGTTATGTTACAATCTCTACCGACATGTCAAAATGAGCTTCATGGTTCATGGCCTAGGTTGTTGCTTTTCCAAGTGTGGGCTGATTTCCTTCGTTCTCCCTTGTACATTTCACTTGGTTTGATCCTAATGATCACAAATTAAGCCATGGCTCGAGCCATAGGTCCCAAGTAAGCCCAAGCCTCAAATCGAGCAAAAATGAGCTTATCCATTTTGGTGCAGAACCCAAATCAGCCGAGATTTTGGAGCCCTTTTGGGTTGAATTTTCTTGACCATTAGTCCAAGGACCATGGTTCGTTCGTAGGCCAAAAATCGGGACCAAATCGTCAAGCCGTTTCAGTGCAAGTGCGATACTCACTTGTTTAACCTTCTAGTACACTCACATTTTGTAACTATGTTGAGGAAAAAAAAAAAAAAATCTCAATCGAGATTTTACCTTTCACCTTCTTTCTAATTGCCTCAACATACTTTGGTGCCTTTTACTCAAACGATTTAAAATAAGTGACACATTTTCATTGCAATAATATTCTGATCGAAACATTTCTGTTCTACCAAGCTTAAGTTTATTTAATCTTTCCTAGTGTGAGCCTTTTTCTACTTATGGCATTATTTGTTCGGCTTGGTCAGTTAGTGAGGTCATTCTTCTAAAAGTCAATTTCGATTTTGAGACTCAGTCTTTAGACTCATCTTTTTCAATTGTCACTTCCAATCACACTTTACATTTGTCAAACTTTTCACGGGTCACCTATTCGTCCTACCTTCGTAATGAAACTAATTTGCGCCCTTGGTATGAAATGAGTCTAATGCATGTATTTGTAAAATCTTTACGCACGTTCCAATCTCCTTCATCATTTGATCGCAAACCTCTTTTAGCAAATGCATGATTGATGCACGTTTCCAAGCGAAAAATTTATGGTGTCATAATTCTACTTAACTTGTCTTCTCCTTTTCTTTGTTTTACCCTTGACCCTTTCGCTTTTGTATAGTAATCCTATCTATCGAATTCGGGGTTTTGCCCTCATGCCTTTCGTATCCCGTTTCTTTAACTCCCTTTATATAGCTATTCTTGTTGACTTCGAGCTGACTTTTGAGATGTCGAGTTTCTATTCCTATCCTTTACTATTCCTAGCTTGTGCGTACGGATTAGCTTAGTAATTATGATTTTTGTTATTTGTGAACTATAGCCCTCGAGATTGAAAGCTAAGTATGCATCATTTGAATTGTGACCATGTTGGATTAGTGTGGGCCGAGAAGTGATAGTGAGGTAAGTGATAATTGGTTTGGAGTAAGGCTAAAAAGTTTTGGGAGTGCGATAGGACCTTGGGATTATACTTTAAAGGATAATGTAGGAATGTTAAGTGCGCGTCTTGTGGTTTTGCGTAAGTGTTGAGTGTATGGAATTTCATTAGTGGAGGGAAAGAATTCGAGGTCGGTAAGGTAATGACGTTCGAGAAAGGTGTGGATAGACTTGTGTATGGTAATAATGGGTTGAGAGAGTAGTAAGCTTTTAACGATACATTTTGATAGCTATGTGCTAGTATACGTGAGACTTGAGAATGAGATGGTATGGTATGTCATATTTATGGTTATTTCGTTGTGGAAAAGGTGGAACTATATGGGAAGCGATATTGACTTGAGCTTAGATCACGTTATGATTGAGGGTATGAGGTTTGTCTTTGGCATTGATTTGAGGACTAGTTTGTGCGGCAATTGTATTGGTGACGTTAGTTAGGTCGTCCGTGGGTTTAAAATGTGTTTGGAGTGTGTTAAGATTTTGGATTGAGATACTATGTTGAGTTGAAATGGACATACGAAGCTAATAATAATCAATTTGGGTTTGTCGAGCATACGATGTATCTATGGTATACAGGTTTACATAAACTAGCGATCTATATCCGAGCAGTTGGTGATATTGAGTTAATCATAAGCGTCGTTAAGCGTGTCTATGCCCTTGTTATCGAGGTGAGTAGAGTTAGCGATTCTTATCTTGAGGACCGTAGGAGTAGGTAGTTTTCTTAATCTTTTAGGGGTATTCTTTCGTTCTCAAGTTTCGAGGACGAAACTTCTTTTTAGGTGGTGAGATTGTAACACCCCGACTTTTCCTAATATTAATTATTTGTCTCAATAATATTCGTACTTCATTTCTCTTGATTTTCTCATTTTTGGCTCGAGAAATTCGGTTCACTTGTCACGTGAAATAAGCGAGACAGTAGTCAGAACTTAAAAACAATGTCATTTCCTCATACGGACTCCGATTCAGGCGATTCAAAAGGCTAAACTGCGTATTTTTTCGACGCCGTCGCAACTGCCAAACTTGAACAGACAAAATCTGCGAGCGACCCGCGAGCTGCCCGCGAGAGACACTGCTTTCTGCGGGTTGTTGTTGTTTCGATCCGTGACTTCTTATAACTTATTAGATACGTATTCTAACCTCCCCTCAGCCCTAATTAACTCATTAATCTCACCATTCTTTGATCTAAAACCCTAATCCTCTCTTCTCTCTCCTAAAACTCCATTAATTATCTTTCAAACTTCGTTCAAGATCATTCAATTCATCTCCAATTCAGCCCTAATTTGCTCTAATTCATTCCTTCACTAATTCCTTCGGTAATTCTCATCATATAGTATAGTTTTCAGATTATGTTATTATTGTATATGTGTATTGTGTGTTCTTATGTTTTGTATGTGATATTGTTGTGCCTTAATCAAGGAGAGGAAGACTTGGACGAAGAGGATACAATCCTTGTCGAGGAAGAAGAAGAGTAGGACCTTTCTCATCGCTTAAACAAGGTAACTGGGTGTAGCCCTAGACATATTTTAACTCGTGTGAGACCATATGATTGATTGAGGATTATTTGGTTGTTGTTATGGATGTAAAGCTATGATCTTTGGGTTGGTTGTGCTATGAAATTATGATCTTTGGTTTTAATTGCGATGGTCTCACACTATTGTGTCTAATAACTTGAATTGGGATGTTTGTCATATTGAATTTGGGTTATATTGATATTAGGTTGATTAAAGATGATAACTTTGGGAATTATAATGGTTCATTATGGCTACTCTTGAGTTCTTATGGTTATTACTCCGTATTTAATATGTTGATTATGATTAATGTTGAGAATGGTTACAAGAAAGGGTCAGTCATGTTGTAGATGGGTTTAAGATGGATAATATGTTGGTGTGGCGAGTAAAGGATGATTGATATGATATTGATTGTGAGTTGGGTTACTTGGTTTGCTTTAATGGTTGTAATTGTTGTATTGTTGGTATTGGAGATGGGGTTATAATGTATGGATTGAGATTGTGTTTATGCTTGAGTTAAGTTTGCATCGTGTCTTTGTTACGCACGTATGTGAGGAGTTACGACGTCCTAGTTTGGACGGATACCGCCCATGATCCCCTCGGCTATTCTTGTTGCTTAGTTAGAGCGACTATGGGTTCTCAACCTGTTATGGTTAGAGACTATGGTTTGATATATGTCGTCACCGTTCTTGTTCGCACGGTGGAATTTCGCCAAATTTAGACTAATGAGTTTGAGGATCTTCTTGTTCATTTGTTCGCCATAGGGTTTGAGTGATTCTTGTTCGCTTCACTCGAGGTGATTCTTGTTCGCTTCACCTAGTGCTCTGCGCTTACTCTTGCGCTTGTGTTGATTGGTTCTACGAGTTGGGTTGAGTAGGGAAGGTTGTTGGTGATGCGTGGTGAGTGTGTTGGATGTGCCGTGTGGTTGTGGTGGTTGTGCCGTGTTGTTTGATGTTGTTGTTCTTTTTTATTGTCGGTTGTTTTGTACTCTGATTATAGGCCTTAGGCCAGTTGAGTTGGTTAATTATTGAGTTAGCTCGAGGTTGTATTATGTTTATCGTACACTTGGGTTGTATTGCTATATATCTTGGTTATGTTGAAATATGACTGGGGAGCACCTAGTTACTCCCCACTGATTGTGGCTGTTACATGTTTTTGTGGCAGGTATGCGCGGGGACGGGTATTTGTGTGAGGAAGCCGTGAGGAATGACCTCGTAGCTAGCCTTAGATGCTTGGATTGATTTTATTAGGCTTGTGTTCAGACTTTATCGTTTTCTTATGGTTGTATATTGGAATTTTGGATGTACGGGGTATTTACTCCCACTTCTAGGCCTCAAGGCCTACCTTTTTACCGTTGTTTAGTTGGTTAGTGAGTGACGACTCGGATTACACGGTGTTTCCGCCACCGTGGCCTTCATTTTTATTCATTTTCTTTTATAAATCCTTTTTAAAAGCTTATTTTATTTTGTTGGAGAATCCGGGCTGTTACAGGACGGATATATGTCACTATCAGCCTAACTCTACGGTGGTTTAAGAAACATAATTGTAACACCCCAAGATATTTAAGGAAAAGAAGTCCCACATTAGAGAAGAAATGAGGTTTGATAGGTTTATAAGGGATTTCAACCACCACCTTAATGACAAGGTCTTGTGCTATTGGGCTTAAGTGAGTACAACGAACCCAAAAGTGTGCATATCACCATTAGGTGTTGTGTATTACTATGGTGGAGGGTCGGGCTGTTCTAAATGGTATTAGAGCGACCTTGCGACCGTATGGTGGCCCGTGGTAAGGGGTACCCGGGTCACCCACTTAGCGGGGGAGGATTTTTGATGGTTACGGTCAGGTCTAAGGCACAATGAGGACGTTGTGTTCTTTAAGTGGGGGAGTTTATGACACCCCAAAGACATTTAAGGAAAGGAAAGTCTCACATTGGGGAAGAAAATGAGGTTTGATATGTTAACAAGGGATTCCACTCATCACCTTAATAACAAGACCTTGTACTTTTGGGCTTAAGTGATGACAACGAGCCTAAAAGTGTGCATCTCACTATTAAGTGCGGTGTATTACGACGGTGGCGGGCCGAACTTTTATAATAATAGGGGTCGAAGCGAGAAGAAGCGTATAGTTATTGTATTTTATTTTACACACCATTTATGAACTTTTGATGAACGGAATGCATGATATTCTCTGAAGCGTTAAGGACTGAAGACGTTATTATATATATACTATCATTTTCTCACAAGTGTTAGAATTTAACAAACTTAATTTTTGGCTTTTTTATTTTTTATTTTTTTTGTTTTTTGTATATAGGGAATAGAGGGTTATACACCTATACTGACCTCCTTCATAGAAAAAAAATATGATCTTGTAATGCCTTTTTTATACGAATACAAAGGGCATTATATTTTATGTAAAAAAAATATACAAAAATAAAATAAAATAAAAATTCAAAATTGACTTGTTAAATAGATTAAAAAACTTCCACATAACTATGACAATATTATGAGTATTGTTTAATTGTACCCAAATTTTACTCACTTGTATCCAAAATTTACAATTTTACCCTTGTTGATAGGCTTAGTCGCGTCACCTAATCAAAAATAATCCGAACAAACTCTAACGGGTAGCAAGGGTAAGTCGGGTATCGTATCCACAGGGAGAAGGTCGCAATGTTGGTTATTTTGAACGATTCTAGTCTCGGTTCGAGTGTAGGTTGAGTTACTAGAGCTAGAGCGAGGAAATAGGGGTTTAACGATAAAAGAAAGGTCTAGGGAGTCGGGTTAGGCAATGGGTAAGTCAAGGCAAAGGATGATGATCGGAATGAGTAGGTATCGCACATGCTAAGGATACGCTCGGCCTCTCGGTCTTAAGCTCCTCTAGGTCTCGAATGCGGGCTCTCGCAACTTACAAACGAGGGTCCTAATGTTTAGTCTCGCGCCTACCCTAGGACTAGGCTTTCGTTCTTAAGTTCAAGGGTGCTAGATACTCGCTAAAACGTGATCAAGGAATCAACGAGAGCAATCAAGCAAAGACTAAACAAAACATGACAAAACCTAACTCAACAAGATCACAAACATCAACCAAAACAATCACCCATGCTTCACCCTCTCTCCAAGATGAAGAACTACTCACACATAGCGAAAACGAATACAAAAACAAAGAAAATAACGAAAGACATGATCAACAACGATATATAATGAAATTATAATGAAAAGGGACAAGTATGATGTAATACCAATCAGAAATTCCAAAGCAAGGATGAAGAACAAGAGCAACAAAACCAAATAGACGATTAAAACAACGTACTCGAGTCGGGAATTGAAAATATAAGAAGGAAAATTAATCTAACCCTAAATTTTGGAGAGAAAGTAGTTTAAAGTGTTAGGAAAATCTTTGTCAAAATTTCGTGCAAAAATATTATGTTTTGCTCCTTCAAATAGACGATCTATTTTAAGCCAACGAAGAGTCTCGAGTTGCCCGGGCGAGTGAGGTGCCCCGGGCGGGTGGTGTTGTCCCGGACGGGATAGGCTTGTCCCGTGTTGTTCAGTTCAAGTCCTCTTTTGTTCTTCTTTTGTACTTAGTTTTTCTTTGCTTTCTTCTCGTCCCAAGGCATAGGGACGAAGCCTATGTCGTCCCAAGGGGTAGGGACAAGGCTTAGGATGATCATGTGAGTTTCAAATCCCGTCCCAAGGTCCCGGGACACCTTCATTTGTTGAAACGAGGCTCGTGCGTAACCGAAACGCAACGAAACCAACTCGAATCACCTCTAAACTTCACGAAACTTCACGAAACTTTCCGAAACCTCCCGAATAGCATCCTAAACTCCAAATATGCGTGTTTACCTGCAATATAGACACAAAAACGCAGCAGGGCCAAAACGGAGCGAAATAGGAAGCGAAATGCATGAAAAAGCACGGGAAACGCAAAGTAAAGCTCGTGAATAAGGGGCTATATATAAGTAAATACATGACACATCACTTGTCAGTTTTACTCCCCGATTACCCCTCTTTTCCCCAGATCCCTAAGAACCACCAAATTCCACCGGCAAAAAATCACAATATATGGGAAAAAAATGAATGAAAGCACTTAAATCTAATTGCACATCCAACAGTCAATGAATTAGAACATACGGCTTAACAATTGCAAAGCAATTCACCATCCAACAATGGCTTCGTCTTTTGCTCTTTTATTTTTTTTATTCACAATTTTTCGTATAAAAAATTGGGTTATTTAACAGGAATAATTCAAACTATCACTATTCTTTTCCCAATAATCCATACTATCAATAATCCCGCAGCAATCCAAACTATTGTACCTATATTCTTAAAATGAACTTTGGTAACTTGACACCAGAATAACCGATAAAAATGAAATTAAATGAAGAGGAGTGTAAAATTTGTCATTCCCACTCACTTCCTTCGTTTGCTTTCCCTTTTTACTTAATTTCAAAACTCTTCAAAAAATCATCATCATCTTCATCAACTTTTCAATCCTCATCTCCATTTTCATCCCAAATCAATGAAGCTCGCCTTGAAGATCATCAACAATGGTGTTTGAGTTAACAGGGAAACGATTTTAGAAAAAGTTTGGTCCTTTGTTCAATATTAACCTAAGATCGACACAAAATGGTATTGTTCTTTCCTAATTTTGCTTAAATTTGCATTTGTAAACCCTAATTTAGTGCAATTAGATGAATTTATTAGAAAAATAATCCAGATTTGAAACCCTAATTTTTTCGATTTATTTTTTGTTATTTTTTCGTTTTCTTTGCATGTGTGAGAATTTGGTTTGTAATCTCCTTTTATGGTAATATTGTAGGTGAATTTTAAGAATAGTATAACCTTGAAACTGTGGCATAAAGGGTCATTAGTGAAAAAAGATGAGTGCTTGTCATATGTTGGGAAAGTTAATAGAACGGTTATGGTAGCAGCAGAAGCGTTAACTTGGGATGCAATTGTTGAAAAGACGGAGAAATGTGGTAAGTTTAATAGGGATGTTGATACAATATTGTATATGAGTCGTGATAATGGTTTGCAAAGGGTTTTTGACGATAACAGTGTAAGCAAGGTTCGTAAGATTGGTGTAGCAGATAGAGTGGTTGAGCTATTTGTAGTTGTTGAAGAGGCTGTAAATTCAATGATGAAGAAGGGTGACCTTTGCAAGAATGGTAATAGTGTTAAAAAACTAACACCAAAGAAAAAGACTTCTAGAAAGAAGGGACCACATGGGGAATCTTCTCATAAAAGCCCTTAAAAACAGTCACAAACCCTAAAGTAGCAACACAAAGCAGCACACCACCAACCCTCATAACTCCAATAAAAACCATTGAATCTTGTGACCAACAACTTCTAATAACCTCTCCCAGATCTACCTTCAAAACACCAGAAAAATCTGCCCCTATAATAGAAGACTTAGTGGTGTTTGACTGTACTGAAACCACTATATCAAGCTATTTCAATGAGTACGAGGAAGCTGCTGGAATTCAGTGGGACGATTTGAGTTCAGGTGAAGATCCTATTTATGAGCCTGACGTTGAGTGCGATGAGGAGACCAGTGATGAAGGGTTGTCAGAATTGGAATTAATAGATGAGAATGAGGGTTTTTCTGATGTAGAGAATGAGGAAAATGAGAACCTAATCGAGGAAGAAATTGACATTGATGATAACTCTGATGATGAAGAGCTACAATAAGCTAGAGAGACAATGAAGAAGTGGAATGCGGGCGTTATAAAAGTTGCACGACAGCTACAAATTGAGGCAGCTTCTTGTTTATTCTCGTGTCAAGAGAAGCAACATGTGGGTGAGTCAAGTCGTCAAAGAGAGAGACAACTGAGTGACTGTGATGACAGTGATGAGGAAAGGGACATTTCAGCTGATGATGAGAGTACACCACGTAAGAGAAATAGATCAGGTTTCCCTACAGTAGATGATTCAACTGATTTCACAAAGTTTACTTGGTGTGTTGGTATAAGATTCCCTAATCGACAAATCTTCAAGGATTGTGTTACTAGGTACGCTGAAACTCAAGGCAGGAATTTAAAGTACGATGTCAGTGACAAGAGAAGAGGTGAAAGACTTGGTGTGAGATGTACCGAAGGTTGTCCTTTTAAATTGTACGGTAGTTGGGATAATAAACAAGGTTGTTTCGTGGTGAAATCTGTTATGTCTGAGCATCTCTGCCAAAGGTCAATGAAAAACATCATACAATTGAAGTCCACATGATTAGTCAAACAATTACTCGACGTGTTCAAAACAAGGTCCCACCGGCCAGCAACTGAGATTATGGATACGGTGAGGACAGCTTACAAAGTGTTAATCACGAAGGGGTTTGCATACAAAGTGAAGTATTATGCTCATAGATTACTTCACGGGTCGATGAAAGAGCATTATAGCAAATTGGGGAGTTACATTGCAGCTCTTGAAAAAGGTAATCCGTCAAGTGTTTTCACATTGTACACAAACCCCATTATTGTGAGAAGCCCTCCTACATTCCAAAGGTTTTTTGTCTGCTTTGATGCCCTTAAACAAGGGTGGCTACTAGGTTGTAGGAAGTTATTGTATGTTGATGCATGTTTTCGGAAGACGTTCTTTGGGGGGGAGGGGGGCAGCTAATTAGTGTCATGTTTTGGTGGTGCGCAAAAGCTTATAACGAAGCTGATTTTGACGAAGGTTTGAAGGCAATGAGGGAGGTTGATGAGGCAGCTGCTGATGCATTCTTAAGATGTAGTTCCAGTGATTTTATTAACTAAATTGCTTTGACTAGGTAAACTTTGATAATTTACTATGCAAAAATCATGTCTTTGAAGATTTTCGTTAGAGTATAATTATATTCTATGTATTTTAGGGTTTTAATTTATGTTTCCGATCGATAAAACTGTATCATTAGGTTGGAGTATAATCTTATCATGTATGATTAATCTTTCAATGAATTTTCATAAAGATTAGATACATTTTGGATGAATTGTACTCCCTCTATCTCAGTCATTTGTTTACACTTCTCTCAAATCCCCCTCACAAAAAAGTCAAACTGTAAACAAATCACCAGAACGGAAGGAGTAGTTAAAGTTAATTTGTTTGAAAAGAGAGAAAAATTTGAGATGTAGAAGGGTAGGGAATAAAAAAATTATGGTGAAAAAGGGTACGATTGAGTAAAACTTGTGTACAATTGAACAATAACTCAATATTATTTAAAGTAAAAGAAAAGTTACCCAATACATACACTCAAAAAGTCAAAAAGTAATACGTGATATGGTTTTGACTTGTTAAATGGGTTGAAGAAACTTATGCATCAACACACACAATACACTCAACTAGAGGTGGCAATCGGGTCAGTCGGGTGGAGTTTGGGTCGGGTCAAGTCGGGTCGGGTCATGTCGGGTCAAAGTGTCATTTTGGGTCGAGTCGTGTTCGGTTCGGGTTGGGTCATATTGGGTTAAATAGTGTATCGGGTCGGGTCTGGTTTGGGTTAGGTCATTATCGGGTCAACGCGATTTTATCGAATTATTTCATTTTTTATCCACTAAAATAGGTATTTCGATAGTTATTTTAGTTAATTACTTCATTATTAAGTCAAATATATCATTATAAATAATAATTTGCTTTCAATCTAATAGAAAATAAGCTTAATAAATATCGAGTTGTCAATTTAGTCGAATTCGATCTGGGTTGGAGTCATCATCGAATTAGTGCAGGTGGGTTAGTCAGCGATTATCGGGTCATGTCAGGCTACGGGTCATCGTCGGGTCGGGTCGGGTCGGTTCTCGGGTCACAATATTTTCGGGTCAATCGGGTCGGGTCACTCGGGTCGAGTCAGACTTGCCAGCTCTACACTCAACACGACGTTTCAAGTGAACCTTGATTGTGAAGGACTATCAAGACGTGAAAGAGGAAGATTAGCATGCAAATGACACAGGGTGAGAGTGAGCTCCCCTCTTCAAAATCTGGTTAGCCTCTGTAACCAATGGGCCAAGGGCAGTGCTTGGGCCTTGTTTTTTTATGAAATGGCGTGCCAAAGCACGACATATCACGACCTGCCTTAGGCACGACCCAACTTAGGCACGCATGCCGGTCCACTTATGGCACGACTTTGACCCGCACAACATGGCATTAACCCACATTTTTAGTGAATTATAATCAGTTTTTTATAGGTTTTTTTTTTATAATACTCCGTATATAATATAATATATTGAGATTTATGAGTGTTGATATCAAGCATTATATATCGGGTTCACGTTCTGTGAGACTAATTAAGTACAACGGTTATATGTGAGGTCAGATCGTTTCACATATTTAATTCTTTAAATTTGAATAATTAATAAGAAAAATTCACTTTGTATTTGCATTATTTTAAGTTTGAAAAATCAAATTCGTTCAAATTTTCAATCGCTTGGGACGAAAAAAGCTCAGATAAACAAAAACTGCGGGTGGGCCGCGTGGGCCGACACGCCAATGACTCAAGGCACGACCCAACACGGCACGCGGACCATGGGCCATGGGCCGTGCCTGGGCCTTCATTTCGAAAACAAGGCACGAGCATGACACGGCACGTGGCACGCATAACCGTGCCTGGGCCATGCCAAATTTCGGCTTCGGCATGCTATGCCGGCACGTGGGCTGGACCAGCACGCCCCACTTCCATCTTTAGAGCCTTGACCCGATGTGACCCAATAACCACCTTCTAAAAGTTCGATTGAAGATTGAGCCCAAGTAGGCACAGTCCATCGACTAGTTTGCCTAGTCCAACCCATCCAGTCCCTTCTCGTGGCACGGTCTAAGTTCCGATAAATGTTACTCTTTTCATTTCCGTGAGAAAGCCTCCTTAACTCAATTCATGGGGGAGCCATGACTCGTGAGACTAAATGAATTAAATTGAGAGAGTATGTTTTCGGTAAAATTTCTTTTTGAAAGTAAATAATTTTTCCAAAAAGAAATCATTTGTCGTCAAACCTTAACAATCCCAAAACCCCAACTCGTAGAAGGTGAAAACCTCAAACATATCATCAAAAAAAAAAAAAAAAAAAAAAAAAAAAAAAAACGTAAAAAAATGATGAGATTCAAGCGATTTGCAGAAAAAACCTACACATCAACAACACAAATCCTAAATTCTCCTAAATCATTCAAACATTGCAATGTTTTCCCATTTTTTCACCCTTCACAAACTACTTCAATCCGTTTTATTCACTTCTACCAGGTTTTTTTTTTTTTTTTTTTTCATCATATTATGCGGCATTTTATAATTTTTGTAATTTAATTGATTTGGGTAGTAATTTTACTTGATCAATTGATTTTGTTGGTGTAAATTTCAGCTGGCAAGCAAAGATGCACTTGAGAAGGAACGTGCTCGACTGTAAGATTTGATCGCTCGAAACTTTTTTTTTTTTGCCCATTTTTTTTTATTTTATGTTAATTGTTGGAGCATTGTAATTAGATTACTTTTCATTGCAATCTCGAGGGCGTTTCGGGGTTATAATTACTCATGTGGGTTTAATTGATAGTAATTATTGTGTAGGACAGTAAAGATGAGATGAGTAGAGGGTATTTTGCTGACATGTCTGATCTTAAACAACATGGTGGAAAGGTAATTATTTTGCTTCATTTTATCTGTTGATTGAGAAATTCTTCAAAGGGTTTTTAGGGTTCTAAACTTCTAAATTGTTTTTTTTTGGCATGATTATGAAGTTTGTTACTTGTGGGATGTTATGTAAAGTATAAACTACTTATGTAATGGGTTTTATTTGGAAGAATAGATTGTGAATGTTCGTGATTTTGGCTGTAAATAGATTTATGAAACGGGATTTGATTCGAAAAATCAAGTTACGAAATGGGTTCTTGGTACCTTGTGATTGTAAGGTTTGTGTTGCTTGATTTGATAGCAATCATGCCTTTTTGGGCCTAATTGTGGATGTTCATGCTTTTTGGCTGTTAACGGTTTTTGAAACAGGTTCTGATTCTTAAAATTAAGTTACAAAATGGGTACTTGTTAGTTGTTACCTTGTGGAAGATCCTTGGGGTTTAAGGCTTGTGTTTCCTGTATTGATAGGTTGTGATCGCAATCTGTCCTTTTTTTGGCCTAATTGTGAATGTTCTTGCTTTTTGGCTGTAAACGGTTTATGAAAAGGGTTTTGATTCGAAAACTTATGTTATGAAATGGGTACTTGTTACCTTGTGGTTGTAAGGTTTGTGTTGGCTGTTTTGATAGGTTCTGATTGCAATATGGCCTTCTAGTGACCTAAATTGTGACTGTCTTGCCTTTTGGCTGTTCTTGGTTTATGAAATGGGTACTTGTTAGTTGTTACCTTGTGACTGTTAACGGTTTATGAAACGGGTTTTGATTCTTAAAGTTAAGTTATGAAATGGGTACTTGTCACCTTGTGAGTTGTGACTGTAAGGTTTGTGTTACCTGTTTTAATAGGCTGTGATGGCAATGTAGCCTTTTTTTTGGTCCTAATTGTGGATGTTCATGTGTTTTGGCTGTTAATGATTTACGAAACGGGTTTTCATTCGAAAAATTTAAGTTGCTGAATTGATACTTGCTACCTTTGTAATTGTAAGGTTTGTGTTGCCTGTTTTGGTAGTCTGCGATGGCAGTCAGGCCTTTTTTGGGCTAATTGTGAATGTTCTTGTTCTGTGGCTGTTAACAGTTTATGAAACCGGTTTGGATTCAAAAGTTAAGTTACAAAATGGGTCTCGGTACCTTGTGATTGTTAGATTTGTGTAGCTTGTTATGATAGGTTGTGATCGCAATCTGGCCATTTCTTGGCCTAATTGTGAATGTCTTGCCTTTTGGCTGTTCTCTGTGTATGAAACGGGGTTTGATTCAAAAAGTTACGTTACAGAGAAATTCAGTGACAAGATAAAATTTAAAACTAAAATGTTTAACTATTTTTATTAAATGGTTATTTGTTACCTTGTGGTTGTAAAGTTTGTGTTGCATATTGCATAGGTTGCAAATGCAAATCAGGCTAACTTTTTTATTTTTTTCTTGGCTTGAGGTGAATTTTGATGTGTTCGACTGTTAAAGATTTATGATTTGGGTTCCACTAAAAATAATTGAGATATGAAATTGGTACTTGCTGCCTTGTGATTGAAAGGTTTGTGTTGCTTCTTCTGATAGATTTCAATTGCAAATCAAGCTATAATCCCTGCCGCTACAGCGATAAAGTTTCCGACATTTGAAGTTAGTTATTCCGATGGTAAAATCTTAAAGTTGCCATTTGGGTCTGACGGGGTTGCCGGAGATCCTACCAAGATGGATAAGCCTAAGGCCACATTACTCTGTCTTTCGTTTCGGGCGAGTTCTCAGGTTCGAACTTGTACATTCGGTCTCACTTTTATGCTTGTCATGTTGCTCCAGTCAATTATTACAAGTAATTATTGGTGGCACGTTTGTTTCTTTGATGTTTTGGTTTAGTTTGAGGAGAATATTGTGCAACATATTCTAAAACTCTGATTAAAATAGATGGGATCAATGAGGTCGAGCAAATTTTGTGCCGAGTTGATTAAATGATTGAAATTTTTGTTTTGTCCTATTTCGATCAGTTAGGACCTGTTATTCTCATTTTATTTTTTCTTGACTTATCAAACACTCTAGAAAGTTCAATTGATACTGAAAGAAGTACGGAGTACTAGATAATTTTCGAATGCAACTAGGCACCACTAATTTTTTTTTTATAGAATTAAAAAATGTGATTCAGTGACCTAGAAGCAGCGAGAAAAAGTTCTATTTAATTGAGAATCTATTAGAGCCCTTTGACCGAAACGAGTATTTCAAAAACACTAAAATTGAGAAAACACCTCAAAAAGTTTCAGACTTGAGGCGGTTTTAGACAAAGAGATTCGGTACTTAATGGTATGCACTGATCCTCTTGTTTCGAATCACTGGGCTTTAGGTTGATTTACACCTGATGTTGGTAGCCATTTGTAGCACCGAGTATCAGTCGGCACTACATTACCCTTTTTAGGTGGCCTATTGATGTTTAGTTTGCAAACCACAATGTCTATTTATCCTAGAGTAAAGAGTACAAACCTCCCCATCATTCATTGTTGATTTAATAAAGCTTCAAACTTTTCATGGCTTTCATTTTTTTTTTTTTTCAAACCATTAGAATTTTTTTTCATAGAAATCTTGGTGCATCCTACTATATCATGGTCCAGCGGTTGATGGCATTTTTTTTGGTACAGGTGATGGTTGATTCTTGGCGCAGTCCATTTCATAAAGCCTTCAGCGATCACAATAATATCCAAATTTATGAGGTACTTACATTCAATACAGTAATTTAGACATTGTTGTACCTTATTGATGAAGAGTGGAGAACAAAACATACCTGGACTTCTGGACGTAATACAGTGAGAAGCGTAGTAGGTCTAAATCATGTCTTGTCTTCTACTATGTGTTTCGGCCATGTTTACGTCTTTGGTGCATCTTAAGTAAAATGAGTGAGTTTTTAGTTACTGTTTAAACAGTGTCTCTATCTACACCCAAGGGTTTTGAAATTTGAAATGACATTGCATATTTAATGGAGTATCTTTATTTAGTGTCGTGGCCGACTGCACTGTTTCTTACCCTATAAATGGGCAATAAGTTATAAGGTTACCCAGGTTGATCTATTTGCATAAATCTCCTGCTAATTTAGAAATCTACTTCAATGTTTTTTGCCTGATTTGTTAGCAGTATAAAATAAATTTGTCTCACGGACCGGGAATATGGTACCTTTTGCCTTCTCACAATTTTAATCAGTATTTCAGAAGGCTAACATTTTGACCTAGGGTAATGCTACATCTGTAGTATGCGTTATTGGGAATTTGTTAGTAATGAAGTGCACCATTTGATAAAAGTGATGTTACCTTGATAAGGCGCACCTTGAGGCGCTTAAGGTGTGCCTAGATGAGGTAGCAGCCATAATGCCTCGGGGCACTTTAGTCGCTCCTGTTAGACAAAGCATCCCCAGTGATGTACGTTACTCTGTAATTTCCATTTCTTTTTTCACAAATTCTCGCATAAAACAGGTATATATCCGTTTTATACATAAAACGGCCATGTATTTAGATAAGACAATTAAATATCTAGAAATTAACAAAAAGTTTGTCTTTATCTATTTGAAAGTTCTACTATTTGACCCGATTTACCCTTTAAACGGATAAATCCATGATCTATATAATTTAACAAAAACTATTTGACCCGTTATACTCTTCTTTCTGGCTAGATGCTAATTATGCTGCTGACCTTGGCCTATTATGCTAACACCTTGTACTCTTGGAGCTTGTTAGCAAACTTTTAAATTCCAAACATGATTTCTGCCTGAGATTTAACTTGAAGAGATTTTGTTTCTGAAACTGGTGCACCGCCTGTACATAGGCTTGCGCTTCATCGTCGATGAAGGGGTCCTCTATGCCTCGGTTTCTTTTTAAAATTAAGGAGCCACATATGTTTCTATGACATCCATGATCTTAAACTACGTCAGTTTTCTTTAATATGAGTGGAGAGTGGTTTGATGAAAAAGGCGATGAGAGGAAGTTGAAATTTGATGCAAGGGATCCGTTATGATCTTTGGTTCTTGATTCCATTAGAAACT
The DNA here is from genome assembly GCA_023091065.1 of Dianthus caryophyllus. Lineage (NCBI taxonomy): Eukaryota > Viridiplantae > Streptophyta > Magnoliopsida > Caryophyllales > Caryophyllaceae > Dianthus > Dianthus caryophyllus. Next base: position 21,689,781 of record CM041530.1, on the reverse strand, counting down.
CTTTCGACTTGTACCATGTTTCTTTGAGTTGCCCATGCAAGACATCCATGATCTTAAATTACGTCAGTTCTCTTAAGTATGAGTGGTTTATGACGATTATCTACTAGTTCGATAGTGTTTATTAGTTAAGAAATACATATCCTAGTGCTTGATTATTTGGCCTCAAAACTTCTCAAGCATGTATCGTTTCCGACAATCAGTGACTTTGAAGAACACTATATTGGTCTGTCTAATATGCAGCTTCCATCGTCACTCAGGTGTCATTTGTGGATTCCTGGTTCTTGTGCTTAAGTCCTATAAAACGGCTCTTGCTTCGAATGATGAAGAAGTCAAGCACGACTGATGTAACTAGCATCCTTCAGAGAAACTGTGTGTATTCATTTGGCGATCACTATTATTTCCGAAAGGAACTCCACATATTGAACCTCTTGACTGGGTAAGAAACCCTTTCTATTTCTTCACCGGACAATTTTCAGTATCATTTTGTTTTTTTGTTTTTTTTTTTTTTTTTTACTAAAAAAACTGTTGATTCACAGATACATATTCTTGCTTGACAATTTTGGTCGAGTACGATGGCAAGGTTCTGGTACAGCAACAGAAGAAGAGTTGGCATCGCTTCTGTCATGCACAACGCACTTACTGAGCGAGAAATGATCTCTCAGTTTATTGTTTCCAACTCAATCAAGGTAATGAGGATACGTCAGTTATCATTTTTGTCTCCTGTATGAAACTAGTGCAAAAAGGCCAAAAACCCACTCATTACGCCCTCGTTTCCTTACTTGTTTCAATGTTTCGGGTACGTCTTTCGATGGATTGGCTAATACTCAAGTACTAGGCCTTTTCTATCCTTCATTTCCGTTGATTATACAACATCAACTGTTTCTTTTGTTCACTGGATCGCTGTGGAATCATTTTCACTTTTCCTTTTGATCAGCTCACCTTTGTATTCATGATATCAATAAGCGATTCTTAAAGCTTGTCTCAGATCATATTCGAACTTCTGCTTTGTTGTTATTGTAATGTTTTCCGATGCATGTATGACAGTTTTTATTAGTTAAGAAAAACTATTACGGAGTACTAGCGCTTCGTCTTTCCCATCATGTCAATCTAAGTAATGTTTTCGTTAAGTTCCGTTAGTTCTCATCGTTTTCTGATTGTATGTGTCGACCTTCTACCTTCTAAGTTATAATTCTCTCCTTTTTTTTTTTTTTTTTTTTTTTTTTTTTTTTTTTGACATGGGTGTATCATCTAAGTTGGCACCAAAACGGACACGGACATGACACGCGACACGGGACACGCCAATTTGATTTTGTAGGACACAGGACACGGCAGGAAAAAATCAATATACATGTTAAAATAAAGAGAATTTATTACTCATACCAACTTACATGTAAATTGTAATCATTTATAGCTCACAAATTCATAAAAAACAATCAATACGTAAATACTTGTTTATGGGCGGTGGTCGGAGGCGGCCGATGGCGTTGAAGGGTGGTGGGCGATAGAATGAAAGAAGTGAGAAGAGGAGAAGATGAGTGACAATTTCGTTATTGACTATGTGACTATCGTACTTTTTTGGAATTTTTTTCAATTTTGTCATCTTTTATAAATGAAAAAGTTAGTATTTTGGGGTGTCTGTTAGACACGGGCCGTGTCCAAATTAATTGAGCCGTGTCCGACACGTCTTATTTAAAAAATAAACCAAGGACACGGTTCGACGCGTGTCTAACACGTTTGGAGGTGTGTCCTACGTATGTCCGTGTCCGACACGGTGTGACACGGGAATGCCAAAAATTAGAAGTGTCCGTGCAACCTAGTGTATCATAGTACAAATACCCACTGCTGTTTAATTACATTTTTTCCCCTAGGAATTTTTACCCTATGCTATTAAAAAAAAAAAAAAAAGGGTAGCAATTGTGCGCAGTACCCCAAAACATTTTAGAAAAACCTAATTACGAGTATTCAATACATCCACTTTTTCTCCTCTCAAACTTCAAATTACGCCTAAAATCCATCAAAAACTCTATTAAATTTTAATTATTTGCAATTATATTCAATGAAAACATATTCAAGAAGAAATCAGTAAGTCTTGATTTTGTTTTTTTGGTTGTTTTAGTATTAACTAGTGACGTGACCCGTGATTTCACGGGTCGGCTAGGAATTTGTTTTGTTGTTTGACTTTCTTTAGGTATGATTTATATCATTTCTTGCATGAAACTAAATAAGTCACTGGAAACAAATTCAAAGAATGAATGTATTACAATAAAGAGGATACAAGCACATGTCCATTATTGGATTTGGAATAATACCTCAAACCGTAAAAACAAACTTATCAATTATGATAAATGACTAAACCTTAAATGTTATACTTTCAACTAATATGAAATTAAACCTTCTTCCATGTTAGTTTTGCTAAGTTATACAACGTTTTTTTTTTTTTTTTTTTAGAGAAATTGTCATACAATTAAGTGAATATACATATTGAATATATAGATATTACTTTAATTTACTCAATATTCCTAATTGCATTACGAAGATACAAAAATTACGATTAAATGAAAAATTCTAATATTATTGTGAAAACTTAATTGTAGAAACCACGATAATTGCAAAATACTTAAACAAAAATAGATAACGATAAACAAATTTCACACTCATTATGTTTAATATAACTCATCGCACCACTTTAAACTAATTTGCAAATGTCTAGTTTTAACCAAAACGAATGAACAGCTTAAATATTTATACTACTTCAAATTGACTTGTAACCAGAATTTTGGCATTTCAAAAGTAAAAAGTCACTTAAATTGAATACTATTATTAATTTAAAAAACTATCAAACTACTATCAATTAATTTGATTTAACTCAATTTAATTTAGATTTTATTTTTTTTGAGTTTTAATGGATTAGTAGTTTTTGACACATTAAATTTTCATTGTGTGTAATTATTTTAAGGGTTTTTCCCAGTTGTACCCCTGTAATATTGGGTTTTCCCAACTGCATTCTCAGATATCGTATTCCCAACCTGCATTCTCAGTTTCTTTAATAACTCCAACTGTACCCCTAAATTTCTTTAATTTACCCAAAATCATACCTGAAATCATACCTGAAATTGAACAGAGGAAGGAAGGACTGCAAAAGTTCAACGATCACTACAAAATAACAGCTGTTTTGCGACGGAAATATTCCGTCGCAAATGGCCTAAATCCGTCGCAAATAGCCATTTGCGACGGAATTTGCGACGAACGGTAGGCGTCGATTTTTTTTGTCGCAAATAATACTCTGCGACGGAAAATTCCGTCGCAAATATTTTTTGCGACGGAATCATCCGTCGCAAACGTATAAATCCGACGCAGACAAGGAAGGCGAAATCGGTCGCAAATCTACGTGGAATTCCGTCGCAAATGTAGATTTGCGACGGATATTTACGTCGCAAATGTATGCGACGGACGTCATCCGTCGCAAATCACCTGGGTAATTTGCGACGGACATCCTTCGCAAATCTTAATAAATCCGTCGCAATTCTTCTTTGCGTTTGCCGTAGCAAATTTTATTTTTGGTTCCCCACTAAACCCTGCATTTACAATCTATTTACGGTGTTCAATACACCCAAAATACACCCAACAGCCAACACACAACACCCATATATTAACATATATATTAACATAATCATCCGATTAAAGACACCCAAAATACAAAGTCTAATAAGTTAAACCGTTTCAGTTTTCAAAATTTAACAACAAACGTAATCAGCACAACCCTAAATCTGCCCCGCCACTTCCACTAGCGCCGTCACCGCCAAAGGGTCCGCGCCTGAAGAAGTCATCCCCTTGGTTGCAAGTCGGAGGAGGCTGCGTATTTAGGCGTTGAGACTCGATGTACTGCTCAATTGCCGCCAACCTCTGACTCATTGATCGGTTCTCGTCTGTAAGGCGGGTCAGTAGGCCGGGAGCATACGTGGACTGCTCCCCAGCAGAAGAGTGACGAGGGGGCGGACGCTCGTAAAACATAGAAGTCGCAGAACCTGTGCCGTAGACACGTCCTTTCTTGTCGTGTCCGCCGACAACCTCGTAGTACAATCGGTTCTCGTCGACGGGAGTGTCAGGCTGGGTATTCTGGACCTCCTCCACTCGTGGCCCGAAGCGGTCCTAATAATAAAATATAAAATATAAAACTCGTTAATTTAACTAGATTGTAAATAACAATATAATCAAAAAATTATTAGTTAAGTATAAATGAAGTCTTACAAATATACTCTTCACTTTGCCACTTATGAAACCGCCAGTCTTCTTCGAGGTCTTTGACTTCTTTACGAGCTCGGGGACAGACATGGGTGTCTTAGTTCCTGCACACTGTACATAAAGAAATTAATTAACGGTTACTTATTAAATAAAAATACAGACACACGTTCAAAATAAACACATATATATATATATATATATATATATATATATACATAAATAATTAAAGTTAATAATACGAACCGCTCTGTCGACATATTGCATCATATCCTGTCGACCCATTGTGTGTGTCCCCGCAGCTTTTCCACCCTCCCCCTGTGCGCAACGGTTTTTCTTCTGCGTCTCCGACTTTTTCTTCGTTTTCTAAATCAATAACATAGTTATTTAACGATAAATTAGTAGACGTATATACATATAATATTTAGCGATAAATTAATTAAAGTTTTAAGTTTCATAATTACCCCGTCACTCTTCCATTTTAGATATCCCTCCAAAATGGTTTGATTGGTATCAATCCACGTTGTACCTTTAACTCGATCTGCGATTTATAATTAACAAAGTTTAACCATAATACATGAGGCGAAAAAATAATCTATCTAATAATACGTATATGAGTTTTTCATGCCCCGGAGGGTGAAGTTTTCATGCCCCGGCAACAACCATAATCTATCTAAAAATAATCTATCTAATAATCTATCTAATAATCTATCTAAAAATAATCTATCTAACCATTTTGGAATTAATTCTTTTAGAGCAACCGGCAACAACCGCTCCATAAACACGTGACAGTCATGACTTTTCATGCCCCGGAGGGTGAAGTTTTTATTGTCAACACATCTACTTAGATCCGATGCATACCCGTCTGGAAACTTTAACTTCATAAGCCACTCGCAAAGAACCTTTCTCCGCTGCTTACCTAGGACACACTTAGGATCGGAGCGCTTTCGACAATGAATCGTCAAATCTGCCTTTGCTTTAGGACCATAACACGTCTTGCTCTTGTCGTCCATAATTGTGTTAATTGTCTGCTCAAAGAAGTTATTCTCAATGTGCATGACATCTAAGTTATGACGAATTAACAACGTTTTCCAATAAGGAAGGTCCCACAATATACTCCGTTTCCACCATCCCAACTTTTTAGCTTTCAAAGCCTTGATTCACCTTCACTTGCATCAACAACGGTGGGTAGAGGTTCCACAATTTTCCAGGACTTCGTCCCAGGACAACAATTGTGGCTCGGGCATCAAGTTCCACGGGTTTTTCTTCAAAAACTCTTATCCTTACGATACGGGTGGTCGGCTTTCAAAAACTTTCTATGACAATCGAACCAACTCCACTTCCCACTATGCTTAAGCCAGAAACACTTATTTTTATCACCACAATAAGGACACGCCTTTCCTCCCTGAGTCGACCAACCAGAAAGCATGCCATAGGCGGGAAAGTCGTTAATCGTCCATAATAGTGCGGCTCTAAGTTGAAAATTTTGTTTCCTTGAGACATCGTAGGTGAATACTCCAGTTTCCCACAACTCTTTTAATTCTTTCACCAACGGCTGGAGGTATACATCTAAATTTTTCTTTGGATTATTTGGACCGGGAATAATTAAAGAAAGGAAAATGAATTGTCTTTTTAGACAAAGTGAAGGAGGAAGATTGTATGGCGTTAACATTACAGGCCAAGTCGAATACGGTTTACCGAACTGGGAGAACGGTGCAAATCCATCCGTACAAAGCCCTAATCGAACATTTCTACTCTCACTTGCAAAGTCAGGGTATGTCGCATCAAAATGTTTCCAAGCCTCACCATCAACCGGATGAGCCATAGTACCACCTACTCGAGAATTCTCTGCATGCCATCTCATTTGTTCGGCTATATGTTTAGTAGCATACAACCTTTGAAGACGAGGGCCAAGTGGAAAGTAGAGGAGTGATTGTTTTGCCACACGTTTCCCCCGTCCATCTGAGTTTGGTTTATATCTTTGAAGACCACATTTTCGGCATGCATCTAAATTCTCGTCTTCTTCCCAAAACAACATACACCCTTCATCACATGCATCTATCTTCTCATGGGGTAATTGAAGACCTTTTAGCAATTTTTTAGCAGAATAAAAATCTTTGGTCATTTTGTTATTTTTTGGGAAAACGTCTCCAAGCAGACTACTAATCGAGTCGACAACCCTATGAGATAGATTGTGGTCACACTTCAACGTAATTATTCTAGAAGCAGCTTCCAACACGGACATGGGACTTCCTTCATACAGAGGCTCATCAGCCTTGTTTAACATGTCAAAGAAAGCTTTTACTTGAGGGTGTGGTGCTTCGTTTACTTCATCAGCATTCAACGCTTCTTCTCTAATGGTATCCACCTCGTCTCGTAAAGCGTCATTTATCATTTCTCGATAAGGATTATCAACCACCGTACGCATAGGTCTATCATCTACGGGGAAATCCTCTCCATGACAAAACCAACTAAAATAATTACTCATAAATCCTTTTTTAATCAAGTGGCTTTTGACATCGAACTCATTCCAAAGTCTAGAGTTGCAACAATTAACACATGGACACTTAATCTTTTCGCCATTACGGTTGAAATCTGGCAAAAGTTTAGCATGTTCGATGAATGCGACAACACCATTAGCAAATCCCACTTTCACTCGTTTATTATCATCCAAACGCTCGTACATCCAACTACGTTCAATTCTCTTCATTGTCAATCCGTCTACAAAAATAAACTTGTTATAAATTATTAATTAAATTTCAAAAGCTTTGAAGTAATTTGTTTTTTTTTGAAAAAACGTGTAGTCATAGGTAACTTCTTATCTCTCCAACCTAAACCCATCTTTGAATGACCAATATCACTAACAAATAGTTACATTTATTTATGTAATGGTAAAAATTTCGGCAGCAATTCGCATCAGTTCTCCAGATACACAAATAAATTGAGTTTCCTCAAAATATATGTATCCGGAGAACATCTGCTTAAAAATTGCCACCGAAATTTTTACTATCACATAAACAAATGTAACTATTTGTCACCTAAGTGATATTAATCATTCAAAGACAGTCCCAAAAATGGGGACTATTCGAGAATTACTCCTAATGAATAATTCTCGAATGGGTATACTACGGTCAACGCAAAAATTTTGGATTTAAATCATTTTTATAAAATACATAACTTTAACAAAATACACAATCACAATATGTCATGCATACTATACCCAACACATTAATAATTATCTACCAATGGCTCTAAAATCACCACAAAGGAACCTATCAGTGGCTCTACAATTCTCTAAAATAGCCTAACAATGGCTCTACAGTTCTCTAAAATAACTTAACAATCACTCTATAACACTAATTCAACTTAAAAATGGCTCTACAATTCTCTAATTTAGCATTAAAACATAATCAAATTACTTAAACATAATTAATCGACTTGAATCAACAAATTAAACTAAACTTAAATTAAACTAAACTAATCTAATCTAACTAAAATTAAACTAAACTAATCTAATCAAACTAAAATAATCAAATTAAACTAATCAAATCAACAAATAACATTTAATAAACTTAATTAAACTAAACTAATCTAATCAACATTTAATAAACTTAAATGGCTCTATAATTCTCTAATTTAGCATTAACATTTAATAAACTTAAATTAAACTAAACTAATCTAATCAAACTAAAATATTCAAACTAAACTAATCAAATCAACAAATAACATTTAATAAACTTAATTTAAACTAAACTAATCAAACTAAAACAATCAAACTAAACTAATAAAATCAACAAAATTAAAACAAACAAACTTAAATCAAATTAAATTAAAAAAACATACACTATTCACCGGAGTTTACGTCGGAGCGGTCTTAGGAGTAGAGGCGGCCGGGTGAAGCGGCAAGGTGAGGCGGCGGCACGGAGAGGCGGCGGGAGGATGAAACGGCGGCGAGGTGGGCCGGCGACAGTGTGGGGCGGCGTGGTGGGGTGGCGTGGTGGGGTGGCGTGGTGGGGTGGTGGCGGCGGCGTGGTGGGGCTTCTTCGTCGGCTTCTTCGTCGTCGTCTTCGTCGAAATCGCCTTCCCTTTTTTTTTTTTTTTTTTTTTTTTTTTTTTTTTTTTTTTTTTAACTCGACGAAATGATTTTATCAGAAGGGGTTTTATTTTTTTTTAATTCATGACGGACAATTTCACGACGGACCTATTTAAAGTCATGAGTCGACAAATTCAAAGATGCCAGGGAATATTCCTTGGCATCTTTGACTTTTGCGACGGATTTTTAGGTCCGTCGCAAATAGTCCGTCGCAAATTTTTTTGCGCTGATCAATAATTTAATCTTAATTATTGGCGCAAACTATGCGACGGATTTCGCTAATTCCGTCGCAAATTCCGTCGCAATGTTTTGGCGCTTTTTCAACTTTTCGCACCAATAATTGGCGGGCCAAATTGCGAGGGAATTTGCGACGGAATTTGAAAATTCCGTCGCAAACTAGTTTACCTGCGACGGATCAAAAGATCCGTCGCAAATTCCGTCGCAAAACAGCTGTTATTTTGTAGTGAATGAAGATGTTGCAACGACGATGAACTGCAAAAGTTCAATAGCAAAAGGAAGGAGATGAAGAGAACAGATGAATGAAGGTGGAAGGGTTTCAAAGGGTTTTAAAAAAAATTGAATCAAAAGAAAGAAATGACGGTTAATAAATTGACTCAACTTCTAATTTACAACTAATCCTTCCCCGTAGGCAAATTAGGCGCTCCACGTAGGCAAATTACGCATCCTAATTGGCATTTAACGGTGATAATTGACGGCTTAAGCATAAATAGTTATGGTTGGGAGTAATTAAGGAAACTCAGGGGTACAGTTGAGAATACGATATACGCAGGGGTACAGTTGGGAAAACCCAATAGTACAGGGATACAGTTGGGAAAAACCCTTATTTTAAATAGTGTAGTTTCTAAAATAATTAAAAATGAATAGTGTTAAATCTTGTGACATGAACATTTATTTTAAGAAATTATTTGTCGAATTAAGTGGTTTTATAGTTAGTGTATTTCTCTACAAATTATTAAATATTAAATATGTATATTTCTATACTCATTATAAGCAGGGTTTCGAATCGCAACTTTTAAAGGTAATTTGGGTTTTGAGTTTAAATAAATTAGACTATTCTATTTAGATTTTATAAAGGTCTATTTCCGATATAATGCTTTATTTACAATTAAGAGTAGATTGAAACTCAATCATAAAAAATAGCTTATGTAGCTGCGAAATTAATCAAGTGAAGAGAAAATAATAATTTAACAAATTTATACATCTTAAATATAAGATCAAACATATGTTTTTAAATAAACCTGTGATTATTACTTTATTTAATCAATATTCTTAATTGCATTACGAAGATATAAAAATTACAATGAAATGAAATAATTCTAAAATTATTGTGAAAATTTAATTGTAGGAACAATAATAATTACAAAATACTTAAACAAAAATAGATAATGATAAACAAATTTCACACTCATTATGTTTAATATAACTCATCGCACCACTTTAAACTAATTTGTAAATGCCTAGTTTTAACCAAAACGAATGAACAACTTAAATATTTATACTACTTCAAATTGATTTGTAACCATAATTTTGGGATTTCAAAAAGTCAAAAGCCACTTAAAATTGAACACAAATATTAATTTAAAAAACTATCAAACTACTACCAATTAATTTGATTTAACTCAATCTAATTTAGATTTTAATTTTTTGAAATTTTAATGGGTTAATAGTTTTTGTACAAATTCTTACTTACAACGGTTGCAAACAACCCGTTTAAGTCAGTTTGTGAAACGGATTCAAATACACTCTTATTTTGACCCAAATGTATTACGGAGTAAAACCTAATTAAAACCTAAATATACTCTCTCTCTAACTTTCACTGATCAATTATCGTTCTTTATTTTTTTTCTTTGCTCTTCTCAATATTTTCTTTTCTCCCATGAATTAATAAGCAATTATCAACTTCACATCATTACATCGTGATTTTAATTCAATTGCTTCCGAGATAATCAACGAAATTGAAAATCCCGATTCTTCCTCGTTGGAAAAAGATGATAATGTTCTGTTGGATGCACTTTCACAAAGCCAAATTTATGGTGAAAATAATTTGAATAACGAAGATTCTATACCAGTGATTTTCGCGGATGATCACAAAAATTACAATTTGAATCAAGGTATGCAATGATAAGTATTTTTAATAATATATTCTTTAAAGGAAAAATTCACAAGAATAATCCCAACTAACACCCATCTTCCAGAAATAATCCCAATTCAAAATATTCCAAAAATAATCCCAACTATTGAAAGTTATTCCAATAATATACTTTCGCTAATTTTAACCGGTTCAAATATGTATAAACAAAAGTCAAACCGATTTTATTTTTAGATAGAATAAGAGGGAAGAAAATTTAAAATCGGTTTAACCTTCTTTTCTAACTGTTTGAGTCGGATAAAATTGGCGAAAGTATATTATTGGAATAACTTTCAATAGTTGGGATTATTCTTGGAATATTTTGAGTTCGGATTATTTTTGGAAGATGGGTGTTAGTTGGGATTATTCTTGTGAATTATTCCTTCTTTAAAATTCTCTTTAGGTCGTCATTAGGTCTACCCGTTTTGTTGCCATGCTAATCATTTATGTTACCACGAAAACACATTTTGTTACCATGTTAAGTTCATATTTTTCCTCTATCATAAACTTAAATTACCTATTTAAAATATTTGTTACCATGTAAACGCATTTTGTGTCCATTAAACTTTCTGTTGATACTATATGTTTTCATATGTAAGTTGTTGTTGATGTGTTTCTACTTTGTTTAACAGATCAGATTTTGATGTATCCGGCTAGGCTTGAAGGCTAAATGTTGGATATCTTTACAAAGCCTTTACAGGAAACGTGCTAGAGTAATTGGTTTTGGTACGCGTATAGGCACGGTTCGTATACGCAAAGAGATAAGGACCTACAGAACCACGAGTTAAAGCATCGTCAAATACACCCATCCCCGTTTACTTTAATTACGTTATAAGTTTAGTCAGTTTTTCCATTGTAAAGTATTATGTTACTATTCTCATGCGTTTTGTTACTAGTGGATGCATTTTTGTTACCCTTTTAAAATTAAATTTCTTTATGATCATGTCAAACATGTAAAACATTTTTTGTATCTATACATCTAATTTTTGTTACTACGTTCATAGTCGACAGTGATGTCATATTTATTTTGCAAGTACTAGCACAAAAACTTTTGATATCATATATGTAGTTTATTTGTTACCATAATCATGCGTTTTGTTACCACGATAAGTACTTTTGTCAGCACTTTAAAAAAGCAACTTACAATGAACTTACAATCACATTGAATATATACACGCAATAATAAACCGTTATGTTACCACATATATTCATTTTGTTACCAATTCTATCCATGTTTTGACCATTTTGACAAATAAATAATGAAGATTTAGACTTGATATCTTTAACTAATAAGAAATAATTAACTTAATTCAATTACAATCTACGAAAAAAAGGTTCATCGTTTTTTTAAAACAAAATAGGCAAATACACGTTAAATCAGACATATTAATGTTTACAAATTAGGCCAGAACATATGATTAACATGCTACCAAAAGATAAATTGTTCAATACTTTAAATTTACAGCACATCCTAATTTGTCTTCGTTGCATCGCATACATTCCTTTTAAACCTCCTTAGCTGATATGTCTTTTCTACAAGGGGTTTTGGACGTGGAGGAGGGGGAGCATTCTGAGGTGGAGCGTCTTGAGGCTTGGGATGACATGACACACTCCTAATGTTGTCAATTTTGAGATCAAAAAATGGCGCATCGTCTATTTTCATTGTCACCATCATGTCAAGGTTACTACCAAGTGTATGAAAACCAACAGCGAAGTTGGAGGTCTTGCAAATCTTGAGTAAAAGATGACTTATTTGAGCTAACCATTTCTTCATTATCTACACCATCAAGCATTTTGTTACAAGGATAGTAGGATACGTATTTTTGTTACTACCATCAAACATTTTGTTACCAGGATACGTATTTTTGTTACCACCATCAAACATTTTGTTACCAGGATACGTATTTTTGTTACCACTTTAATTCAAGGAAAAAGTTTATTGAAGTTATATAGTGTTTGTTACCACAATCATGCATTTTGTAACCACGATAAGTACTTTTTGACACCACTTAAAGTCTGACACCAAAATTTTGAATTCCATTTGTATTTATTTTGTTAACACAATCATGCATTTTGATACCATGAGAAATATTTTTGTTAAAGGGGATTTTTTTTTTTTTGAAGTTATATACATAGTATTTTTTGTTATCATAATCATGCATTTTGTAATCACGATTAGTACTTTTTGACACCACTTAAAGTCTGACCCTAAATGTTTGACTTCCATTTGAAGTTTATTTTGTTAAGACAATAAACCGTTTTGATACCACCAAAACTATTTGTGTTACCATTATAAGCCAGATGACTAAACTAAATGAAACCACATTAAATAAAATCGAAAAACATCTTACAATCACATTGAAATCACAATGTACAAAATCCATAACCAACTTACAATCGCACTGAAAAATTTAGTTACCGCAACAACTACTCTTGCTACCATAAGTATGCCTTTAATTACCACAATAACTAATTTTGACGGGGGAATATTTTTTTGAAGTTATTTACGTATTTGTTACCACAATCATGCATTTTTTAACCATGATGAGTACTTTTTGACACCAGTTAAAGTTTGACACCAAAATTTTAAATTCAATTTAAATTTTTTTCTGTTAACTTAATAAACAATTTTGATACCATGAGAAGTATTTTTGTTACCATTATAAGAGACTAAAATATATGAAATCACATTGAATAAAATCGAAAATCATCTTACAATCACATCGAAATTCCATTGTACAAAATCCATATAATAGAAAATCATCTTACAATCATATTGAAATAACATAGTACAAAATCACATACTACAAGTTACCCTCAAACCCAAAATTATAACAATACAACTTCAACAATAATAGGTGTAAATTAAATTAAAGTAAGATAAATTATTGTATTCAAACGTAATTCGGCATCGTCACTTCGATTTCCCCGGCGTTATTTTGGAGCAATAAGGAGCACCGTTCTTCTCATTACCTTTCATCATCTTCTTTAGGTTTTTGGTGAAATAACCTTCAGTCAGTGAAAGGGGATGAAAAAATTAGGGTTTGGAGGTTGAAAAATGGAAAGCGTGAAATTGGGAGGAAAGAGGGCAGTAGAAACGTTATTTGGGGATTTTAGGTTTTAATTTTGGATTTTAATTTTGGTTAAAAGGGTAGATCCACTACCCGTTTTATATATGAAACGGGTATGACCCGTCTTAAGAGAGAATAACTATAGTTTTTGACCCATTAAATTTTCATTGTGTGTAATTATTTTAAATAGTGTAATTCCTAAAAAAAAGTAAAAAATAAATAGTGTTAAATCTTGTGGGATGTACACTCTATTTTAAGAATTTTTTTTGTCGAATTAAGTGGTTTTATAGTTAGAGTATTTCTTAAGAGTTGAAAGTGTAAATCTTTGTTTATCCTTGTAGTTCATCGAAACGGCCACGAAGTACAGTCTTTGGTTATTGTGTCCAAAAAATCAGAACTTTCAACAAATAAATACATTTGAAAACAAAAGTTATACGGAGTAGATCAGAGAACACACCTCAAAGATCTCACCCAAAAAACAAAGAACAAGCCACATAATAAATGTGAAGCAGAGGGTACCTTAAAAACAACTAAAGAATGGAGGTATATGAGTATATCACAAGTGTTTAGAAACAGGTATACAAAATTTAGTCTTTTTCTCCAAAAAAAATGAAAAATTATAATTATAACGCTGATTATTTTTTACACAATGAACAAAATATATACAGAGAATTTATTTGGGTATTAATGGGGGCTATGAATGGAGCAGCCGATATTTGAGCTTACTTCAAATGACTTTTCGTCTACCTCGAGTGACGTGGCATCCAAAAAAAGTGGTTTGTCCTACGTGGCAAGCTAAGAAAAGAGTACGAAATGAGGAGGGGAGATATTATAGTCAATAGCATTAGTCAATGTTTTAGTTTTTAAATATATTAGATTTCGTATCAAAGTTCAAATTTATTTCTATAATTTTCGTTATCATTGTTGGGTTATGAATTTGAACATTTTTTTATTTAATAATTGTGAAAAATGGTTGATTATTAAGTTAGGGTTTATGAATATGTTTGGTTTTATGAATATAATTGGGCAAATATTTTTTTTTTTTTTTTATTTTTTTATTTTTTTATTTTTTTAATGAATATGGTGTTTTAGAAATGAATATGGTGTTCTAGAAATGAATATGTATGTTTTCGAAATGAATATGGTATTCTAGAAATGAATATGTATATTTTAGAAATGAATATGGTGTTTTATAAATGAATATGTATGTTTTAGAAATGAATATGGTGTTTTAGAAATGAATATGGTGTTTTATAAATGAATATGTATGTTTTAGAAATGAATATGTATGTTTTAGAAATGAATATGTATGTTTTAGAAATGAATATGGTATTCTAAAAATGAATATGTATGTTTTTGAAATGAATATGTATGTTCTAGAAATGAACATGGTTTAATTTTTTAGAAATGAATATGTATGTTTTAGAAATGAATATGGTGTTCTAAAAATAAATATGTATGTTTTATAAATGAATATGTATATTTTAAAAATGAATATGGTGTTTTAGAAATGAATATGTATGTTTTAGAAATGAATATGTACGTTCTGGAAATATATATGTTTTAGAAATTAAAATGTTGATATAAATATGTTGTTGAATTTGAAATGAACATGTCATTTTTAGAAATGAATATGTCAATATTAAAACGGTCTTTCTATCCATGCCCAGTGGGCATAGGATAAGGAAGTTAAATTAACTAGGTTTTTCATCTTTCCATCATGGGTGGTTGGAAAATTATTTATTATTAATTTTTTTAGGAGAAAAAACTCCCATATGTTAGAAAAAGCCATATTAAAAATGTATATGATTGTATAAAAATAATGTATGTTGATGATTATGAATCTATATTTGAGTAATAGTTATTAATTCTAATTATTGATTTTTTATAATCTTTTAAAATATAAATATGAATATTTTAGAGGTTGAATTTTTGAAATATTTTACTTCTAATGCATATAAATTTGCTAATGTTTATTTTTTTTGAATGATTTGTAGCAGTGGTCGTAAGGGCACTAAAGAAGATTCAACAAATGATCAACGGCCCAAATTAAGAGCGAAAAGAGATATTGCAAAAACATTTGGTGAAGGAACAAGTCGGCAAAACATACTTGTCTCAACTATTCCAACAACGTTGAGATTTTGGGTTTCGCAATCTAAATTTGTGGACTTCATTAGAATTTATTTTGATTTGTCTATTTATTAGTAGATCCATAAAAAATACAAAGTAATAAAATATTCATAAAAACTGGCTTACATATTCAGAATAGTGATTTGTTATATTCATAAAATTATGAAACACATTTTTATAATAAATACAAAAATTTTCGAAACTAAATCGTAAATCAATGAAAGCGACACATTCATGAATTTAACGACTTATATTCACTAAACAAAGTGCAAATATTCACAACATAAAACCAGTATATTCATATAATTTGTTTATGTGTTGTTAAAAAAAAATTATATTTATATAATTCGTTTATAAATTTAAACTAGTATACTCGTACAATAATATCACTATGTTCATAATAGGATATTAATGTATTCATATAATTTAGTGAACATATTTGTAATACTGAATAAAATGGACAAATAAAATAAATAAAATGCATATGTAAATATAAAGTATTCATTCTCAGTTTGACATATTCATTATAGTACATAAGGATATTCGTAAAATACAATTATCATGTTCAAAAAACATAATAATATATTCATA
Source organism: Dianthus caryophyllus (assembly GCA_023091065.1). NCBI lineage: Eukaryota > Viridiplantae > Streptophyta > Magnoliopsida > Caryophyllales > Caryophyllaceae > Dianthus > Dianthus caryophyllus. The sequence continues at coordinate 21,673,508 of CM041530.1, read as the reverse complement.
AATAAGTCAATTTAATATTTTGAATATTTCAATTGAAAATATTGAATATGTAACCCAATTTTATGAATTTATTTGAACAATATTTTCTTTAGAGAACGTGTCCACGCAATATTATAGATACATCAACCCGATTTATTTTCCATTACAAATTAAATATGCACTGTATAAATGTACAATAAAATTATTAGAAATTTTAAAAATAATTTAAATTAGATGGATAGCAGTAGTGAGATTCCATGTTTAACATTTACTACCAAAAAGTATTATTTGAAAAAACCACCAATTAATTGAATAAGTGTAGTTTTGTAATCCTACACCAATGTGAGCATGATACTCCATACTCATGGATGTACCTTATAATTTACCGATAACGATGCTCCAATATACAATCCTAAGGACTTCTTATAGATTAAAGGGTTGAAAACAGTAAAATACGGAGTAAGGTAATTTATGTACTCCTATTAATTACATAAATTAACACAAACTTTTAACATGAGTATATATTTATAAACAAAAACTTGGGAAATAAATTAAAGGAATAGTTATTAGGAATAATTCGAACCGATCCTCTTATTCTATAAATAATCGAAACTCGAATTAATCCATAAATAATTTCAATTATTGAAAAACCATTCCAATAATGTAAGTAAAATTCAAATCAATTTGACCTCTTTTTTTCATCGATTAAAGCTGGTTAAAATTGGCCAAAGTATTGGAATGATTTTTCAATAGTTGGGATTATTCGTGGATTAATTCGGGTTCATATTATTTATGGAATAAAAGTACCAGTTTGGATTATTCCTAACAATTAATCCTAAATTAAAGGCTTAAATACAATCTTTGTGGATGTAATTGTCATTACTCATTTTTCTTTTTTTTTGGTAGAAGGTAAATATCATTAACAAAAGACCGTCACCTTTACAACCTATCATTCATCACTTGTAGTTATACTCCACTATACAACTTTGTAAACCATTCACTATCACAATGATTTATATTAGTAACTATTCTATATGCACGGATTCGAACCTCATCACACAAATTCCTAAAGACAATCTCTGGCCTCATTACACGACCATTGCCTCTACACTCATTCCTGCAATCCAAATATGATAAATCACTCCTACAATAAAGGCAAAACAGATTTGGCGCTGAAATCTCGACTTCCTTCTCATCTTGTACATCATCCTTCAATCCGTCATTGTACGTAGGCTCAAGAATTGACATACCTGCTGACTGAAAGCGCAATCGAAGAACAAGTGGCTACCATCTTCCTCCCCATTCTGGCAAAGCATACATCTCGTGTTATCAGTTATTCCAAATTGCTTCAGCCTGACCAAAGTTGTCAGCCTTCCCTTCGCAGCCAGCCAACCTATAACCATGTGTCTTGGAATGTTGTATCGAGACCAAACCATCTTTGTCCATCCAATCTTCTCATGGCTCCCCTGCAACCACTGATAGTCTTGTGGATATTGTAACTCTAATCCTGCTGTCCCCAACGCACCTTAATCATCTCCTTGACTGCACAAATACGTCTCCAGCACCAACTTGTGTTCATAGTGGGTAAGTATGTCAGCCAATCAGTCTGCTTGAGGTACACATGATGAACCCACCTGACCCATACGTGATCAGCTTTAATATGTACCCACCAAGCCAATTTTCCAATGGCTGCCTGGTTCCATTGTTTGTTAGAGATTAAGCTCAAACCATATTGGAGTATATTGACCGTATCCGAGTATCGGGTTAATACGTCGAACGTTGGCGAAACAATGCATCCCTTGGTGAAAGATCGGTCTTCATATAACCACCCCTTGTATATGTTGTATATAAATAGACGTATGTTGTAAATTTAAGATCATGCAATTCATTAACAATGATTACACTTATATAATTTGTTATAATTTGTATTTGTGTAATTTAACATTTACTCCAAAAAAAAAAAAAAAAAAAAAAAAAAAAGGCAGCATTGTTGATTTCTTGAAATTGCATTTCTTTTTAGACTATTCTCTTATGAAGAAATCTTATGTACGGAGTGTGTTTTATTGTATAGATTGCATCAAGATTTTATGGTGCGGTAAAATCACCGCTTAATCATCTTGGAGATGGCAAACGTCTTGATTATGATGACGATTTGCACTCCGCAAATGTTAAGATTGTCAAATAAATTGGCAATGTTTATAAAGGTCCAACATTATACCAAGACGATGGTGTTGTAACCACATTCATAATCTTCAGGATTTAATGTGGTCGAGAACATATTTCTCATAGTAAAATTTAAAATGACGGGTTCGAAAAGGAAGGCGTTCCCGTTCACACGGGCCTGACGGGTGTGGTCCAGGCTCTGATACCATATTAAATTATACGGGCCTGGGCCACACCCGAGAGTATGAGAGAGAGTCCGCTTATAAGGTTTAGGAGGTTCCATCCTAAAACCAATTGGCGATAGGAGGAGTAGCCCCTAGGCCTTATAAACAATATCAACTCTCATCTCATGACCGATGTGGGATCGCATGTGGGAATTATATTAGGTTGGGTTTATCTCCAACAAACCACCAGCCTCCTTCTCCTGACACACATCCTCCCATGCCACAGGACACCCTCTAGTATGGTGGATGTGCCCCTCCCACAAATCATTCTTACAGAGTCTGTCCACATTCTTGAGAACCCCCACAGGTAGAATGAAGATCTGAGCCCAATACACATGGAGTGTATTTAGGACAGACCTGACCAGTGTTAGTCTCCCCATGTATGAAAGCTTCCTAGCTCCCCAGCCTCTGATCTTAACTACAATTCTTTCAGGTAGGGCATCACAATCCAGCACAGACAGCCTTTTAGTAGATACTGGTACACCCAAGTATCTAAAAGGCAGCTTACCCAACTTGAATCCTGTTTGCTTTATGAATGTATTCAACACCTACTCCTTGATACCATTAGCAAAAAACTCTGATTTGCCATTATTCATCTCCAGCCCAGATGCCATTGAGAATATCTCAAACCCTCTCATCAACAAATTCATTGATGGCAATTGACCCTTACAAAACATAACCAAGTCATCAGCAAAGCACAAATGATTTAATTGCATAGATGCACACATAGGGTGGTACTTGAAGTCTTTACACTACTGTCCTATTCTCCTCAAAGTTCTACTCAGGTAATCCATACATACTGTAAAAAGAATAGGGGACAAGGGACCCCCTTGTATCAATCCCCTCTTCCCCTCCATAAATCCAAACTGGGAGCCATTAGCCATAAAAGAATAAGTAGGTGAAGTCACACAGTTCAAAACCATGGCAATAAACCTCTGTGGAAACCCTAACGCCAAAAGCAAGTTGCCAACAAAACCCCATTCCACTGAATCAAAAGCTTTTTTTAGATCAATCTTAAAAATGCATCTAGGAGAACAAGCTTTCCTCCCATAGAGCCTTACCAAATCTTGACAAATAAGTATGTTACTGTTACGGTTATAATTAACCTCTCACGCAAACGCAACGCGATCGTAGTAGTATGAGAGGGTCGAATCCACGGGGATGGTTTGTTAGGCTATGAGTCTCGGTTTTCGTTCTAGTTTAGTCGATAAAAATATGATTTGGGGATTTCTAAACTAAACAATATAAAATACAAAATGAGTAAAAGAAAATATAAATATAAATATAAGTAAAAGATTTTATCGATAAGATAAAGAAACTAGGGTCCGATTTCTCTACTAGCACGCCTAAGACAAGTCAACGGATCGCAAATTCGGGGGATAACACCTATGAAGCTACCAAATACTCCTCTCCCGAGTTTGTACGGTCGCACCCTAAATTACCCAACACTTCCCTCCCGGGTTTGTGTAAGGACTCCTTAACTCACATAAAAGCTCACTCCCATGACACCCTATATGAGTCTAGCGAATAAAAATGGTGTCTAAAATTCCGACCTTTTCTCTCCCACTCCTATGGTAAAAGTCTCGGTCCTAGTCAAGGGATGTCCTTAAAAGGTTGTCTCTCCCGAGTTTAACCCAAATTAGCGAACAAAAACCCCTTTAACAAACCCAAATATCACAACTCGATAACTTGTTCAAAGGAATTCAATCACAAGGAAATCATACTAGAGATTAATCGAACCCTACTATTAAATCACTCACAACCCATAATTAATCTAACATATATTATAGTAATAATGAACTCAACATAAAACTAAGAACAAGTAATACTAAAGATCGAAACTTTACTCAAATAGCATCACAAATAAGCATGACATAAGAGGTAATATTAAGTATTAACTAAAATAAAATACACCAAAAATTCAACATAAATTGTAATTTAAACTATCAAACTAGTGATTAAAAACTAATTAAAACTAAATCTAACTAAAATAGAGGAGAAATTACGAAATGAAATGGAGGAAAATTGGCTCTGTTGTTCGTGCACTACTCCTACTTGCTGCTACTCTGCTGCGTCGTCTCCTCTTCTCTATTTCCTCTGCCTACCTTTTTTCTCCCTTTTTCCTTACTGCTCTTCTATTTGCTGCTGTTGTTGCCTAACCACATGTGGGCCTTTCATTTTATTTAATTGGGCCACTTGTTTGAATTTCGGTCAAACTTGTCTCTATTTGATCCGTATTAACTCCGTTTCGTTTCCCGTCTTTGCTTCGACTTATATTGTTTTCTCCCGAATTGGTACCTATAAAATATAATAACAAAAAGCAATACCAAATCTCGAGGAAACATATAAAATACGATAAAAATAAAACCAACCTATATTATTTATAAGTCGTTGTAAATTGAGCTATTTAACCAATTAAGACCGCAATACGGATCAAATAAGAGTTAAAGTGTGGGTTTATAACTAGTAAAAATATCGCTTATCAGTTACCAAGTATGGACCTTCCTCTAGTGAATGCACTTTGATTTTCACATAGCACTCTAGGCAATATTTCAGCCATCCTGCTACACAGCACCTTGGACACCACCTTGTATATAACATTACAACAAGCTATTAGCCTAAACTCAAGAACAGATTGTGGATTGCATGTTTTAGGAATGAGGGTTATCATTGTGGCATTAATCTGCCTCAATAATTGCCCATTTTCAAAGAACTCCTTCACTGCCTTACATACATCCTCCCCAACAACATTCCATGCTTTCTTATAGAAGGCACTTTAATAGCCATCAGGTCCTGGAGCCTTATTATCAGGTATTGAGAACAGTGCTTCCCTTATTTCTCCATCTAGTACTGGTCTCAATAAAGCCCTCCCCATTTCTTCATCCACCACATTCCCACACCTTATGATCTCATCACACACAGGGCTGGTCTTCCTTGAACTTCCTAGTAATGAACCATAAAAGTCCAGAAAGGCTTGCTCAATGGCTTCAGGAGTCTCACAAACATGTCCCTCCATATCCTTGATTTTCAGAATTCTGTTTCTACTCCTTCTCATCTTCAAGCTTGCATGGAAATAAGCAGTGTTTGTGTCCCCATCCCCAAGCCAGTCCACCTTAGCCTTCTGTGCTAAGAAACTGTGGATCAGCAGGCTATTCTTCTTCACTGCAAGAATGCTGGCCTCCTTTTCCAGAGCATTCAGCCTTGGATCAGCAGGCTATTTATCTAGTTTTTGATGTAAATCATGTAACCAGTGAATAACAATCTCACAAGTTTGCTCCACATCAGAGAAACTTCTTCTATTCAGAGGCCTGAACACAGCCTTCAGACTTCTCAACTTCACCACTATCTTGTACATGGTCACTCCTGCTACCTTCACACTCCATTTCTGTCTCACCATATCCTCAAAATCATCCACCCTAGTCCACATGTTGAAGAATTTGAAAGCATTCCTTTTCCTTGTATTGGCATTAACCAGTTTAACAATACATGAGGAGTGATCATACACCCCCTCGGCCTTAAACTCAACCACAGATTCAGGCCACTCACAACACCAATCATCATTTACCAAGGCCCTGTCCAGTTTACACCATACCCTTCTCACTCCCTCTTGCTTATTATTCCAGGTAAAAAACTTCCCAACAGACTTCAAATCCCTCAGACCACACCTCTGAACACAACTCTGAAAATCCAACATCTCAAATCTGTGAACAGGTGCCCCAATTCGTTCATTCCCATATAGAATGTTATTAAAATCTCCCATCACTATCCAAGAACCATTTGGATTCAGCTGCCCTAGCTCCTCCCATAGCTCATTCCTCTCTTTAGCATCATTCAAACCATAACAAATAGTAACCCAAAAACACAGTTGTGAACCAAGAAACATAACCCTCCCATGTATCAGTTGATGAGCAGTCATCCTGATAATGGAGAATTGTACTACTGAAGGCCTCCATAGAAGCCATATATGCCCTCCCTTGTGATAACTGTAATTTGTTGCAACTGACCAATTTTGAGTAATTTTTTGTAATATTTTAGTAGTATTACTAGGTTTTACCCTAGTCTCAAGGAGCCCAAACAAGCTAACATTCTTTGTACCAATAAATTGTAGCACATTAGCCTGCTTCGCTTGTTTGTTAAAGCCCCTGATATTCCAGAAACCAATACTATCCATTACCATTCTGGGAAATAGGTCCCAGTTTGGTAACAGAACGGTGAATAGCTGAGTTAAGCACCTCCAAGAAAGTGACTGGTTCCGAAGTACTTGTCTGCCCTCCATCCAGCCCATCCAAGACAGCATAACTGTTATGAACAGGAGTGGTATTTCCCACCCCAACCCTTACCACCTGTTTCCCCTTATCCACCACCTTAGGTCTAGGTAGAGCTTCATTGACCATTGGTTGCCACACCTTCTTAGGAGGTTGCACAATCTTCCTCCTACAGTGCTCCTTTTCATGCCCATACATCTTACATTGCTCACATTTAGTTGGCTTCCACTCATATTCTACCCTCAACTCCTGCAATTGGCCTTGCTCATCATAAAATTGGATCATTAAAGGTAATTCTACCCCCACCTGAACCTCAACCAGGTACCTGGCATACCCTAGCCTCGTCTTCAAGCTAGTGGCAGCATCTGGTTTCAGAGGTTTCCCTACCATCTCCACTAGTTTCGCCATACATCTCTCTCCCCAAAACTTCAGTTCCAGCCCATAAAGCCTGACCCACGTTGCTACCTCCTTCACATCCTCCTTCACCAGAACGCAATCTTTAGACTAAGGCTTCACTATTAAAGGTTTACCATCAAACAGATGGTACCCCTTCTCAAGCACCTCATTCATCTTCGCCTCCAGTTTAAAATGAACAATAAAAACCCCATTCGGTAAGAACGATACCTTGTCATAATCAAACACAGACCATACCCTCTTCAAGAAACCAGAGATGATCTCAGGTGGCGGATTCGCCCCCAGCACAAAGCACACCAGGGATTGCTTCCAATATTTGAGCTCATCTTCCACATCCTCCAATTCCAATCGAACCGGCACCACCGTGCTAGGTACCATCACCGGATCCTCAGGCTTCTCTCCATCCATCTGATGTAAGTCCATCGGTATCGCCGTTCGATCCAAATCATTCCCAAGGCTCACCGCCGCTTCGTCAACCGTATTTTGAGTATTAGGTTAAATTAAAAAAATTAACCTAATACTAAGACAAAAAAATTTCAAGGGACAAATTATTTGGTTTCGCGCCTTTATTTTACAAGAGAGTTAACTTGGTAACACTTAATGGAAAAAAAAAATTGCAACCAAACGTCATCGGAAAAAAATAATTTTTTTTCGTGTGATGTCGAAAATATCGTTAAATGTACACAATATTTTTGCATCACGAACGACCAAAGCGAAATATTTTGAGTTTATATATAATGTTATTATCTATTTTTCTTTTAGATTAAAAATAGCTTATAATTAAATCGACATTTTTCATAAACACATAGCTTTTTAGTAGTTCCAGCGTTGAATGGTAGTTTTCTGTTTACTTATGCGTTGTGAAACAATTAATATAGAGTATGCATTAAAACATAAACGGAGTAAGTACTTATCAAGGGCATGACACATAAGGAAAACAACAACATACTCGCCATCTCTTTCCCTATGTACCATAAGTTGATTGAGTTGAGGCTGTTGAGCTGTCCAACGAACGAACAACAACATTACTCACCATCTCTGTCCCTATGTACCATGAAAAAAGGATTCAGATGCAAAAAAAAAAAAAAAAAAATAATTAATAAGCAATGTTTATAATGTACAACCTTACCTAAAATTTGTGCTATGTTTTAGGAAACATTTGGTTGGAGGGATCCAGTCATAGTTATTCGGTGGCCTGTACAGTCCTAGCTGCTACACAGCTATTGTAAGCCTTTTGGAAAGTAGCTTGGTCTAAAACTAATCTTTTGAACTTAGCACCATAAAATTTATAAATCGTTCATTCTTATTGAATCTTGTGTTATTTCTTATTTGTTCATATCACCCACATCTTTCCATTAATAGCATAAACCTTTAACCTTTTTACTTTTTCAATGAGCAACGCTACTATTGGTATCATGAAACTGCAGGTGAATTGGCACAAATAACGGCATTATGGGTAGTAGTACTCTCTTAGCCGTATCTCATCTCAACAACTTATGTTGGATTGTCTAAATAGATAAACTCGATACTGTTTACAAAATTATATGTCTAATTTTGTCATATTAACTTTGTAATAGGGAGCTGTCTTATGTTATATGTCATGCTCCAATTTTCTGGCGTATGGAGGAGAGGTATACCTTCTCTAGCAATGGTATACGTATCGGAATGGACAAACAAATTACTTTCAGGAAACTGTAAAACCAGACGACTTAGAAGGATGGCAGAATAAAATAACTTCAAGTCATCCAATGCATAGGTTATATTCACGAGGAGATTATGACCATAACACAAGTATAATATCTTTATGCAGAAACGGTTTTGAGCATTATATTGAAAATATAAGTATGTTTAATAAGCCAACTCAAATTCATCTTCTTAAACGTATGTGATTGTTAAATAATGATAATGTTTTTGGCAGGGAATCTGATCATATGAGGTCGTTGATGAGGAAATACAAAAATTGGGCACATCTATATTCTCAAAGTTGTATTTTGCCTACAAAATATTTTAGGACAACAATTTTGTATCTGAATGGCAGAAAGGAGGCCTAGATTATGAGATGGTAAAAATTTATCACATTTTTTAAACTATTTTTTGAGTACTTTAACTGACACACAAGACATTAAATTATTACATTTTTTAAACATTAGTTTTTTTTTGTTTTTTTTTCTACTTTTTTCATTTTGTCTTGGAGATTTTCTAAAAATAAAGATGGATTTCAATGATGAAATAGATAAATGGAGTAGAAATCACTAGGGAAGTTAAGGAGGCCATAAGAGATTGATATCCCCACATTTATCTTTGAGGTATGAGTGAATTTAGTTCACTCATAACGAAAATGTGGCATAATTTTGCTTCGTCATGGAAAAAATCCATTTTGATTGCCAGAAAAAAATTATGCCACGAAAGAAAAAATTATGTGGCAAATAATCACTTTTACCACAAAAATAGTTAAATTGTGGCAAAAACTACTTCAATTACAAAGTGGGATGTCATTTTTACAGCTATGTTGGTATTTTTGGCTCGTGCGTGACTTGACTTGTGGCAAAATAGATATTTTACCATGATTTTAACTATGTTTGTGGCAAAAGTAATTATTTGCCACATAATGTTTTCTTTTGTGGAATAAATAGATGTTGTTGCCACATGAGTGGCTTGGTTTGTGGCTAAACAACTATTTTTGCCACAATTTAACTATTTTTGTGGCAAAAGTGATTATTTGACACATAATTTTTTCTTTCGTGGCATAATGTTTTTTTTTTTTGTGGCAATCAAAATGGATTTTCACCGTGGCAAAGCAAAATTATGCCACATTTTATAATTTCAGGGGCATATTTTGTGGCACAAGTGATTAATTGTTGTACTTATCGCCGAGTTAATTAAAAAAAAAAAAAAAAAACAACAAATATAAATGAGGTAGAAGAGATAAATCTTACCTTTATAAGACTTGGACTTGGTAAATGTGACGCATGAGGTATCGTCAAATCGCATACTTTCGTTTAACTTGCCAACGCATTCCTCCTTACGATGCAATCTTGTCAAAAATGTCATGATTTGAAGACCCGCTTTTTGTAAAGCAGAATCACACTTGACCAATTTAAGTTTATCTTTTTTCCAAATTGATTCTTTATTATCATTGATCCACTCCAATCGATCCTTACGTATTTCACTTCCAAATAGGAAAACACTCTTGTCGTTCAAACCACAGCATACCAATAGCGCAAATACAACCGAGGTGTAATGACGATATTTTGCGTAATTCTCGACTGCTTCGCTCCTGTTCTGACAGATAACAATTGGGTTCTTTTGAATATGGTCGGCTGATCAACGCTTGAGGAGTCGAAAATTTCGGAAGAAGGTGCTCGCTCCACCAAATTACACTTAAACTCAAGTCGTTGTATTCCTTTCATTTGATCCTATCAAAATTAACCATTAGATATTAAAATATCGTACTTACTATTTCATATACGCAAATTGCTCTATTGTATACATTTTACTCATAAATGTTCCACAGTCTACCCTTTTTATTCATTTTCCCCTCATTTTATATCTCATTCCTAATCTATTATTTCATAAACATTATCAAAATTATTGTCGACATATTGATCTTAATACTGGAAGATTAAATTTCAAAATTGAATTTTGTTAAATTATAAGTTTAATGTGATCAATTGAACGATTAAAAAAAAAAAAAAAAACGAAGTTAAATATTGGACGGAGTATTTCAGCCGACACACAACGCCAAATAACCCTTGATTTCGGGTGGTTTTAGAGCCTTGATAAGATGTTTTGTAGGATTTTTTCAGTACCTCTTTATGGGGCGGTGTTTTTGGTTTGTTATTTATCAATATAATGGTTCTTTGATAACTCGTTGGATGATAGTTCAATGGATACATGTTAATCGTCAACAATCAACGGAGCAAAGCGGTTTCTCTACCATGGTCATTCGAATTGAAGGATCCCTCAAAGGCTACATGATGATATTGATACGAGGTTGTGCCGAATTGTCAAATTAGAGTTTGAGATCTTTCATTTTATAAGAGAAATTTGTATATTGATTATCGTTAGATTTGTTTTTCGATTTAACATATTCGTTGTAATTGTCGTTTGATGTTTTGTTAATAAATTATTATTATTAAAAAAAAAAAAAAAAAAAAGGACGCAAATTTTACTCTTCAACACATAAAAATTATACTCCTTAGTACGTAACAAAATAAGGTAATGTAAGGTTCTTAGCCTAGAATTTGTCAAGAAGTAAAACACATCGTAAGGACAAATTCTTGACAAATTTGTTCAGTGCTCATCGTAAGGACACACATTTTTAAAACAGTATAGTGTATTGTATTGAGTTCTTCCATAGTCTATTGTATTGAGTTCTTAAAAATAGGAACATGGTTCTTATTCAAGAACTAAGTTCTTCACTTTTTCTTAGTAGGGTAAAAAATTAATAGTAGGCTCCACTTAAGAACAATATAAAAAGTTCTCCACTGCATAGAAAAGCTCTTAAATTTAAATTAAATATTATTAAAAAAATAATTTGGCATTGGAAGAACTTTATATTAAGTCCACCATTACTATTGCTCTTAATATGTCGTGAACATTCAAATATCCAACTATTATGCCCAATTTATTAGAGGCAAAGTAAAATAAAAAAAAACCATGTAATTTTATAAACCTCCTAATAACAAAGAAAATAAGGAAAACAAATAACATGTGCTGTAATATAAATATATAATAATTGTTATTGTTATTGTTATTGTTATTGTTATTGTTACTATTATTATTATTATTATTATTATTATTATTATTATTATTATTATTATTATTATTATTATTATTATTGCACCATTTGAACTAGTATAATTTATATTATTGGTCCCTTCCATGTTTACGTTCCCAATCTTCATGATTACGACGATGATAAAAACCATCCTCACGAACTTCCCAATAAGTTTCACGTATATTGAGATTATTTTCGTCTTTCGCTCTAAATACATCGAACGAAATATCTTTATCCATCCAATAAAAATGACAAAAATACAAAGTAGTCCCCCAAAAATTAACGGTAAAACCCCAATGCATGACTTCTCCACGATGAAGAATTTGTGTACCGAGATCGTCGTCTTTGGACTGACACCGTAATTTTACGGGTGATTGGCCCGGCTGAAGCCCGTTACTTACATACACGTCGTAGTACTCTAGGGCCGACACGCTTCCAAATATCGGCCTAATGTTCATTTGAAGTATTATTTGAACAAATATCAATATTTGTAACATTTTGTTTAATGTGAAATAACACATTTCGAGACTTTTACTTCGAATTATTTATTTTATTAGTATGAGTAACTTATATTTATAGACACCTTAGCCCTTAGGTTATGAATTTTGGAAAAGAATTATTTCATTGCTTTCATTTAATTTGGATAGACTAATGAAATGCCATCATTTAATTAATCAGTTGCATGAATTCCAAACCCGTACTCATTATTGCCTTATTGGATTTGGTACATATTAATAAGAATTAATTGAAAGAAATAATCTAAATTGGTTCTTTTATTTCATAAATAATCCGAATTTGAATTAATTCACGAATAATTCCAACTATTGAAAAACCATTCCAATGATGTGCTTTGGCCAATTTTAACTTGTTTTAATCGATTAAAAAAAGAGGTCTAACCAGTTTGAATTTTACTTAAAATAAGAGTTAGGTAAAGTTAAAGTCAGTTTCACCATTTTTTTTACGTGTTAGAGTCGATTGAAATTGGCCAAAGTTCATTATTGGAATGGTTTTTCAATAGTTGGGATTATTCGTAGATTAATTCTAGTTCGGATTATTTATGAAATAAGAGGACCAATTCGGATTATTTTTGTCAATTATTCCTATTAATCTCTAAATTCTTAATTCCCTATAAGATAGTCATTTGTTTACATTTTTATTTTGAACAAAAATTATTTTAAGTTAATTGAAAACGGCAATATTCATTAGTCTCAAAATAGAAAGATAAACAAATTATTAAATTTCAAATTTTACGGTACGTCTGTCTCATTGTACTATACAATTCAAAAGTAACTATGTTATGTTTCAAAAGTAACCTATTATTTGACTTGTAAAGTAACTGTAATATATTGCAAATGTAACTTTTTTGCACGTGAAATGTAACGATAATTTTAAAACAATAGTACTTCAGAAACAAATCCTCACGAGTTACGACAAACTATGAACAACAAAAAAAATTCAATTTGTGCACATTGTTGCTACTTTTGCTAAGCTAGTGAAAGTCGTAGCATTAAAATGATGGTTGTAATAATTGATAATAATGGCGAAAAATAGTACTCCGTAATAATTAAGACGAGGTTGTTATGTGTGGCTGTGTGGGTGAGGGTGTACCAGTACTATAAGTCTATAACTATGGTGCAGTGAGAAAATTAATCATGTCTCATTGTATGAGACGGTCTTACTTAGAATTACTCTTACTAAATAAGGAGTATATTTTAGGAAAGAATTTAATGCAAAATCTTTTAAGATTTTGTTTTTTATGTGTTTAATAATTTGATAATTCCCATGTTTTATAACCACGATTTTAAAAACTCTAATACATTGTAATAATGTTTAAAAACTCTTACCTTTTATAAATATTTTTTTAAAACTTCCACCACGATTCACCCTAATAACAACGATCTTAGTCCTCTACGATCCTCTTTTTAATTATATCAATAAACAATTTGTAATTTTGTATTAATATACGAAATGTAATCATACTCTTTTTGAAAAGTAACTCAACTTTTTTGATAAAACTATAAATTAAGTGAAGATAATGTGAGTATTATTTGAAATTTTTGAGGTTACTTTTCAAATCTAGATAGTAAGATTTACTTTCAAAATATAATTTTTATTTCATAAGAAGTGGATAAATTAGTATTCCCTCCGTCCCGGTCATTTGTTTACACTTTTCATTTTGGGATGTACAGGTCATTTGTTTACATTTTCATGAATGATCTTAGTTGATCCATGTTTGGGGGGGGGGGGACCCCTACTCTCTCAACCAATTAAATTAGATAATTTTAAGCAAGCGAAACCCCCTTTATACTTATATTATTATTTTAGTACTTTTTTCACTACCTCTTCCATCACATCGATAAATATGTATAAAGTATACGTAAACAAATCACCGAGACGGAGGAAGTATTCATTTGAGCGATGATAAATAGATGACATAACAATGAGATGACTGTGAGAAAGAAGCATGTTTAATGGTGGAATAAAAACTAGAAAGTGAAGTATTGTTGATTGGGATCACATCATTAGCAATATGTGTTATTGTTACTCGACTTATAATAGAATTTGTACAAATTGAATTTAGGCCGCGTTTGGAAATTTAGAATTAATTTGAAATTTTTGAATTCAAATGTGAAATTTTAAATGTTGCATTTGAATTTTAGATCTAATTCCATAGTGATGTTTGGGGGCGCATGAAATTGGAATTGGAATTGAAACTTTGATATAAAATTTTTGTTGAAAATTCATAACAAAATGAAATTTAAGACTATTGTATCAACTTTTAAAATAACATTTTTAAATTTTACTCATTTTACTCATTTTAAGTCATACTCATATGCGAATCCGGTGGGGGCAATTGTTGGGGGTCGAATACCCAACTACGCTCACGGGAACAGAACGACAAATATTAGTACCTACGGCCTAAGACTCTATAAATACCCCTCATGGGGCAAATGTAAAGGGATCTTTTGCACTCTCTACAAACACTATCTCCTACTCTCTTCTCCCTCACTACTCTCTCTACTGTACATACAAACATCCACATACTTACACTTATACATTATATACTCTTGTATCGATATTAACTTGGGCGTCAGAGGCTTTCCCCGGGGGCAAATTCTCGGGCTCGGAGTTGTTTTGTAGGTCCACCCACGGAGCAAGCCTAGCCGGCCTATGCGACTACTACGTCATCCAAAAACCCGAGTTTACACCCGAAACAAAATGACTATCAAACCTTAGGAATTAAGATGAACTCAAATAGAACTACCATGGAATTGAGATGGGATTGAGCCAATTCCAATTTCAATTCTTAGAGCTCCCCAAACATTGAAATTGGATCAATTCCGGAATTGAATTCCAATTTCGGGTTGCCAAACACGCCATTAGATTCTATGGAATTAGAATATGTCAAGACGATCGTTGTTACTCGTATCTCTTAATTTAGTGACAAACATCCTTTTAATTCTTCTCAAGTAAAACTTCCGTTTAAGATATTATTTTGAATGATTAATTATCAAACACAATCTTTAAAAGAGCAATTTTGTCAAACACTATCTTAAAAAAGAAAAAAATTGTCAATTACCCCTTTAAAAAACTTTTTCTTGCAAAACACGACCTTTTGGTCTGAGTTTGACTTAAATCTACTAAATTCCGACATTTTGGTCACCGGAGCACGTTTTTCTAAGTTGGAAAGATGAATTTCTAGGTTTAAGTGGTAAAATTCTTGATTTGAGAAGTGTATTTTGGGTTTTGAAGGATCAACATTATTCGAATTTGAGGGCAGTAAGAAGATGGAGATGAATAAAAAGCATGAATTCCGATAAGTCAATGTCGGAATTTGGTCAACTCGGGCCATAAGGTCGTTGTCGACATTTTTTTTTTAAAGGTGGTAATTGACAACTGTTATTTTTTAAAAGGTGATGTTTGACAAAACTCGTTTTTTAAAGGTTGTGTTTGACAATTAATCCTATTTTGAAATTTCTATAAAACTTTACTAGCTTGTACTCGTGCTTTTCAAATGGTGCATTCACAAAAACATCCAAATTATTAAAATTTTTGATTTACATGATTTTGATTGTACTTTTGGTCATAATAACACCGGATTAATTTGTGCAGGGGCGGAGCTTTTATGTTGTGGGAGGGGGCCCGGCCCCCCTAGCCTTAGAAATATTTTACTATTGCTAATGATAACTACGAAATAGCTTGTAGCACAATGGCAAGTCTCTTGCTCTACAGATATGTTTAACTATCGAAAAGAAAAACGATATGAACCTCCTAGAAAAAAAAAAGGACACAATATACCGAACAATAATTAAGTCTTGCATCGCTTATTCATTACTCTATCATGACTAAAAATTATAACCGATCCCATCCATGTTTACGCACCCAATCTACATGATTACGATGATGATAAAACCCATCCTCACGAACCTCCCAAAACGTTTCACGTCGACTAAGATTATTTTCGTCCTTCGCCCTAAAAACATCCAACGAAATATTTTATCCTTCCAATAAAAATGACAAAAATATAAAGTGGTGCCCCAAAAATTAACGGCAAAACCCCAATTCATGGATTGTCCACGTTTAGAGCTGGCAAGCTTGACCCGACCCGAACCCGAGCAAAAACCGACCCGATTGACCCGAAAATATTGTGACCCGAGAACCGACCCGACCCGACCCGATAATCAGTGACCTGAACCCGACCCAGACCCGACCCGATGATGACCCGACCCGATATTGACCCGACTAAATTGACGACCCGATAATTATTAAGCTTAATTTTATTGGATTTAAAGCAAATTATTATTTAGAATGATATATTTGACTTAATAATGAAGTAATTAAATAAAATAACGATCAAAATACTTATTTTAGTGGTTAAAAATTGAAATAATTCGATAAAATCGCGCTGACCCGATAATGACCCGACCCGACCCGATACACTATTTGACCCGATATGACCCGACCCGATGACGACCCGAACCGAACCCGACTCGACCCGAAAGGGCACTTTGACCCGACATGACCCGACCCGACCCAAACCCGACCCGACTAACCCGATTGTCACCTCTATCCACGTTGAAGAATACGGGTACCAAGATCATCACTTTTGGATTGACACCGTAATCTAACGGGTGGTTGACCCGGTTGAAGCCCGTTACTTATATGCACTTCATAGTACTCTAGTGTTGATACCTCTGCAATTGTGGACCTGATATTTATTTGAAATATTATTTGAATCAATATTAATATGGTTATCATGTCATTTAAGTGGGACCCATTTTGTGCTCTTTATTTAAAAATAAATATTTAAGAAATGATTTTTTTTTTATGTTTTTTTTAAAAGATTTGTTGGTATATAAGGGATGAAATATACTCCCTCTATCTCAGTCATTTGTTTACAGTTTGACTTTTTTCCCCTCACAAAAAAGTCAAACTGTAAACAATTCACTGAAACGGAAGGAGTAAAAAGTGGAGGAATTTACTAAGAAAAGAAAAGGGATGAAGTTAGCTAAAAAAAATTTCAAGCTTGTGCACATATTTTTGAACAATTAGTCTCCCTTAACACGGATGTATCCGTCTTAAGGTTAGGACGGGTCAAATATGACCCGTTTTGACCAATTAAGTTTTTTTTTTTTTTCGAAATTTTATTTAAAGCTCAATTTTTTTTTATTTTTTTTTTAAAACTTAACTCAGAAAGCGAAAAAAAAAAAATTTAAATGGTAACAATATTGATAAAAATGATAACATACTATATTATATTGGTGACATATTCTCAGACATAAAAACATAATACATATTACAAATATAAATTAATTATGTTTGGATCATAATATATTATGTTATCATTTATTAATGAATTGTTATCAAGTTTATCGGTATGAAAATGCAAAAAACAAATATGTATTAATTATGAGGAGGTCTTTGGTAATATCTTTCGTAAAAAACGGGAACTTCTGGCACGTATTGAGGGCTGCCAAAAACGTCTCTCTATTCATAAGGACCGCTATCTTATTAAACTCGAAGCTAAACTAAGGCGAGAGCTAGATGAAATTCTTGAACGGGAGGAAATCCTGTGGTATCAAAAATCACGTGTAGAATTTATTCGGGACGGGGATCGAAATACTTCCTACTTTCACGTAAGCACCTTAATTCGTAGATGGAAAAATCGAGTACTTTCTCTGAAAAATGATGATGGGGAATGGATCGAGAACTCTGACGAGTTGAAGAAGCTAGTCGTGGATTACTACAAAAACTTGTATACAGAGGAGAATTGCTCCGGCGGCGAGGTACCCGATATTCCATACGATCTTTTCCAGGAGTTTAGCAATGAGCATTGGGACTGGTTGACGAAGTACTATTCGGTAGCGGAGATTGAGCGCGTTATCTTTGATATGGGTTCTCTTAAGGCCCCGGGACCCGATGGTTTTCAGGCTCTCTTTTTTCAGAAACATTGGCCAGTAGTCAAAGATGATGTTATCGCTATGGCCATGCATGCGCTAGAGGGTAAAGGTTTTCCGTGCGGATTGAACGATACTCATATTGTTTTAATTCCTAAAGTGACAGTCCGAACATATTTCCCGATTCCGTCCTATTAGTTTATGCAATGTCGCATATAAAATTGTCGACAAAACAATCGCAAATAGAATTAAGAAGGTTCTTCCGCGACTTATTTCGGAAAATCAGAGTGGTTTTGTGCCGGGTCGTCAAATTACCGATAATATTGTCGTCTTCCAGGAAACTATTCATACCATGCGGAGAACCAAAGGGAGAAAAAGCTACATGGCTATAAAAATTGATTTAGAAAAGGCTTATGATCGACTTCGATGGGATTTTATCAGAGCCACCCTAGACGATATGTGTTTTCCGCCTCTGCTTGTTAATACGGTCATGGACTGTGTTTCAACTTCATCTATGCAAATTTTGTGGAATGGTGAACCTACTGAAAAATTCAAACCGACAAGAGGAGTTCGACAAGGGGATCCGCTTTCATCATACTTGTTCGTAATGTGTCTTGAGAAACTCCAACAGGCTATTGATGAGAGAATTAGGATAGGTGATTGGACTCCGGTCCCTATCTGTAGGAATGGCCCCAAAATCTCGAATTTATTTTTTGCGGACGATATGGTTCTATTTGCAGAGGCTAGTGTCGGTCAAGCTGAAGTTATTAAGTATGTTCTTGATAATTTCTGCCGAGCTTCGGGAGAAAAAGTTAGTGTTTCAAAATCGAAAGTTTTTTTCTCTGCTAATACACTCGCGTCAGTGAGGGACGATATTTCAAGTGCTCTCGGTTTTGAAGCAACCACCGATTTGGGTATTTACCTTGGCATGCCAACCATTAACGGTCAGGTTACAAAGGCGACCTTTGCACACCTTGAGGAAAAGTTTAATAAAAGGCTAGCTGGGTGGAAAACTAAACATCTTTCGTTAGCAGGCCGTAATACTTTGGTTCAGTCTACCTTGACGACCTTAGCAACTTATAGTATGCAAACATCGAAGCTCCCGAGATCAATTTGTGATTCCTTAGACAAAAAGACGCGCCGTTTTCTATGGGGAGGCACTGAGGAGAAGAAAACAGTTCACCTCATCTCGTGGGAAACGATACAGAAACCAAAACCTATGGGTGGTTTAGGAGTTCGATCGTCTCGTCAGGCTAACGCGGCTTTTCTTACAAAACTGGGCTGGCGTGTCCTTTCGGAACCAATGAGCCTTTGGGCTCGGGTCCTGCGAGCGAAGTATTGCAACGGCCGATGCGATGTCGATATGTTTCAGCCCAAAGCCAATATGTCCAATGTGTGGGCAGGGATCTCTTCTCAAGCAGAAATTATTAATAAAGGCGTCTCGGCCGCGGTGGGTAACGGAAGGAGAACGTTGTTCTGGGACCACTCTTGGGTCGACAAAGGCTGTCTTTCTGACAAGGCTACACAGCCCATTCCCGAATCCATTCTCGGCGCTTCTGTTAGTGATATGTGGGACGAGAGCTCGGGTTGGAGATGGGATACATTCGCTAATTATCTGCCGCAGGAGGAACTCCTGAAAATAGCAGCATATTCTTTATCGCCCGAGCCAGACTTCGAGGATACGCTTTACTGGAATGGTACGTCACACGGTAAATTCTCGATTAAATCGGCTCTTGTTCTCCTAAAAAGTGGTTCTGATGGTTTCTTCGAGGCTAATCAGTTCCCTTGGCACGTAGTTTGGAAACTCCCTGTACAACAACGAATACGTATGTTCATTTGGCTCGCATCACACAATCGTCTTATGACAAACTATAATCGAGTTCGTCGTGGCCTATCTGATGATCCTATTTGTCCGCGATGTCATGGTGAGGACAAGACTGTTGATCACCTGCTCCGTAAGTGTCCTATGTCTCACGAGTTATGGCTGCAAATAGGAGACGCTGCGTCTCCATCTTCCTTTTATACTGAACCTTTCCTTTCGTGGATTTCAAATAATGCGAGTAATGCCTCGCCCCTCGCTTCTGAAATTTGGTCTATGAAGTTTGCCATTACTTGTTGGTGGCTATGGCGTTGGAGGAATAATGTAGTCTTCGGACGGTCGGACGAAAATCCAACAGACCCACTTCATTTCCTACAACATCAGTTTGCAACATCAAAACGTGCTTTTGACCCCTTCTCGCTTTTTATCCCTAATCCAAGCTCAACTCGTATAGAGCGCTACATTCGATGGTACCCTCCTCCACAAGGCTGGTTTTTACTTAACACAGACGGCGCTTCACGTGGAAATCCTGGTCTCGCAGGGTGTGGTGGTATTTTTCGAGATGATACGGGTAACTTTGTTTCAGCGTTCTCTTTCTCTAGCGGTATTTGCACTTCTATGCGTGCCGAGTTGCGAGCTCTGGTCGTAGGGTTGGAACAAGCACGTGCTTTAAGTCTTAAAAATGTCCTTGTGCATATGGATAATAGTCCGTGTGTAGAATTCTTCCGTCAGGATCATCTGCTAAGCAATAACATTCGACCTCTAGTTCAACGTTGCAAGGAACTTATTGCGCTAGAAGGGTGGGTCGTTAGAATTGAGCACGTTTACCGGGAGGCTAACCGAGCGGCAGATTGGTTAGCAAATAAGGGTCTGCATTTAACTACTGATGCTACGGTGTTTGATGTCCCTCCTGAGGAGCTTCGCCATATACTTCGAGAAGACCTTCTCGGGGTCGCTTTTCCTCGTTTAGTATCGGGGCTCCGCCCCTCACTTGTACCAAAAAAAAAAAAAAAAAAAAAAAAAAAAAAAAGAAAGTTAATGTTTTATCAATTTAATATTAACCTATTATATAATTATGGTAACATATTAAACAAATGTTATGACAATTTTTTATTCTCTATGTTTCATAATATGTTACAAATATAATATAATATGTTGTCATTTTTGTCTACTTTGTTACCATTTTCAAATACCGTATAAACACGATATTCGACAAAAGTTTAAAAAAAAAAAAATTTGGGTCTTCAAAAAAAAAAAAAAAAAGGAAAAACGGGTCATACCCGACCCGTCTTAAAGTTTAAGACGGATCCTTGGTCTTTTATAAGAATTTGTGATTTTTGAATGGTTCCAGTAGTATATTTTTGTAGGCCACAGAATTATAAGTGGAATAATTGTATTATATGTAAATATAATTTTGATTTATAGATAAAATATTTACACTATGAACCAATTTGGAAGAATTATAAACGGAATAAATGAGTGCGATACATTTAAATGAGCATCTTAAATATAACGGAGTAATAAACTATTGTAAGTTTAACTAATTTGTGGTCATTTATGTAGTTTAAGTACTATTTACGTACAGTGCTAATTGTAATAATATAATATCGTAATTATTTTCATACTATTTTGTATTATTTTTCATTGTTAATCGTAACTAATTTCTTCTGTATCTTTATTTATTAGTGACTTTAGTGTATCTATTATATATTTTTGTACCCTATTAATGGTAATTTGAACTATTGGACTCACGACAATTTAACGTAAGATAACCTTTCATGAGACTTATTCATACACGAGTTTTGAGCGCAATCAAGTTTAACCTATACATAATATTCTTATAGCTATACATTAATACATACGATTTTCATAACGCGTCTAGAACATTTTTAGAATATATTTTGGTGACCCTGTTGGCTGGCCTATTTACTATGTACATCATTTATGTTACTACTCCCTCTATCTTAGTCATTTGTTTACACTTCTTTTAAATTCTCCTCACAAAAAAGTCAAACTGTAAACAATTCACTATAACGGAGGGACTAGGGAGTAGTACATTTCTACCAAGAATCTTCTAATATTGGCATCTAATCATCTTAAACCATAATTAACCTCATAATTTATTCCTAATTTAAGCCCTCATAATCTGATTTTAATATAGTATTTAATATATTATGATAAATGATAAATGATACGAGCACTCTGTATTTAATATATCGATATCTTGACATATTCAATTAATAGTATATACAGTCTTATCACTAATTCACTACCAATTCATTACAAATAGTACTCATATAGCTTTTTAAAAGACAAAATAAACAAAAATTTACTAAGCGTTTTTTTTTAAATATTTGTTGGCTTTTGAAAATCATTGGAGATCATGAAACCTACGCTTTGCATGTTTGTATGCATGATGGTGCTTGTTATAACTATGGGTATGTTATAATCGTATGCTGTCTTTTAATTTCTAATTTTCTATTACTCCTCATGTTTATCAAAATGCACAAATGTATTTTGAGAATTTGAGCTATGAAAATGAACAATAATTAAATTATTGCCACACTAATTTTAAAAGATATTTACATAAATTTTAATTGTTTGATATAAGGCTTAATTAATAGTACAAGTAATGAAGTAAATAGTTTTAAAAAAACAATAGTACGGAGTACAAAGTAAACACTTCCAACTTTATAGGTATATCCTATAAATATATGAAGTCCGATGTTTGTTTTGGCGAAGCTAATTTTTATTTTTTTTTAGAGAAACTTTAAAAATTATTATACTCTCTCCATTTTAAAATAAGTATCCCATTTTCATTAAAAGTTTTCCCGGTTGAAATGATAAGACTTTTCCATAATAGTTTAAGTACGATGAATAATTGAATATACCAAATCATTGTATTTATTCATAAGCGAAGCATTACGTGTCTTAGATGAAGGGATACATACGAAACAATGTATCTATGGATGAAGAGTTATGTCTCTCCATATTATGTATTATGTTCATGCATATGTATATAGTTTGTATCTAGATTATTCATGCAAATGTATATTCTATGAATCTAGATGATTCATACATATAGGTTAGAATTCGAAAGGGTGCGTATCACCTATAAATAGCATGTAATCGTAGGCATTGTAATCACATCATTTTTCAATCAATAAAAAAACTAATCATTTCATTAACCTACTATTTCTTTCTATATCTCAAATTTCTCACTTATAATCATCCCAAAACCCAACATTCCCAATATAAGTGTCAAATGGATATTTACTAACTTAGCTCCCGCGCATAAATGCGCGGTTTATTTAGAAAATATTTTTATAGTAATATAAAAAAAAAAACTAATTCTTGTTTTTTGGAGTTAATGAATATTTGAGATCATTGCTTAAAAAGTTAATTATAATTCATTATTGTTATCAAAATTTTAAATTATTTTGTGATATGATCAACAAATTTTATTTTGTGTAATTTGTTTTTCAACTCAATAATAATATTATCTATTTTTATCGTAATATATGTTTCTAATTGTTTTATGTATAAATAATTGTTTTATTTTTAAAATAAAATTGTGCTCCTATTATAAAGATTCTTCAATGTTGTGTTATAAGAAAGAATTGACCTAAAAAAAAATTTAAAAAAAAAAAAAAACAAAAAAAAAACAAAAACTGCATAGGTGTAAACATAATACTCCGTACTATAAAATAAAAAAATAAAAAATTACGCAATTTATAGTTGTAGCATATTCTTTAGAAAATTATTATTGATTTTACATGAATTTATTTGATAGGTTGAATAAGAATATTGTTTATGACTTATTGGCAAAATATTCTAAAGCTAAATAATTTTACTTAAATAAGTTGCAAAATTATAGGGTGGTGATTTGCATAATATTTATTCACTTACATATTCTTTACTAAAATAAGTTCTAAGACAACACATTATATTATGTTATTTTATTTTATTTTTTAAACTATTAAGATAATTATGATGTCAGCAATTGAATTTGGCGGGAAAAAAATGCACAAGAATTCGACATGTGGCAAAAGTGACATCAGCCAAAACTGCCTTTTAGTATATAGAAGATAGTAAATTGTAACAAAGGATTTTCAATTTTTTTTTTTCATTACCATTTTTTAAATCCTCCAAAAATAGAAAGAGGACAATTATTTTGGGATGAAAAGAGTAATTAAGATTATTTGTTGGATGGACCAATTGAAAATTTATTTTTTTCAAGTATTTACCTAAAATTATTGACCAATACTTCTATTTATGTATTTTTATCTACCATTTTTCTAACATGTTTCCTTAGCATGAATTTTAAAAATAAAGAATGGTAACCAATCCAAATGAATAACTTAAATGTCTTTAATCTAATTATATTTCAAAATATGACAAGCCAAATTATTTTTTTTTTCTTTTTTTATTTCAATTAATAATAATTTGTGTCTTATTTTTGGTTTTGAATGCAGAAACAAGGGGTACAATGGGAATTAGAGGTGGGTATAGTGGAAAATGTACGGAAGAATATTGTGCCACACTTTGCGGTAATGTTAATGTGAAGACATCCAAGACTTCCAAGTGCATCTCAAGTTACAAGTGTTCTTGTTCACTTGCTAATAAAACTCATGTCAATTTTATTATTCCGACGCCACCCGGCTGTTGCTAGTACTTCCTCCGATTCATCGTTTTCTTTACGGAAATGTAATCATCTCGAAGTAAACGTTAAGATAAGACCGATATGTGGGTACTTATTGCTCTTTACTACTCGTCATTGGGACATTACATTCTTACTACGGAGTATAATAAATCCACAGATGAAATATATTCTGTATTTCTATTTTACGTTATGCTACTTGTTTAATAGCTTGTTGAATACTTTTAGAGGGCGTTTGGTTCGACGAGTAGGAATGGAATGGATTAGAATATCATACCATGGAGGTATGGATTCCAAATCCCATACATGTTTAAACTTGTTTGGTTCATAATTGGAATTGATTCACATTCTTGTTTTTTAAAATCTTTATTATTATAATAATTATTATAAAGTTTTTGTTCATAAAAAACAAAATTATTTTTTGACCAATACAAAATGAAAAACATGAGATGTTCAATAAATTGAATGATGCGGAGAAGTTGATGAGTCGTGTTTAGTATAGGTTAGTAGTGGCGTTTTAGGCTTAGTTTAGGACGTTTTCATGCGATTTCACGGAGGTTTGTTGACTTGAAATGGATTGGATGTTATCGTGGAATTATGGCGTTTTATCGTATTTTTAAAGTTAGCCAAGGAAGCCAAGACACGAGGAGGCAAGGACGAGGTTTGGACAAGAAGAAGAAGTAGCAGAAAACGGCAGAGAGCAGTTCCGCGATCGAGCCGCGAGCAGGCCGCGAGGGACCTGCGAGCAACATCTTCGTTGGGCTTTATTTTGTTGGGCTTGAAGGGAAACGTGAGATGTTACTTAAGCAAAAGGGTTTCCTAAATAACAGGGCAACCATTCATTATCATAGCATCTCTTCATTTTTCATTTTTTTTCACTTTTTCATTTCTTTTTAGTTTTAGTTTTAGGATCTAGTTTTAGTTTGCTTGGAGAAAATCGGGAGATTGAAGTTTGAGCTTTCATCGTATTTTGTAACCGTCGGTATGAGTAACTAATCTCCCTTATCTCGGTTTAAGTAATTGAAACGGTTGGTTTTAATTGTGAGTTTGAAAGTTCTAGTCTTTGTTTTGATTATTGATTATTGCTCGGTTTTGATTTATACTTGCGTGATTGATTTGTGATTGCTAGGTGGCCAACTAGTCGTCTGATTCATTGCGTATTTGTTAGTTTTGTTAGTTGAACGGTTTACGTTGATTAACTTAACGCTAGTAACGACTAGGTTTAATTGTTGAACGGTTTACGTTGATTTTTATTCCTAGGAGCGATTTTCATAACGTCTAAAGTACAACTGGATTGTATGTGTTATTTGTTCCTTATCGATTCTCTTGTCGTTAAAGCTGCTAACTGATTAAATCTTGAACGGTTTACGTTAAGGTTGTCTTTTGGTTAGGGTTAGTTAAGAACGGTTTACGTTTTAATTAGCTAAACATAAGGAGAATTAGAATTGTATGATTCACGATAAGGTAGTCAAGAGTATAAACTAGAACCGGATAACCGTGATCGATTAACTCTAAACCGTGGATTTTATCTTGAACCGAGATCCTTTTAACATCTTATTTTCCTTTCCTTTTTACTCTCTGCGTTCGTTTCATTGTATGCTAGCTTATTAGTTTCGTATCTGTCACAACCCCCCCCCCCCCCCCCCCCCCCCCCCCTTTATTAGTTCTGTCACTCTGTTACTTTGTATTTGTGTACTCTTCTGCGCTTAGCTTGAATTCGATTGGCCTTATTCCCTGTGGTTCGACCCCTTACTTCCGCTTTACTATTTGTTTAGTATTAGGATTTAAGTGTTATAAATTGTTAATTTGCGGCATACGACTTAGGACCGTCAAATTTTGGCGCCGTTGCCGGGGAATAGGCGTTAATCGTGTTTTATATAGTGTAGTGTACATAGTCATTTTTTTTAGTTGTAGTTTAGTTTTTGTTTATTTTAGGTTAGATGGCTTCTAAATATTTCCCCCAATACGAGAATGAATTGTTTTATAAATATTTTAATAGGCTCCATGAATATGTGATTCGTTGTCATCATCCTTATCAAACGTGGGAACTTTGTCATGTAATTTTTAACGGTTTGAATGAGGAAACTGCAGGTCATGTTTATACTATGACTGAAGGGAGATTTATTTATGAGATGAGCTATGATGAGAAGTGGGAGTTTTTCCTGTATTTAGCTCACGACACTGAACAATGGGAGTTGCACAATTCTTCTCTAAGGAGACCTCAACCGAGACCTAGTGAATCGTCTATGTCCACGGAAGAAATGATTAGAGCTCTAGCTAGTACCCAGATGGCCTTTCAAACTAATGTGGCTCAAATCCAATTCGAAACTAAAGCTAGTATCGAGAACCTTGAGAGACAGGCTTCACAATTAGGGGAAGCTATAGCTAGACTTGAGGCACGGGATGATCATGTTCTTAATTTTGATGAATCTGACTGTGAGTATAAGCTCGAATTTGATACTCCCCCTTCCGTTGAACCCGAGGTTAGTAATTCCCATATGACTTGTGATGTTGATAGCGACGATGGTTTTTGGGATGATGATGATGAGGAGGGTTGTGACTCGAACCTCTGTATTCCCTCTCCCGATTTGAGTGATAATTCGACTCTAGGGGATTCATTTAGTGTGATTTTGGAGGATGAGCGAGAGGGGGAAGTGTTTGAAGAGGAAGAAGAAGAGACTAGGAAAGAGAGCATCGAGTATATTGATATAATGGTACCGACAGATGTGCCAATCACTAATCCCTTAGGTGGTTTTGTGGAGATAATACCTAAGGTTCCTTGTCGGTCTTTGTTTTGTTGCCTCATTTCGTCTACACATGATTCTTCCTATGAAGAGTCATTTTGTGACATAGAACCTACGTTTAGGAGCCCGGAGAAAGATAAGACTTGTGGTTATACTTTGTTTGATCATGCATGCTCTAACTTAATATTTATTTGTTATTATCACTTTTCTGGTGTGTTTGCAAGCATGTTTGACAGGTTACTCCGAGCATTGAGTTGTTCCGCTCTTGAGATGACATTTGGATAATGGAGTATGAAAAAGGCGTCGAGCGAACGACGTTAAACAACAGCGCTATCGGGGAGGCAACCCTTGATTTACGATCTTGAGCTTCATTTAATTTCGTTTTATTTTATTTTCTTTAATGGGTGCTCGTAACGGTTTGTTTAATGTTTCAAGATCTACGAGTTTAAGAATGAAGACCCGAAGCCCCTATACTTAGCATATTTTATTTCATGTTTTCGAAAAAAAAAAAAAATAAATAAAAAAAAAAAAATAAATAAATAAATAAAGGGGCGAGTTGATGTACAGAACAAATCCCGCGGACAAGGGGCGAGACATCCGCGGGAAGAGCGCGAGCATACAAACACAAGGAAAAGAAAAAAAAAAAAAAAAACAAATCATCAAAAAAAGAACAGAGCAGCGGAAGAGAAGCGAAGCAGAGCAGCAGCACCACGCCAACCCACCACCCTCGACACCTCCGGCGACTTCCCCTGCGCCGCCGATCGCCCCCGGACCTCCACCGCCCACCACGGTACCACCAGCCTCTTCAATTTTCGAAATTTCAGGAAACCCTAATTCCTCGATTTGGGGGTTTCATGCTCACAAGCTTTTGAGTCGATTTGGAGGTACAAGGAGTTCGGTTTTGGGTTTTAATCGTGTTTCAAGTGAATAAATTCAGTCCCTTTATCAGTTTCGCAAGGTACATCAATTCTTCTTCGATTTTTGGTCCGTTTTTGAGCTATACTCGGGTGTGCTACGTTTTATTTGATTCTAATCCCAATTGTTGCTGAAGTTGGGTCGAATTCTGGGTTATAAGTGCACTCCACGAGTTTCGCTGCGAG
This sequence comes from Dianthus caryophyllus, assembly GCA_023091065.1. Lineage (NCBI taxonomy): Eukaryota > Viridiplantae > Streptophyta > Magnoliopsida > Caryophyllales > Caryophyllaceae > Dianthus > Dianthus caryophyllus. The sequence continues at coordinate 21,644,962 of CM041530.1, read as the reverse complement.
TTTACATCCTCGAATTTGTGTGATAAGTCAGTTTTCGTTTGGTTTTTATGAGTGTTTGGCCTATACTCGTGGCTACTGAGATTCCCCCTACTCCCGTGCTCGAATTTGGTTTGTTGTGGGTTGTGGTTGTACTTTACTACTGTCAAAACGGGTTTGTTGACGTTTTCGGTCGAATTGACCAGTTGGTGGGTGTGTGCAACATTCATTGTTGCTGTTTCGTCTCTTGTTAATGTTATCATGGTAATTCCGTCTTCTCTGTTGACGGTTATGAGCTGATTCAGTGAGTTTGTGGTGCGGCTGCGTATTCTAATGCGTGAGTGTCGTACGTCTTGTTCCTTGTTGGTTGTTGGTTATTACTGAGAGTATGTTGTGAAGCTTAGTTCTGTGACTGCTGATTTGGTTGGTGACATCGTAATCCTGTTGACAGTGACTTTGTGTGAAGGGAGCTTCATGTAGTGAGTTTGAATGTGTCGAAAGCGCTCCTAATTGTCGTGCAAGGATATTCCTTCCCCAGTTTATACTATGTGTCCCAATTCATCACATTGAGGACAATGTGTCGATTAAGTGTGGGGGAGTGAATCAGTGTGATGTGTATATTTTTGCTTTTGTATTATCTTTTTGTTTCAATTCAAAAAAAAAAAGAAAAAAAAAATGAAAAAGAACAAAAATACGAGAAAGAAATAAAGTGAATCCCGGCTAGGTGAAAACCCGAAAGGGCGCCTAGGCAAAATTGGGATATGTGGCCGAGGGCGGAGTGAAACCGCAAGGGCGGCACTCCGAGTAAAATGAAGAATCGAGATGCGAGCCACAAGCGTAGAAGTGAGGAAATAAGCTAGAGTGAAACCCGCAAGGGCGGGCACTCTAGGCAAAATGAGAGATTTAGGAAATAAAATGTGCTAATACTTCCTATTTTACCGGCGTGGCGACATAAGAAGGGTGACAAAGAAGGACGGAAGGGTAAGTTAGTGGCTACGGTGTGAAGTAATCGCGGTGCACGGAGTAGTGGGCACCTCTCTTGCGATTGGGTTTGACTTATTTCCGGAGCAGAGGCGTTTAGGAGCTTGCTTGTGTGGGTTGTATGTGTGTGTGACATACGTCTTTTGTCACAGGAGAACATTAGTAGCACAAGTAAGCCGGGCTAGGATGGAGAAATAAGGGGCGTAGTTGGGTTTCTGTCATCATTGTCACGTTTGTCGTTAAGTCGATGGGTATGCATTTCCTAGATTTCGAGGATTTTTGTTGTTATAATGCGAGTTGAGTGAAAAATGGCTATTACTCAAGCCATTCGAGGGAGTTAGAGGTTGTAGTTTTTGAGTGCGACTTGCTTTGATTTGGATCCACCACGTTTCTTGAGAGCTAGTGTAGGTTTGGAATGTATGGCGTTTGTTGAGTTTACTCGAGGACGAGCAAAAGCTTAAGCGTGGGGGACGAGCTCCCCGGCGACGGCGCCAAAATTTGACGGTCCTAAGTCGTATGCCGCAAATTAACAATTTATAACACTTAAATCCTAATACTAAACAAATAGTAAAGCGGAAGTAAGGGGTCGAACCACAGGGAATAAGGCTGATCGTATTCAAGCTAAGCGCAGAAGAGTACACAAATACAAAGTAACAGAGTGACAGAACTAATAAAGGGGGGGGTTTTGTGACAGATACGAAACCAATAACCTAGCATACAATGAAATAAACGCAGAGAGTAAAAAGGAAAGGAAAATAAGATGTTAAAAGGATCTCGGTTCAAGATAAAATCCACGGTTTAGAGTTAATCGATCACGGTTATCCGGTTCTAGTTTATACTCTTGACTACCTTATCGTGAATCATACAATTCTAATTCTCCTTATGTTTAGCTAATTAAAACGTAAACCGTTCTTAACTAACCCTAACCAAAAGACAATCTCAACGTAAACCGTTCAAGATTTAATCGATTAGCGACTTTAACGACAAGAGAATCGATAAGGAACAAATAGCACATACAATCCAGTTGTACTTTAGACGTTATGAAAATCGCTCCTAGGAATAAAAATCAACGTAAACCGTTCAACAATTAAACCTAGTCGTTACTAGCGTTAAGTTAATCAACGTAAACCGTTCAACTAACAAAACTAACAAATACGCAATGAATCAGACGACTAGTTGGCCACCTAGCAATCACAAATCAATCACGCAAGTATAAATCAAAACCGAGCAATAATCAATAATCAAAACAAAGACTAGAACTTTCAAACTCACAATTAAAACCAACCGTTTCAATTACTTAAACCGAGATAAGGGAGATTAGTTACTCATACCGACGGTTACAAAATACGATGAAAGCTCAAACTTCAATATCCCGATTTTCTCCAAGCAAACTAAAACTAGATCCTAAAACTAAAACTAAAAAGAAATGAAAAAGTGAAAAAAAATGAAAAATGAAGAGATGCTATGATAATGAATGGTTGCCCTGTTATTTAGGAAACCCTTTTGCTTAAGTAACATCTCACGTTTCCCTTCAAGCCCAACAAAATAAAGCCCAACGAAGAAGTTGCTCGCAGTCCCTCGCGGCTGCTCGCGGCTCGATCGCGGAACTGCTCTCTGCCGTTTTCTGCTACTTCTTCTTCTTGTCCAAACCTCGTCCTTGCCTCCTCGTGTCTTGGCTTCCTTGGCTAACTTCAAAAATACGATAAAACGCCATAATTCCACGATAACATCCAATCCATTTCAAGTCAACAAACCTCCGTGAAATCGCATGAAAACGTCCTAAACTAAGCCTAAAACGCCACTACTAACCTATACTAAACACGACTCATCAAACTCCCCCACGCTTAAGCTTTTGCTCGTCCTCGAGTAAACTCAACGAACGCCATACATTCCAAACCTACACTAGCTCTCAAGAAACGTGGTGGATCCAAATCAAAGCAAGTCGCACTCAAAAACTACAACCTCTAACTCCCTCGAATGGCTTGAGTAATAGCCATTTTTCACTCAACTCGCATTATAACAACAAAAATCCTCGAAATCTAGGAAATGCATACCCATCGACTTAACGACAAACGTGACAATGATGACAGAAACCCAACTACGCCCCTTATTTCTCCATCCTAGCCCGGCTTACTTGTGCTACTAATGTTCTCCTGTGACAAAAGACGTATGTCACACACACATACAACCCACACAAGCGAGCTCCTAAACGCCTCTACTCCGGAAATAAGTCAAACCCAATCGCAAGAGAGGTGCCCACTACTCCGTGCACCGCGATTACTTCACACCGTAGCCACTAACCTACCCTTCCGTCCTTCTTTGTCACCCTTCTTATGTCGCCACGCCGGTAAAATAGGAAGTATTGGCACATTTTATTTCCTAAATCTCTCATTTTGCCTAGAGTGCCCGCCCTTGCGGGTTTCACTCTAGCTTATTTCCTCACTTCTACGCTCGTGGCTCGCATCTCGATTCTTCATTTTACTCGGAGTGCCGCCCTTGCGGTTTCACTCCGCCCTCGGCCACATATCCCAATTTTGCCTAGGCGCCCTTTCGGGTTTTCACCTAGCCGGGATTCACTTTATTTCTTTCTCGTATTTTTGTTCTTTTTCATTTTTTTTTTCTTTTTCTTTTTGAATTGAAACAAAAAGATAATACAAAAGCAAAAATATACACATCACACTGATTCAGAAGTTCATAAAACAAGTTCATCAATAAAATAGAAGGTGAATGCAAGACGAGACCAATAAACAAGCAGGCCATACGGAGCACTACTTTTAAGAATAATCAGGAGTCACGACAAAACAATAGAAAGAAATTTACTTCACGTTTTTTATTGAGCGTAATATGAGATGTTCAATAAATTGATTGATGCGGAGAAGTCAAATTAATGCTTACATGAACCAACTAAGCAAGCGTAAAGCTATAAGACTATAACATTCTACGCAGCTATTTGACAATTATTTGCCACCAGTCAAGTGGTCGGTACTCTGAATTAAAAATCCCGCTTTTGATTAGTTTGTATCACCAACAACTCTGTCCTCGTAAAAAAAGTTACTCGTAATTTCTAGATCATTTATGTTTGTACATCTTCAGCTCCGTTGCTTTCTATTTGAAGCAACGAGTAATAGATTCACTTCAGATCTAAGACACAAGAGATATCTTATAAAAACTAATTTTATCCTCCGACCAAAGCAAATAGTAATAGATTCACTTCAGATCTAAGACAAAAGACATATCTAAGACATATCTTCTCTGTTGATATCTATACAAAGCAACGAGTTATAGATTCACATTATATCTAATACGCAAGACACATTAATTGAAGACGAATTTCATCCTTCACTAATAGATTTAGCTAAGTCAAAAACCAAGCGCTATCCTTATTCCTCTAATCACGATAGATAAAGAAAATAAAAAGTTTAAAACTAGCTGCAATTTCAATGAAAACTCCTCCAACATTTTTAGTCCACTTCACAGTTCACAATTCCGAATAATCAAGCATTGCTCATTCACTCCCTCTTAAATTTCACACCACCTTATAAACCAAAAACAATTAAAAAATTGAAAGTGAAAACCGAACATATAATCTCTAACGCAGATGACTACATAACGTCGGGATAAACTAAAACGAAAAGGAAAGGAAACCTGAAAAGGAATGGAAGAAATAGAATCATCGCCGGTATCACCAGAAGGCAAAAGATCGAATCCAAAACCTCCTCCACCTGCTATATCTTCTTCTCCATTTGTTGATTCAAGTAATCTCGCTCTCAATCTTGCGTTCGTGAAATCCTACAAACACCACCGCAAAAATCATCGACCACATTACTATCGTCAGGTAAACTTTACATCAAATAAAATACTCCTATGCTATTTTATCACATGTCAGACGGTTAGGTTTTTGCGCAAAAATAATTTAGGCTGTGAAAATCGACGATAACTGAAGAGCAACAAAACATACACCACACCATACGACACATCATCGTTTTACGTTTACATCAAAATTTCGCTTGTATATATATTTCATTACACAGAAAAATATCAATTGTTCGTTTAAACACAATTAACTCAACGAAAACTAAAAGATTACTGATGAACAATACAGCTTACAAGCGTACTTTCACCGCACATCAACGATCACAGTTTAATCATCCTGCAAACTTCAAGAACTCGCAAGTTATCTCTTTGCGCGAACATAAATTACTCAAAAAAAAAAAAAAAAAAAAAAAAAAAAAACGGAAATCATAGCAAAGAACTAGCAAAACCTAACATACAATGCGAACAAATCCGTCATTCACATTTTCATCATCTAGCATATCAAACCTCGACTTTCATCGCAACATCAAAGCATCAACGAACACAATTTCATCATGCAAACTTCATATCAAAACAAATTAGAGTCGAACATCATCTCATCGCATAACAACAAACAAATTCTTCGCACAAACAAAAAAATCAATCAACGAAAATCGAAATTCACTGCAGAACCACACAACACATCATCAATCACACTCTAAATCATTCAAGAATTGAACCTCGCCTTTCATCACAACATCAAAAGCATCAACGAACACAATTTTATCATCATGCAAACTTCATATCAAATCAAATTAACTCATCACAATAAAAAAAAACAAACGAATTCTTCATGCAAAAACAAAAAAACGAATTTCACAGCAGAACAACACATCATCAATCACAGTTTCATCATCTATCACACTCAAAATTCATCAAATCATCGTCAAAATCACACGAATCACAAAAACGAACAAAAAAAAAACCTGAGAAATGAGAGAAGAAGCAAAGAAACCGAGGATGAAGAAGAAGAAGCAGAGGAAGAACACCGCCCTGTAGATTTGGATTCGTTGTAACTCATCTTGGAGAAGTCATCAAACATGGTTAGTAGTATCCTATTATCTTTCAAGATCGAATATCATAGTCTAGTGTTCCTATGGTTTTGGTTATCATTTGTTGTTGCAAATTGCCAAAGCCTGTTTGTTGTTTGAAGATTATACGCAATTGCATACTTTCTTTTTTGGGTTCATTTTTGGGTGTTAGTGACAGACTCACTAATTATTGGTTTCAATCTGTTTCGTTTTGGGACATCATACATCGTCACTAGATTAGTATAGTTATGTAAAATTTAATGGTTACCATAGGATTATAAGAAGCATTCAATTTATGTTTTTATAAGTTATAAATAAACAACTTAATAAATAATTTGTCAAATAAATTTGACTCAACACAAGTAAATAATCCATAATTGTTCTGTAGAGGACCCGAAAAAAAAGTGTCACGTGGACTAACTATACTGGAAGAAAGTCTCCTTAAAAAAGGAAATATTGTTGAAGAAGAAGAAAACAGGGGGAAAAGAAATCAACAAAAATCCTTCAAACACAGCAGGTTATGTTCCCTTGAATCTGTGTGTAAATTACTTTGTTTTGCTAATACGGAGTATCTTTATTGTTTTTGTATGTGTTTAGGCTTGTGTCGTTATTGGTCTGCATTTGAATTCATTGATCTTCGAATTTAAGTTATTTTAGCTTCAGGCTTCAGCCGGTGGTCTATGTTTGAATTTTTCACTTTGAATTGTTTTTGTATTTTTTTGGTTGTGTCGTTGTTGGTCAACGTTTTAATCTCTTGAACTTTGAATTGCATTGGTTTCGGTTTGACGTGTTACAGAGTACAAATTAAGGAAAAAGATATAAATTTTATTAGCTTTTTGCTGGGTTTGTTATTCAATTTCAAGTTTCCAATTTAGGCTCTCAATTTTGCTGGGTTTTAATTTTTTCTTTTTATTGAGATTTTGAATAGTTTAAATTAAATTTGATAGTTACCGCATCAATAATTTCAATCTGAGGTTTCAGGGCAAAATTGGAAAATATTGAACCTGATTATGGGTAACTGTGTTCTTTAGTTGGCAAATTCTTCATAATTTTTACTCCGTATAATATTTTGTTTTTTGTATGGTGTTGAAGCGCTGATCTCCCTCACACAAAATTGATCCCACCACTGGTTATTGTGTAACATCTTCAATCACATTTCAAACCACCACTGTCGCCGCATGGTTAGGTATTGCTCTGTACTTGTTTTGTGATAAGTTAATTTTGTACATGTCTGACTATTTTTGGGTTTGTGTCGTTAATGCTCGAGGTTAAAAAAATTTCGAAAAGAGATTGTCTTGCAATTCGGTAACAATGCATACGTTACTCCTTAGTTGTTTTATCTATACTAAACCTTGCCAGAAGGTTTTTATGGTCATGCAGGTCTTTAAAATATGCCTCCAATTTTCCATATCACTATATCGTCAGCAGTAACAAATACTCCGTACTATTTTGACCATTTAGACTTCTATTTAAAAATTGATATCTAGGCCGTTTTAGCAAAATATATACCTAGGAGATCGGCTGATATAAAACTATCATCCACTGCATAGTACTCCCTCCTTCCCAAATTACTTGTCCCCTTTCCACTAAAATTTTTCCCAAATTATTTGTCCCCTTTCTATTTTTAGTATGTTTTAACAAATCATTTTCAAAATTTTCTCATTTTCATTATCATCCCTTAAATCATCCCAAAATAGAAAGGGAACAATTATTTTGGGATAGAGGGAGTAGTCGCTAAGATATAATTCTAAATGACTCTAAAGTAATCATGACGTTGTAGACTTGTAGTAAATTTAAAAAAAAAAAAAAAAAACACACGTAAAAGGAAGTTACGTTGTAAGGGCTCATTAGATTACTAGCAACGAAACCAAAAGCGTATAACATAGCCATTACTCAAGTTCTTTAAGTGCAGAATTTTTAATTATTCCCCAAAATAATATCTCATTCATTACAATAATAGTCGTTAAAGATATAGAATAGTACATAATTGAATTACACGTTAAAAAGTGTTCAGCTTTTACGCATTACATTCATATTAGTCTGTTATTTTGCTTTCAGGCAGCACATTTTATATGTTGACTAAAGTTGTGATTCGATGTTACATAAATTCGTCTCCTCTGTTGCATAAGGTACACACATGCTCTAAATTAGTAGGCATGGATGATTACAAGGTTCCGCATTTTGGTGTCCACTGTTGCGTTCTGGTGTCCGTTGGTCACTGCAGTATTATGGTGTCCGCTGTTGCTTTCTGGTCTCCGTTGGATGCTGTCTGTTGTTGTGTTCTGCTGTGCGCTGCTTGGTTGTTTGTTGTTGTGCTCTGCTGTGTGTTGTTGCGTTTTGTTGTTCACCACTGCGTACTACTCTTTTTGGTTGTTTGATGTCCGCTCTTTGTTGTCCACTTACCACTGTGTGGTGTACACTATTGTGTGCTGTTAGGGCTGCTGCCCGCTACTGCGTTCCTTTGTGTACTGCTGCATTCACGTCAATTTATGTTCTTGCGGTCGCTATCAAATTTTGTTTGTCGTACTGCAATTTAATTATGTAATAGACATTTGTAATTTGACCAATAGGTTTGAATGACATATACTCTATGATTTAGGAAATAAGTGCCTAGGCTCGGGCCTCCCAAAGAAAGAACGAGCATCCACGTTACATGGGAAGAACCGAATACGCCAGGTTGAAGGAAAAGTATTATAAACAACTCGCGCAAGAACTTATGCAAGAGGCAGGTGGCTACCATGTGGGCTAATATATCGTTGTCGGAACTCCTAGCTTATATGTTCTATTTATTTTTTCTTCGCCGTTTTAAATGCAAACTTCTGCCTAAATGTCTACCTATGCTCAAGTGCTCATTAAAAACGTATTCAAGTTCAATGTCACTTTGACCTCTTCTTTACAACTTTTAATTTGTTTCCTTCTCTTACAGGATGACAATGAGGATGGCAATGCGTGAGATTGACATAGATATACGACGTTTTGATGCAGTATATAAAATTAACGAAGTGAAAAATTCAAATGTTTATGTGTGGCTTAGTGTAGGTGAGTGTTAATTAATCTGGAATAGTTTTCATTGCATTTAGTGTCTAAAGGCTCTGGCACATGGATTCAAATGAAATTAGGGTCGTGTCCTATTTGTAGGTGTTAATTTGTAAATTTGGATGAGTTAATATGTAGAAAATTACTGCTAAAATTTTGGCAAAAGTTCAATTGTTAAAAAAAGAATGTAAAATATTGTACCGATTCTTAAATAACCACCATCGGGTTAAAAAATTTTTGTGACGGTTGGTTGAAAACCTCTGTTGAAATGTCGTCAACAAAATGAATATTTTTGCTATTTTAAAAAACTGCAGAATTACTTTTGTACTGTGTTGCCTAGGGTTATGTGAAGCTTGCATAATTTTAGTGGCAAAGACATTCGGGCAAAGATTGCTCTCATGCACTTGCAAAACCACCGAACAATTGTTCTGTCGGCATCGTAGAGAATTTAGCTGACCTTAATTAGGCAACTTCCTTTCTTTGTGCTTCCAATACATCACCGTTTGACAATTATAGATGAATAAAAATCGACATGTATTATGGCTTACTTCCAAGCCAGAGCGGGTATCACTAAGGTGCATTTTCTTTTGTTCAACCCATTGAAAAGCGTATAGTAATAACAGGTATAAAATGAAGTTCAAACATAGTGGCAATGTTTACTCATTTTCATTGTCCGTAATATGAGGATTTAATAATGATAATGCTAACAGGGAAAGAAAGTTTATGACACACCTCTACTTTGGAGTTATCCAAGATCAACATTGATAATGCATCGTTTTATTATATTCTTCCAATGACACACAATGATCGAGAATAATCGGGAAAAAAAGTTCATTACTTTACTGCCTATGTTTGATCATGTACGACATAACAGTGCTGAGACATTGAGCCAAGGTTTAAATGGCGAGATGATCACTGCTGACCGCCTGACCGGATAGCCATCTGTAACGAAACAGGTCATAGGCTTGGCATGTGCACTAACATTACATGTATCACTCGTCTTCTTTACTTGGTCAACACGGAGACGAGAGCATAGCTGTCGTACCAGTCGAGGAGCTTATTGAAAAGGCAGACGATTTTGTTGCCTCTTCCCAGGTATCTCGACGACTTCTGATTAATATTTCCTTATACCTGATATTGAGTACGTTACTAAATATCGACAGATGGAGCACGAATACAAGATGGTGAAGAAGTTGCAAGAAATGAAGCATATCTGCAGATTGGTAGGAAAAGATATGAATGATATACTCGCATTGAAGAGGGCAGACCTCAGTATCGTAGTAGAAGATGCCACATATATCAACATCAGTATTGTTCTAGACATACTAACAACTATAAACCTCAATGTCACTCCCTTCCACGTTGGTTACAATGACGAATATTAAACTGATACTCTTTCGAATTTTACAAAACTAGGTCCATTTTTTTCGTTTCGAATTTGTGCGGGGTACTTTATATGATTCGAGGTGCAATGATTTTTGATACTCTATATAAATAAACTTTGAAAGATTTTTATCAAATTCATCGTCCAATATGTTGTTATAGAAATAATTAATTAATATAACTCTCAATACATTACTAGGTCTAAATGTAAAAGCATAAAATATAATCGAAACATAGTTTATAGATGTCCCGTGATTTTCACGGGTCACATAACTAGTTTTATATTATTCAACATACATTAATTGTAGATATTTTCGTTACAAAATTTTGTCAACAAACGTACTTCATATATATGAAGTACAGAGTAATTTTTTATAAATCTATTTTATACCATAAAAAGATCATAAAAATCAACTAATTCCTTTTTGTTATTTTCCCCAAAGTTTCTGTGAGACCGTCTCACAATATTATTACCGTTAAATCTCTCATAAAGTAGAGTATATTTATTTTTATTTTCTTTTTATTTTACTTTTTTTATTTATTTTTTTTCCGAAAAGTTGTAATTGTATTGTCTCACGTTAATTTAACCCAAAACAATTTCTACAATTAGGAAAGGCAATCACACAACGATTAGGCGGTGTAATAGATGTTCCCTTAAAACAACAGGTCATAAATCTTTCCACGTGCACTTCCCCTCTTTCACACTTTCCCCCCTAACCTTTCTTCAACCCTAATTTCCTCTCCCCCTCTCTTTTCCCCCAAATCAATTTCCCAAATCAAAAACCCTAAATAAAAAAATTCAACAATGAATCAATTAATCCGCCATTTTCGCACCTTCCGTCCCCTCTCCCAAACCCTAATCCGCCCTCTCTCCTTTTCCTCCGCCGCCTCCGCCGCCTTAGAACAACCACCAAACCCTAATTCCTCCGCTGGCGATGTTATTTCCGGTGGAATTACGATGAAAGGGGTCAACATCCCCGGAAGACCGTTATACCTCGACATGCAAGCCACCACTCCGGTGGATCCACGTGTCGTCGACGCCATGCTTCCGTACTACCTCTCACAGTACGGAAACCCCCATAGTAGGACCCACCTTTACGGTTGGGAGTCCGAGTCAGCCGTTGAGTCGGCTCGTTCTCGAGTCGCTTCACTCGTCGGAGCTTCGCCGAAGGAAATAATCTTCACCTCGGGCGCAACCGAGTCGAATAACGTCTCCGTTAAAGGAGTCATGCGATTTAATTCCGCTACGAAAAGGCATGTGATTACGACGCAGACCGAGCACAAGTGCGTGCTCGACTCGTGTCGGTATTTGCAGCAGCAGGGTTTCGAGGTTACTTATTTGCCCGTCCGAAAAGACGGGCTTATCGACTTGGACGAGCTTCGGGCCGCTATTAGGCCCGATACCGGGCTCGTCTCGGTGATGATGGTGAATAATGAGATTGGTGTGATTCAACCCATGGAGGAAATCGGGGCGATTTGTAAGGAGTTTAAAATTCCGTTCCATACCGACGCTGAGCAGGCGCTGGGTAAGGTCCCTATCGATGTCGAGTCGATGAATATTAGTTTGATGTCATTGAGCGGGCATAAAATATACGGGCTGAAAGGGGTTGGGGCGTTGTACATTCGACGACGCCCTCGTGTTCGGGTGGAGCCCCAGATGAGTGGGGGCGGTCAGGAGCGGGGGATTCGTAGCGGGACGGTCCCCACACCGCTTGTTGTCGGGTTTGGGGCAGCGTGCGAGGTTGCACAGAAGGAAATGGCGTATGATGAGGCGAGAATAAAGGGGTTGTCGGAGAGGTTGTTGAAGGGAATTCGGGATAAAATTGATGCTGTTGAGGTTAATGGGAGCGAAGAGAGGCGGTATGCGGGGAATATGAACTTGTCGTTTCGGTTTGTGGAAGGGGAGAGTATGTTGATGGGGTTGAAGGAGGTGGCTGTGTCGAGTGGGAGTGCGTGTACGAGTGCGAGTTTGGAGCCCTCTTACGTGTTGAGGGCGCTTGGGGTCGACGAGGAGATGGCCCACACTTCAATTAGGTTTGGTATTGGGCGGTTTACGACTGAGGAGGAGATTGATAAGGCGGTCGAGTTGACCGTAAAGCAAGTGCAGAAGTTGAGGCTGATGAGCCCACTTTATGAGATGTTTCAGCAGGGGATTGATATTAAGAGTATTCAGTGGTCACAGCACTAATAACAAGGGGTAATCTCTCGATTCGATTTTCGATTTGGTTTCGAGGATTATTTTCATTTGTACCGTCGCTTTCCTGCTATATGTAGCATATTTTTAAGCTTGCGAATTCACAGTCTGGATTTGGTATGGTGGATGTTTTTATTTATTTTTTGGTTTTTTCGGTGGAGCTTATTTGTATGTTGTATCATTGTATGTGATATATGATTGAGTCCTGCTTACTATGTTAGATTGCCTGCCATAGGTATGAACGTGTGAAACCGATGTGAAACCGAGCATAAATGGAGTGATATTTCTCCCACAGTCGTATGTAAATGTTGAGACCGATGTGTTTTTTGGTCATTGGCAATAATAAAACCAGGCGTATTACGCTGTTTTTAGATTGTTTGATTTGCCTTGCATCAGATTGATTTTGTACTCATTTTTTCTGTCGTTATCGTTATATTTTCCATGGAGAATGGCTTTGTTGCTAGAGGAAATAAATTACTCTGCTTGATATTATTCAACTTTAGGATAGGTAGAGGTTGTTTTTCGGGTTGTTTAGCATGCCCCATAAAGGAGATTTCTCGAGTTACGACAAAGTTTAATCTTTTGCTTAGACTGAAAGTTCAGGAGTGAAGCGCGGTCATTGTCATTTTTGTTCTTTGCTTCGTGGTACGATATTATAACCCAATCTTTCCCTTTGAATTCTATATCAAATAAAGTCTGCGGTATCTAAATAGCAAGTATAGCGGTATCTTGTACATTAGAAGTGTGGTGGATATATACGCTGTATACTGATAGCAGGCGCCGTGACTCAGCATTTTTATTATAAATTTTGAGTGACTTTTAGCATGATTTGGTTGGCCAGAAAAGAAAGGCTGCTGTTGTTTTGGTTTATTAATTTTAAGCGTCGGACTTTTATAACCAAACGCAGTCTTGAGTGTTTCTCTGCACTTGATAGTATGTGAAACACTGCTTTTATTGCAATAGTTTCTCATATATTGGGAGTAAAATGGTTTTGGAGAGTTTGATGGAGGCTGTTGCTCAGTTATTCTATGGGGTTATTTTCGGGGAGGAGAGGAAATTGGTGAATTTCAAGTTTCGTGAAATTGGTGAAGTAATTTAACTACGGAATTTTTTTAGATAGAAAAATACGAGTATATGTATGTGGTGCTACACCACATAAAAATAAAAGGAAATAATATTTCAATTTTATTGAGTAAACTTCACCATTGGAAGTTGTATTTCGATTCAGGGAATCCAAACCTGTGGTGAGGAGTTCAGAATTAAAGATTATTTTCGGTTTTCGAAGTTAAGGACTCGGTTATTGAGGCATATGTTTAGGGAAGCTAACAAGTAGGCTGGTGGAACTAGCAAGTGAATAAAGTCGTTGACTTAGTGGTAAATTTTGGACAGTTTTTCTGGTTTCTTTCGAGGTGGTTTGAAAGTCGGTTGCTACCTCTTAGGCTCTTACGGTCTTACCTCTCTCATGCGAAAAGATGAAATTTGTTATTTTACGTTATGGTGGTTTAAATGTGGGTTTTTTTTTTTTTTTTTTTTTTTTTTTTTTTTGTCGATTATGACTGTTGTTTGAATATACTTTGTCTTTATGGGACTTGATAGAGGCAATGAATGTTTTTGTTGGTTACGGATTTAAGATAACCTTTTCTGAGTGTAGGCCGGAGAATTTTCGTTATATGGTAATTGTTGAGCGTAGTTGCATACCAATTACCAAATGGATGTTTTACCATCTGCGATTTGAATTTGAGACTCCCGATAAGCATATTCACATAAGGACAGCCATATAAGATTGAGTAGGCAGGCAATACCGCAAAAGCCCTAATGGACGTTGATTCGAGATAATATCAATTTGAAAGTCTGCAACAAGGCATTAGGGAATGTCTGGTGGATGTCGGTCTTGATTTCCCGGTTAGTGCCAAGGCTTTGTATCTGATTAGTGGTTGCTGAAGTGACGTTGACATTGTGAATAAATACTGTTGAAATTGTTGGCAACTTCGAGATGATAAACGGTGTTGGAGCTGGTAATAATGCCTGTCATAAATATGACAATAAACCAGTGATGTGAGTCGGTGATGAGTAGTAGACCATGAAGAAACTTGTGGCGGATCCAAGGCAGGTTACACGTAATTGCTCGGCTTAAGCATACGCTTAGTCGCTTACGCTTGAGCTTAAGCTGCAGGTAGTTCTGTGTATTTCGACCTGGAAATGATTAACGCCCTTACTCATCTGAGTCTCTGCTCATTCCCGATTTCCTTTGCCACGAGGATGATTCCTTAAAACGGTTCATGCTTGTCGGTCTTAGATCATTTTTCAGCTTTTGTTGTTCGACTATATCTGTGTCTTAGGTTGTTACAGTTTTCTATACCTATGCTTCGACATCTTCCCTTCTTTGGATAGTTGTGACGACAATATGATGTGATACCTAACTTTTATAGCTGCCCTATCGCCGTTTCAAGGAAATAGAATTCTGTCTATTTAGATTTTTAGTCATCTTCTTTCGGCCAAATTCGCCGAGTTTATCCCCCGCTAATCTTGTTTGGGTTTTCCTGCAATTCTATGTTTGTCGTGGACTCGTGGCTACCCGCAATTACACCTTACGCCTTACGGGTGTTCTCGAGTCCAAAATCGGGCCAGATTGGACCAGATCGGATGAACCCATGGACTCAACAACCACATATCCCTAGACGAGGGATTTGATTATGTCTTTTGTTTTTCTTTTTGCCATGGGTTCTCTTGCTTTTACTCTCATCCGTCAGAATGTTATAAGTTGATTTTGATTAATTCAGTTTGCGTTCCTTAAAAAAATAAAAAGTTGAACCGTATAACCTTTACAAATTACCCTTCGGAAAATAAAAAGTTGATTTATTTATTTATTTTTTTAAAGAATCAGCTCATATATTTCTCATTCACTTAATTACATCCAAATGTATTATGTTTTCTCGTATAACCATTTAGTTGCCGCACAACGTCTATGTTACCATTATGTTTTCTCATTTACGGTTGGGAGTCCGAGTCAGCCGTTGAGTCGGCTCGTTCCCGAGTCGCCTCACTCGTCGGAGCTTCGCCGAAGGAAATCATCTTCACCTCGGGTGAGTAAATTCCGAGTGGTGTGATCAGGTCAGTGAGGAACTGCTCAATTATTTGTATACGAATTATTCGGTTCAGTTTTTTTTGTATTGATTGCAGTATATTACCTGAATCCGATGAACTTTTCCCATATGTTTGCTTTTTACCTTCATTTTTAACTTTCAGTTTCCCCGTTTTTGGGTTTTTATATTTAACTTTATTTGATTAGATTTTGATATGTTTTTCTTTTGGCCTCAAACATATGTTGATCCTTAATGGGTTCTTCAATTTAAAAGATGAGGAAGATGAAATTTTGTTTGTTACTGTTGATTTGTTGGTGTGTATGATTTGTCTCTAACCTGCTGTGGTTTTGTGAGTCATTTTCTTTTTTATGTTGTTACGATTAAGCTTTTCGAACGTGAGTCACATGACGGTAGTAGAGCTGCTGTGGAGGGAGTTCAAGAGGAATGAGTCGTTTGTTGAACTCACACAAGTAAGATAAATTTCCTTCTGTTTGTATTTCGTTAAAATTTATGTTATCTTGTCTACAATTTTTGGGGTGTAAATTGATTTATGGGTTAATCATTAGTTTTAGTAAGAATTCCCTGCATTTTATTTAGCGTTCTATATTCATCGAACGATTGATGTTCAATAATAGTAGGATGAATGTTTTAAGGTATTGATTATTTGATTATTTGATTTAGGGTTTTCAATTTAACAATGATATTGGTGTTTTCAGTTGTTCTACTGAGTATCGTTGCTATAATAGGTTAAATTGTGGTTTTTTGGATGATGAGTTTGCATGTGGTGTTTGATTTATTAGTGTTTTCTCCATGCATACAAGATGTTTGTTGAAATAGTTTATGTACATTCGTATTGCTTAGACTTTTGGAGTTTCTTTTGCGTTCATGTCTGAGTCGTTTATTGATGCTGTTGTTTGAGGCGGAATGAACAATGAGTGAAGCAGCTATTCCCTCAGTCACGCAAGCATTGCAGGTAATATTTTCGTTCTTAACCTTTATACGTTTAAGTTTGGTTCATATGGTGTCATGCATTTATCATATCTCTGACTGTTTTTGATGAAGTAGTGGTCTTGCAGGAGTTCCGAGCGAGGGCCCTGTCTTGTGCAAACATCTTTTACTGGATTAATGGATTGATGATATTTTTACAAGCTATTATATCTGACTTGTCCAAATGCTATTGCTGTGATTCACCGTGGAAAAAAGAGGAACTTCTTCACAGGAAACGAAGGCGTGGCAGATGTCGGTAAGCATATTCTACAAAATTCAGCACATACTATATTAATGTTGTAGAATAGAGGATTGGGCTGAGGGTAAGTTGATGTTTCGTCTTATGTCGTGTAGTCGCGTGGAACCCCATGGGATAAGAGGTCGAAGGCGATGATTTTGAGGATGAGGAGTACAAGCAGATGCTATGTGTCGATGGTGCAGCAGTCGTGAACCTGATCACGCTGAAACTAGGTGAGGAGTATACGATACAAAGGATGATTAAGCGATACCGTCGAAAAGATGACGCATCTATCCCTAATACAATAGGAAATTAAAGTTCTTTACCATGAATTTGATTATAACAAGAGTATTGATCATTCATATATAGCTGCTGAAAAATTTAAGGCTCTTCAATTACACCTTTTAGATATTGGTTTGTGTGATTTGAACTAATGTCAATCGATACTATGCAAAGGTGAGGCATCTGAACTACAATCTTAATCATTGAAGTTAAACTAAAAACAAAAAATAACGAAAATGATTGCAGATGCATGTATACTCCGCCTTATCAACATTAAACTATACAGAGGAGTTTGCGTCATAAAGGCTGATGTTTGCAGCGCAGGAGTGATCCTTCACATTCTTCTAAGTGGAGTGCCTCCGTTTTGGGCAGGTGAGACGTCAAAAATTCGAGCCCTACATGTATCAGAACCAATCACCTGAAAACTGATTCTAAAGTTTTTCAGTTTGTTGTTACAGAATGGTAGCTCTTAAAATTGTTTAGTATACAGTGGTGCGAATTGTTTAGTATACTATGGTGCGAATTTGTAACGTACACCTGTCATGACACTTGCTATCTTTCAATAGTAGTAATATTTTGTTATTTTGTAGCATGTGTGACCGTGTTTATACGCTAATGCGGTGCTTCTTAACGTGTTAATTTGTGTTATAGCAACTTCTGTAAGTTTTCCTAATTATGTATTCTATGTTTGAAGGGTGTCTTGAGGCTAAATCAAGATATTGAGGTTCGACCTGGAATTATTGTGAAAGATGAAGGCAGAAATATGAAGTGCACTCCCATATACTCCAAAATTATTTCATTGTATGCTGAGCATAATGAGTTGCAGTTCGCTGTGCCTGGCGGTCTAATCGGTGTTCGAAAAACCATGGACCCCACTTTAACCCGCGCTGATCGATTGGTAGGTCAGGTACTCGGAGAGGTCGGGTCTCTTCCAGATGTTTTCATTGAGCTTGAGGTAACATCCTCCGTGGAAAGTTAATTATAAGGTTCAGCTGAATTTAAATTATCATTCATGGTAATTTTTGAGTGTGTAGGGGAATTTGAGACGAGCAAATCCCACAAGGAGCACAGAGAGTGCACTACAGACGATCAATGAGACGGTTTTCGGTGGAAGCAGCTGCCATGGACATTTAATTTGATCAGGACTCCAGGGCTGCTCTTCAGGCAGGCATTGATAAGCTCGTTGACGCTGTTGGCCTCACTCTCAGCCCTAGAGGTATCGCTTCTTTCTGAAAATGTTCGTGCGTTACTATCTCCATTCTATTTATATTGTCTCGATTTTAGTATAAGGGGTAGAATATGATAGTAGAACTCGTAGATTTTGGAAGGATAAGGTTTTACTTGTACATTGCATTTCGAAACGTTTCTGTGAATGTGTAATGAATTACTGAAATCTGAGGCGTTGGATTTAAACCTTGTCAAATTGTATTGCTTGTGTTTTATGAACCAGCATAAATCACAAATGCAACCTTGAGACATATGTATCATTGATGTAGGTCAGAACTGAACTTAGAATGGAGAAAAGGGAGCGATTCAAACGAAGAGATGAAGTAGTTTTAGTTTACAGTTTACTGTCTGTGGTTTTTGAACTTTGTAAGTTGTAGTGGTAGCTAAAACATTTTGTTCACGAGGCAGCTATTATACTCTTGTGTTCTGATATTGTCTGGGAGAAATGTTTCTTCTCACCTTACCATGCTTCTCACCTTTTCCCATATCTTTCCATGTGCTCTAACCTAAAAGAATGAGGCAAAAAGGAGAGAGGTGGGTCTTCCTTTGAGAGAGTTTGTTTGCCCCTCTCCTAAATCATGCCTATGATTTCTCCCTTTTCAAATTAAACTACTCTCTTCACATTATCACACTCGCCCTTCTTTTTTCCTTGCTTATATGATATGAAACTACTCCTTATTAATTAATTAATTATGATTACCGAGGCGGTGACGTTCAATCTCGGTCCCGAAAATAGTCGAACGATTTGATTCCGGTGTACGATTGTGTTTCGACGAGGGTGTGGGTTTTTGTTGTTTAATCGTTGGCTTGACACGGCAGCTGATGAACGGCGTTTTCTAGAATTTTGAGATTTCATATCTACAACCACATTGGTTCGTTTTGTCGCCACGGTTGAACCGACTCGCTGGCCTCGTTGGGACCGCTGCCGGAGTTTTTTTGTTTGACGGTATTAGGATCTGAGCCTCCCTCACCAACCCATTAAAAAAATTCTTACATCTTAGTGGTGCGCAATATCTGATAATTTTCGAAGGTGAGTAAATTCCGAGTGGTGTGATCAGGTCAGTGAGGAACTGCTCAATTATTTGTATACGAATTATTCGGTTCAGTTTTTTTTTGTATTGATTGCAGTATATTACCTGAATCCGATGAACTTTTCCCATATGTTTGCTTCTTACCTTCATTTTTAACTTTCAGTTTCCCCGTTTTTGGGTTTTTATATTTAACTTTATTTGATTAGATTTTGATATGTTTTTCTTTTGGCCTCAAACATATGTTGATCCTTAATGGGTTCTTCAATTTAAAAGATGAGGAAGATGAAATTTTGTTTGTTACTGTTGATTTGTTGGTGTGTATGATTTGTCTCTAACCTGCTGTGGTTTTGTGAGTCATTTTCTTTTTTATGTTGTTACGATTAAGCTTTTCGAACGTGAGTCACATGACGGTAGTAGAGCTGCTGTGGAGGGAGTTCAAGAGGAATGAGTCGTTTGTTGAACTCACACAAGTAAGATAAATTTCCTTCTGTTTGTATTTCGTTATAATTTATGTTATCTTGTCTACAATTTTTGGGGTGTAAATTGATTTATGGGTTAATCATTAGTTTTAGTAAGAATTCCCTGCATTTTATTTAGCGTTCTATATTCATCGAACGATTTTGTTCAGTTATTCAGTGGTTTTTGTTTGCTGTTCTTTGATCAGGTTTGCGCTTTGTATGTGACGAATTGTTCGATTTATCGACGTTGTGAAGGTACACCATAATTCGTAATTTTGTTATTGTTTTTGTTTGCTGTTCTTCAATCAGTCGTGTATTGGAAAGAACCATGATAACAGGAGATGGGATTCTTGGGGACGTTCTGTCGAGAGATAAACTGCGGATCAGTCTTGGATTTGGACTGCTGGAAATCACGAGATCAATTTTGCCCCGGAAATTGTAAGCCTTTAACCTAAATTCACTTCTACTCTTAAGCAACATTTTCCTTATATTCTTGCTGCTCAAAACTGTCTCGGAGTTATTGAATATTCTTGATGTTATTGCAGGGAGAAACAGAGCCTTTCAAGCCATTCACAAAATGATATCGCACACCATATAAATCATCGAACAGCACAGCGCCAATTTGGTACTCAATCAAGCGAGGCCCTACTCACATAATCATCTTATCGTTCTATTCTGCATATGGTAAAGCCATTGGCTCTCATCTGTCTCTGTGTGCTGCCAATTCTCGACACAATTTTCTTCACTTTTCATCTGTTATTGCAGGCAAGTACACTCCACATTACAATTGGCTTGAGGAGGAGCTTCTGAGAGTTAACAGATTCTTGATCTTTCTACTAACATTGGACCATAGACGTTCAACATTAGTTTTGTCTCAGGGCTTAAAGAATGGGAGCCTGTCATTAAAGAGATTATTGAAGTCGAGGATGATGTTGCGAGTGCACCTACTGCGAGCGGAACAATACTCGGGCTTGTTTCTCTTCGTGAGATTGCGTCGGGAAGGGACCTGAAGAAGTTTCTCGTCGTATGTTTGATCTCCCGACTATAACCATATATATTTTCAGGCATAACGTTATTAGCTGCTGTGTAACATTGAGTCATACTTCGACTAACGTCTGTGCTTCTGTCGTGAACAGGTGATTGCTGGCCTGTGGGTTTTCTCGATCTTGAGCAGTTGCTTCTACTTCTTAGATTCGTTCTGCCTAAGTAACTCCCACTACTTTCACGTTTTTACTGTGTAATCGTACAAACTTATCTGTCTATAGACTCGGATATTATCTGGTGGTTTTTTTTTTTTTCTCCGACGACAAAAGGTTTCGTTCTGCTACACACCTTGCCTTTGCTGTATGAGAAATACGAGGATCGAGTGGATACTTTTGGCGAGAAGGCGTTAATCGAGATCAAAAAGCAATGAGTGGTGGTTGACGAGAAAGGTATTGAGTAAAATACCCAGAGGTTTACCAAAAGACAAGAAGTTGTCGTAAACTGGTGTGGTATCCATTTAGCAACGCGAAAAAGGTGGTTTTGTTGTCACTTGTTATAATCGATTTGCTTTTGCATTACCAATCAAGTTTTGACTAGGCTGCTGTGTAACATTATCTACCACTTGTCGTAACTGTTTCTTCTGAATTTGTGCAGCAATATCACAGAGGAAAGTCAACACCTGGCAGCGATAACATAGCTAGAAATGTATCAGCGCATCATGATTAAGTAGATATTGATAGCAGCAGCCGATGTTGATAACATAGCTGTAAGAGATTACCAAAAATGGAGTATCCTTACCCCTCTTGAAACAATTACATCTGATAAAATGATTAAGAAAAGGAGGTTATTAAGCGAAATAATGAAGAGAAGGTGAAATTGGGAATTAAAAATAGAGTATTTTTTTTTTTTTTTTTTTTTTCTTTTTAACTGTGGCTGTCTTGCTGTGATTTAGTGAATTTATAACTTTTTTGAACATTGGCCTTCAGGCAATCGAGTTTTTGGATGAGTTAGTTGAGCAAGGATCGGGAAAAATGGATGTGAAAAACAAGGACGAGGTTATTTCACGAATGAAAGCTGCTGTTTGTTTAAAAGAGCACACCTAAGCTCACGTTTGTTTGGAGCAGTAGCCAATATGCTGCGAGGTGGCTGTGGCTTGTTTTGAAGGCATGACAAGCAATGCACACTACTTTGAGAAATCCATATTAATCTTTTTTCTTCTATTTCCTGTTTCTTTAGTTTGTTTCAATTGTGTTTATCCACGTTTAGGATTATAGCCTGCATCCAAGTATGCTTGGCTGTATTTGAGTTTCGAATTATAGATGGCTTTAAGTTTATGATTGATATGACATCTTTGTTGGAGGCAAGGTATCTTTCGCTCAATCTCTACTGTAGTTCCCAAAAAGATGTGAAATCTAGACTTAGATGAGTAAAATTATCGGTGTTTGATGTGAAATCTAGACTTAGAAGGCAAGTTACAATTTGTCTCGTTCCATTTGCAGTGCTTGTCATTGCTATATTCTCACAAAGCTTGCCAAGCTCGTTCATCTTTTGTAGACCTATGAAGTACGGAGTAGTATTATTTCTGAGATTTGGGGTATATTATTAGACTTAACTGAATTTTGGGGTATATATATAGTTGTTCTTGTTCATTTGTTGGTCAGTAAAATATGAATTGAACTTATCCAACTATTGTAATCTCAAAATCTTCTTACTTCCAAGTTTCACCTTCAACTCATACTTTGATTCTTTCCACCATTCTGCTTTCTACATCAACAAATTCATTGTGGTTAATTAACTACCACCCTATTTAAACAACAGTCGAGCAGATGAATTGAGGAAGTTGTACGGGATTTTAGGTCATTTGATTTGGACATGTTTAAAGTTTTCTCCTTGATTAGTCAACTCTATTAATCAATAAATCAAACGTATTCAGGTTCATTGCTTGTCAATCCCTATCGTTGAATTTGATTTCATTGCTTCGCCTGGCAAATGAAAAGGAGTTTGCAATATTATCGGGGGTAAATATATAAATAATGAAGAATAACTGAAAGAGAAACGGTAAGTAGGTAATAATAGGGGAAATAAGAGGAAAATGGTAAGTAACAAGCATGAAGATGAAAGGAAATGGAGGGGAGTGGGTGAGAGGAGATAAGATGAGGTATAAGATGCTTATGAAGAAAAAAATACAAGGAATTACAGCAATAATGGTATTATGTGAAATGTAGAAGAATAAGAGTATTTTAAGGGATACAACATACAACGAATAAACAGATAAGTAATAGGTGAAAAAAAAAAAGTACCCATAAGGGATAAGAAAATCAAGAGTGACAGAAAAATAAGAGGAAAAAAAGTAATAGAAGGGAAGAGGATGAGGCGAAGAAGAGGATGAAAAGATAGGGAATTAGGAAAATATGTGTTGGACGAGAGGATGAAGAGAAGTATGTTAAAAAGGAATAAGGAGGGCTATAAGATAGTATATATAAGGGGTAAGGAAAGAAAAGACAAAAGATTTAGGATAATAAAAACGAGTATTAGAACAGATGACGAAGCGGGGGATATATATGTGATAGGGAAATAGGTAGTGGGAGAAAATGATTAAAATAAGAGTAAGCGAAAAGATGAGAGACAATGAGTAATAGTAGAGGAAGAGAGGAAATATACATATAGAAATAAAAAAACCAAAAATAATTAGGGGAGTAACTATAATATAAGGAATTAGGGTTATAAGTGTAGTATATAGAAATAAAAAACCAAAAATAGTATCGGGCAACTATGTTAAAACAAGCAGAGGTAAGGCGCAAGATAAATATTAGGAATTAGGGTTATAAGTGTAGTATATGAAGGGTAAGGAAGGAAATGACAAATGATTATGAAAAGAAAAATGAGTATTACAAGGAGTAATGAATAATGAGGCGGAAGATATGTGTTAGGAAAATAAGTAGTGGGGGAAATGAGTAAGAGGATAGTAAGCAATAAAATGGAGGAAAATGAGTAATAATACAGGAGACGAGAAAAAATATACTAAGCAAAAAAAAAAAAATATTAAGAGAATAACAATAGTATGGGGAATAAGAAAAAAATAGGAGGTATTTGCGTTATTATAAAGGGAGAGGGAAATAAATAACGAAGGATAACTAAGAGGGAAATGGTAAGTATTGCAAGAAAAAAATGATATGTAGGGAACATAAAGATGAAAGAAAATGGAGGGGGGTGAATGAGAGAAGATGAGATGAGATGCAAGATGCTTAGGAGGAAAAATTTGAAAGAATAACGAGAATAAGAGTATTATAAGGAGTAAAGAAAAAAAATTATAAGGGATAAAATGAAGTGACAGATTAGTAAAAGGTACAAAATGAATCTCATGAATGGTTAGGAAATAAGAAATGGGTGATAAATGAAAGGGAAAAAGGTAATAGATAGAATTATGATGAGGAAGTTAGGGAGAAGGATAGAGAATTAGGGAAATAGAGTAAGACAAGTGGAGGCGAAGAAAAATATGTTAAAAAGGAAAGCATTAGAAATGACCGCAATAAGAGTAATACATAAAAACTAAAGAGTAAGGAAAGAAGACACAAAAGATTTAGGAAAGAAAAAAAAAGCATCACATGGGGGTAATGAATGATAAAGAGAAGGAGAGGTGATAGGAAGTAATAGTTTAAAGAGGAGGAGGAGGAGGAGGAGGAGGAGGAGGAGAGGAGGAAATTGAAAAAATATGAGTAAGACGAGTAGAGGTGATGCGAAATATGTTGGAAATAAAAACAATAGAAAAGAGGGCTATCAGAGTACTGTATAAGGGGTAAGGAAGGAAAATGCAAATGCTTAAGGAAAAAAAAGAGTATCATAAGGAGTGATGTACAATGAGACGGATGAGATGTGATAGGGAAATAGGTATTGGTGAAATGAGTACGACGAGAGTAAGCGAGAAAGAGTACCAGTAGAAGAGTCGAAGGAAAAAATTAAAAATACTGAGAAAGCAAAACAAAAATATAAGGGGAGTAGCAGTTGTTAAGGAGTAAGGAAAGTTGAGAAGTGGTAAGTACTCAGCGATGCTGGCGACAAGCGCATCATACCTTTTTATTTTGTTTGTTAATGAAAGAGAGAACGATAGAAAACAGATAGATAGATAAATAAATAAATTAATCAATAAAAGCAAAATTACGGAATCGTGATATGCAAATTATAAGGGAACTAACATGTATGTGAAGGTTGTGTAGTGACTAGAGGTCACGAGTTCGAATTTCACCACACACCACCTCACCCTCTGAAAATGGAATAAAATAATGGCATGAGAATCCCGCCGTTCCGTCCACACTCTAAACCCAAATATGAGCATTCATGTAAGAGCGCGTGTTAAAGTATAAAACCAATTTTGGAACTCCAACTGTCAGTTTAAGCCTTTGGTTAAATTTGTTCCTCACAGTGCGTATAGAAATAAGCTAATTTTTAAACCAATTCTCATATTGTAATTCCTACATAAACAATAATACTAACAATTCTTTTATCCGAAATATCTTCTCTGTAATTTTAATAAGGTACTAGAGATGTGTGACCGAAGATACAAGTTCGAATTTCACCACACAATACGCTACCCTTTCAAAAAGAAATAAAATAAGGCATAAGGATCCCGCCATTATGTCTACGCTTCAAACTTGAATATATAGGAACATACATGTAATTAGGGGATGTGTTATAATATAAAAATAATTTTGGGATATCGAAACGCTACTTTAATTTTTTTTTTTTTAAGTTGGTTCCTCACAATGAGTAAAAAATAAACTATTTTGTTAATCGAGGTCTCATATTGTAATTGTGACAAATAGTAATAGTAACAACTTTTTTTTTTATATGAATTCACTTCCCTGTAATTTTAATATGATAACCTTGTCACTCGAGCTCACGGGTTCAAATTTCACCGTACATCAACCCTCCCTTACGAAAATGATATAAAATAAGGCATGATGATCCTGCCATTACGTCCACTCTACAAACCCGAATATGAGCATTCATGTAAGGAGACATGTTAGAGTATAAAACTATTTTTAAGACACTAACCATCAGTTTAACCTTTTGGTTAAATTGGTTCCTCAAAATGAGTTAAAAAAACAAACTAATTCTAAAATCAAAGTCTCGATCATATGGTAATTTGACACAAACAATAATACTAACAATTCTTTTATGCGAATTCTCTACCTAAAGTTTTGATATAGAATATAGCCTTGTGAACGGAGGTTAGGGGTTCAAATCTCACCAAACACAACCCTACTCTTTTAAAAAAAAAATAAATAAGGCAGAAGGATCACGCCGTTACGTCTGCACTTCAAACCCAAATAGGAAAATTCATGTAAGAGACCTTGCTAGAGTATAAAACCAATTTTGAGAATCCAACCGTTAGTTCGACCTTTTTTTTTTTTTTTTTTTTTTTTTGGAAAATTGTTAGTTCGACCTTTTGGTCAAGTTGGTTTCGCACAGTGAGTTGAAAACAAACTATTCTTAAAATCGAGATCACAACCTGTAATTGTGACACAAACAGTAATACTAACAACTTTATTATATGAATTCACTTCCATATAATTCTAATATGGTATCAAAGCCATATGACTAAAGATTGTGTGTTCAAATTTCACCACACACTACCCCACCCTCTCAAAATGAAAAAAAGTAAGGAATGAAAATCCCGTTGTTCCGTCCACACTTCAAACCCAAAGCTGACCATTCATGTACTGGTGTGTGTTAAAATATAAACCAATTTTAGGACTCCAACTGTCAGTTTAACCTTTTGGTTAAATTGGTTCCTCACAATGAGTAAAAAAACAAGCACGAGTTACCATATAAACCAAAGAACATGATTTTGAATTTCACCATTTTTCTTCTTTCAATTACCAATTTTGGGACTCCTAGCAATTCTCTCACTATAATTGCTATCTTGTCATGGACAGTCATATGTTGTTGTAGTCAATAGTCAGTATTTATCTCGAAGTTCACGGCACAAAGAAGCACGAGTTAGCAGTGTTTCACATCCTCAAAGGACTCCCTTTGCAGATGCTTCTCCTGACTGTAAACTCCATTTTAAAAATATTTCCGAAGTGTTTAACAAGGCCCCGTAACATTTAAGATGTGTCAGCTATGGTATGCTTCGCGAGTTTCCTCTTTCTTATTGCGTTTTTTTGCTTAGATTTGTAATGCTTTGTTATGACAATTTCTTATTAGTTTTTTCTAAGAAACAAATGGCCATGATCTACAAGATTGCATCATACAACTGATGAAAATTATAATTCTTGCAAAGTAACAAAAGAATTATCTACAACTTTGAGAGATCGATGAGAGACTTGTAAATAAATATTGTGCTAGATATGGTCGGTAGGTCTTAGCTAGATTGTACTGTTTAATAATTTGTACGAGCAGGTGATAATTTGCTAATATCGTTATGGATAATGGGCAGGCTAAGCTTTGCAATGAGAGAGGAAAATGAGGAGGATGATGAGGAGGAGGAATCGAAAAAATATGAGTAAGACAAATGAAGACGAAATGAGCTATGTTGAAAAGGGAAACGTTTAGAAACGAAGACTATAGGAGTAGTTTATGAGGGGTAAAAAAAAAAAATAGGCAAAAGATTAAGGAAAAAAAAGTATTACAAGGGGTGATTAATAATGAGGCGGACGAGATGTGAAAGGGAAACAGGTAATGGTGGAAATGAGTACGAGATGAGTAATTGAAAAAATGGGGAAAAAATGAAAAATTGTAGAGGAGACATGAAAAAATAAACACTGAGAAAGAAAAACTATAAATTAGAGGAATAAGAGTAATATGAAGAGTACGTAAGGAAAAACGAAGAAGAGTTTACAATATTATCAGGGGTAAATATATAAATAACGAAGGATAACTGAAAGAGAAATGGTAAGTAGGTAACAATAGGGAAAATAAGAGGAAAATGGTAAGTAACGAGCATGAAGATGAAAGGAAATGGAGGGGAGTGAGTGAGA
This sequence comes from Dianthus caryophyllus, assembly GCA_023091065.1. Classification (NCBI taxonomy): domain Eukaryota; kingdom Viridiplantae; phylum Streptophyta; class Magnoliopsida; order Caryophyllales; family Caryophyllaceae; genus Dianthus; species Dianthus caryophyllus. Next base: position 21,617,239 of record CM041530.1, on the reverse strand, counting down.
GGAGATAAGATGAGGTATAAGATGCTTATGAAGAAAAAAATAGAAGGAATTACAGCAATAAGGGTATTATGTGAAATGTAGAAGAATAAGAGTATTTTAAGGGATACAACGAATAAACAGATGAGTAATAGGTGAAAAAAAAGTACCCATAAGGGATAAGAAAATCAAGAGTGACAGAAAAATAAGAGGAAAAAAGATAATAGAGGGGAAGAGGATGAGGCGAAGAGGAGGATGAAAAGATAGGGAATTAGGAAAATATGTGTTGGACGAGAGGATGAAGAGAAATATGTTAAAAGGGAACAAGGAGGGCTATAAGATAGTATATATAAGGGGTAAGGAAAGAAAAGACAAAAGATTTAGGATAATAAAAACAAGTATTAGAAGAGATGACGAAGCGGGGGATATATATGTGATAGGGAAATAGGTAGTGGGAGAAAATGATTAAAATAAAAGTAAGCGAAAAGATGAAAGACAATGAGTAATAATAAAGGAAGAGAGAAAATATACACATAGAAATAAAGAACAAAAAATAATTAGGGGAGTAATAATAATATGAGGATAAAGAAAAGATAAGGAGTTTGTATCATTATGTACAAAGTTTTTGAGCAAGAGAAATTGAGATGAGGTGTAATATGCTTACGAATAAAAAAAATAGAGATAATACAGATAAGTAAAAAATGTGAAAGAGTACCATGAATGGTAAGAAAATAATTAGTGGGGGGAAAATGAGAAGGACAAAGGTAATAGAGAAACGTATGAGGTGGAGGATAAAGTATCGAGCAATATGTTAAGACAAGCAGAGGTAAGGCGCAAGATAAATATTAGGAATTAGGGTTATAAGTGTAGTATATGAAGGGTAAGGAAAGAAATAGCAAATGATTAAGAAAAGAAAAATGAGTATCACAAGGAGTCATGAATAATAAGGCGGAAGATATGTGTTAAGAAAATAAGTAGTGGGGGAAATGAATAAGAGGATAGTAAGCAATAAAATGGAGGAAAATGAGTAATAATACAGGAGACGAGAAAAAATATACAAAACACAAAAAAAAAAAAAAAAAAAAAAAAAAAAAAAAAAAAAAAAAAAAAAAACAATAGTTTGGGGAATAAGGAAAAAATAGAAGGTATTTGCGTTATTATAAGGGGAGAGGAAAATAAATAACGGAGGATAACTAAGAGGGAAATAGTAAGTATTGATCAAGAAGAAAATGGTACGTAGAGAACATAGAGATGAATGAAAATGGAGGGGGGGGGGGTGAATGAGAGAAGATGAGATGAGATGTAAGATACTTAGGAGGAAAAATTTGAAAGAATAACGAGAATAAGAGTATTATGAGAAGTAAAGAAAAAATATTATAAGGGATAAAATGAAGTGACGGATTAGTAAAAGGTACAAAATGACTCTCATGAAGGGTAAGAAATAAGAAATGGGTGATAAATGAAAGGGAAAAAGGTAATATATAGAATTATGATGAGGAAGTTATGGAGAAGGATAGAGAATCATGGAAATAGAGTAAGACAAGTGGAGGCGAAGAAAAATATGTTAAAAAGGAAAACATTAGAAATGACCGCTATAAGAGTAATACATAAAGAGTAAGGAAACAAGAGACAAAAGATTTAGGAAAGATAAAAGAGCATCGCAAGGAGTAATGAATGATAAAGAGAAGGAGAAGTGATAGGAGGTACTCCGTAATAGTTTAAAGAAGAAGAGGAGGAGCAGGAGGAGGAGGAGGAGGAGGAGAAGGAGAGGAAATCGAAAAAAATACGAGTAAGACGAGTAGAGGTGATGAGAAATATATTGGAAATAAAAACAAAAGAAAATAGGGCTATTAGAGTACTGTATAAGGGGTAAGGAAGGAAAATGCAAATGATTAAGGAAAAAAAAAAAGAGTATCATAAGGAGTGGTGTATAATGAGACGGATGAGATGTGATAGGGAAATAGGTATTGGTGAAATGAGTACGACGAGAGTAAGCGAGAAAAATGGAAAAAATGAGTACCAGTAGAGGAGTCGAAGGAAAAAATTAAAAATACTGAGAAAGCAAAACAAAAATATAAGAGGAGTAGCAGTAGTTAAGGAGTAAGAAAAGTTGAGAAGTGGTAAGGACTCAGCGATGGTGACGACAAGCGCATCATACCTTTTTGTTTTGTTTGTTAATGAAAGAGATAACGATAGAAAATAGATAGATAAAAAAATAAATAAAAGCAAAATTACGGAATCGTGATATGCAAATTATAAGGGACCTAATATGTATGTGAAGCGGTATATGTGAAGCGATACATGTAACACCCCGACCCTAACTGAAGGCCGGAAGGTTACTCACGGTAGCTCGCCAGGCTGCGTACATCGCCCACAAACCAACACGGGTCCTTTCCAGCGCAATTTGTCCTCACTCGTGCACTATGTCACTTGAGCCAACACATGAACCTCTTCAACGGGGTACCCGGCCCGAATAACCTCGGACAACACCGGGTGTTACACACCCCCACTTGAAGAACGCAACGTCCTCGTTGCGCCCGTAGTCGCTACAATATAGCATTCCGTAATCCTCCTTTAGGTGCGTGCACTCAGGATTCGACCACACGGCTAGGTGCGTGCCTGGGATTCGACCACACGGTCGTGTTGCTCGATACCATTTGTAACACCCCGACCCTAATCAAGGCCTAAGGTTACTCACTGTAGCTCGCCAGTCGCGTGACATCGCCCACAAACCAACACGGGTCCTTTCCAAAGACAATTTGTCCTCACTGCACATCCCGAGAACTTCCCAGAGGTCACCCATCCTAAGACTACTCTCCAAAGAAGCACGCTTAATCAAGAGTTCTTAAGATGAGCCACCGTAGTTAAGATGCATCTTGTTGATATGAGTAGTACTTACAATCCTTTTAAGCACTATGTCACTTGAGCCAACACATGAACCTCTTCAACGGGGTACCCGGCCCGAATAACCTCGGACAACACCGGGTGTTACAATACATCCATGCACGTAGCACAATTAATTAAGAGTGGTGTTTATTCATGTACATATTTTACTCAATTATGTACATTTTTGTACACCTTTTTTTACTCATTAATGTACATTTTTTTAACTCATTTTTGTACATTAAAAACATTAAATATTTTATTTAAAATATTAAAATATAAATTAAAAAAACAAACCATTAAAATAATTCACTAAAAACCAAAAAAAATAAAAAATAAAAAATAAAAAAAAAAAAAAAAAAAACAGCAGTACGTGTACATCCCCACCCCCAACCACAGCGAATTGTTCTTTTGCCGACGCCGGCGCCGAAACTGACACGTACTAATGTTAATGTCGACCTTTTTCCGTGAAAGGTAAATTATCCGTCATAATTGTTTGATTATAGTGAAACTGTGCAATATAATTGTGAATATATAAAATAGAGGAAAATTGTAATTGAAAAGAGATGAAGGGTATTGATGAATGGAAAAATTAGGGTAAAAAGTGTACATGAATGAGTAATTGTGTACATGAATGAGTAATACCGTTAATTAATAGCTCTTCGTTGATGCATACTTGATATTTATTCGAAGTGAGACATTCATGCGTGCACTACAACAGTTATGTGAATAATACGCCCATTAATATCTCAAACCTATGCCTACAAGGCTACAACCACAGTTAATTAAAGAAAGACTTAATCCAATGCTTCATTAAAATCATCGTAAGCACGGCTGGTTAAAAGACTACAAAACATCTTACCAGGTATCTTTTGTTGTAATATAAGTACCTGTTAGGCACCTACCAAAAATAATGTCCGGCTTATGATAATGTAATATACGTATATACAAAAAACTACCAATGCTTAGTACCTTCTGTTGTATAACTTCAATGCCTCTCAATAATCAAATATTTAATTTCAATAACTTAATTCTTTTCCAGTGCATCAATTGATTGTTGAATTTCAATTTAGTTACTTACATATCTTCAAAAACTTAATTTCATTTGAAACAACCACACAAATCCCGCCCAACAATTAGCACCGCATTGGGGGACCGCGTGCGCTAGCGCGCGGTCCAACAACTAGTATTATTTATAAATGGTGACAATTACATGAACTAATGTTTCATGATAGATAGTACATACTATCTCTTCAAACAATATAAAATACTACAAGAGCTTAATTATCTATACTAGGCTACTAACCCTAATATAACACCATCTTAAATCATAATTAGCTTCTCAACACATTACAATTTATATATATATGGCCATAAATCCATAATATAATAACAAAAAATAACCATAAAATAAGTAATTAATGTCTTAATTAATTAAGCAAAAAGTGAAATTATATATATACTCCATAATTAAGAATGTGTTAATTAAGGATTGAAGAGAGAAGTGCCACATTGACACTTCCAAGTAGACCTGGCAAACGGGTCAACCGGGTCGGGTTTGGGTCGGGTCAATTTGGGTCGGGTCATTTCGGGTTTGTTATACCAGATGGATCGGGTCGGGTCGGGTCGGGTCATTTTCGGGTTCGGGTGTATTTCGGGTCTACTATTCTCGGGTCACTTCGGGTATGGGTCAATTAGTGCACGGTCAATTCGGGTCGGGTCATTTTTGGGTCGGGTCATTTTCGGGTTCGGGTGTAATTCGGGTCTACTATTCTCGTCACTTGGTATGGGTCAATTCGTATGGGTCAATTCGGTCGGGTCATTTTGGAGTCCGATCTGCTTCAAGTCTCTTATTATCGGGTCATTTTAGGTATAAGACAATTTGACATGGGTCATTTTAGGTTTGGTCGTTTTGGGTTCTGTAATTTTTTGTTAAAGGGTCTTGGTCTTATTAATCTTATTAACGTGTTCAACTCAAACGTCTCAGAATTTTTGAGAGAAAATTATTAGTATATTAAGGCTGTCTAAATTTATAGTCAAAAGACTCTAACGTACGTTCACAGTGGAGTTGATAAATCTTGTGTCAAACGGGTTTAGCTACTTCAACATTTTTAACGGTAGTGTTAAGTTATACGTTATAAAAACTCAAAAAGGTTATTATTGTTGTACGCCAATATTTATACTTTGTTATACGTATCTGAAAAAATTGAATTTGATGTACGATTTAGTAAAATTCAATGAATGAATTAGACAATTGAATTATTTCAACAAAATTTTAAATATAATACGAACTTAAATAAGGAAATTGATAGGTTCATAACTTTATTTATAGATTAGAATTGATTTTTGAAGCATTCATATTAATATATTACTCTACTTGTCTTAGTAAGTTAGTACGGAGTACTTGATAGTCTATCTACTACAAAGAGTTTGGCGCAATCCTATCATAAATTAAGCGCCAAAATTGTATGATTAGACACTAAGTCACAAATCACAATCACAACTCACAAGCACAAGAAAAAATTTATTTTATCAAGCAAATGGCGCCAAAATAGTATAGAGTATAGACTATAGACTATAGAGTACAGAACTTGTAGAGTTGTATGTTTAATTGTCAAATACGAGGTACATCATAATAACTCATGAAGTCATGACTCATGAGTTAATAGAGTTATAGGCTTAGAGTTCTTAGTCTCTTAGACATGTTACTTTGTTAGATATTAACTTTGAGCTTTTTTGTTATCAACTTACAATATACATCGTGCAAGTATATATATATATATATATAGAAATAGGTTATATTAAGTCCACCCCTAAGCCTTAAGTCCTTAAGTCCCAATATAATCCCTTAGATCAAAACTAATCAACGGCCCTAAATACTCCATCACAAAGTCTCCTATTAATTACATTGGGATTAAAAAAAAATAAAAAATAAAAAATAAAATTTTCATTCCCTATGTGTGTCGACATTCATTGCCCACATACTCACTTTTTCACTCTCATCAATTTCTTACTCCTCTCTCATTTTATTTAAGACTATTCATCTCCATTTCATCTACTCCGTACAATTTTTATTCTGATTATATTCTCCTTCTTTATTATTTATCAAATTTTCAATTATCTTCCCTATTTTTTCATCACTATTTCATTGTTGATGTTATAAACTCATCTAAATTCAAAAATATTGTTGCATATCTTTTCAATTTCGGTAAGTTGGTTCCTATTTTGTAGTTTTTCTTTTGTTTTTATATGTTTCTCATTTTTTTTCCACGCCTTTTTTTCCTTTGATTTTATATTTGTAATTGAGTACAATCTCCATTTTTTAAAGATTTTTAATTGACTATAATCTATATTTTTTTTAATTGATTATAATCTTCCTTTACTCTACCATTCTTGAGCCATTTTGTTTTCTCTAGTTTTTTTAAATTTTAGTGTTAAGTATTTGATTTTTATTCTCGTTATTTTTTTTTCATATATTCACTTGTATATTTTTCAGTTCGGTTATCACTATTATTATTATCCTCATTAATTATTTTTTTTTTATTTTTTTGAATTGTGTCATTTAAAATTAATCTCTTGTTAAATCATATTTCATTTTTTTTATTTACTGTGTCATTTTAAATTTATTTTTTGTCTGTTAATTACTAGTTAGTATTTTGATGTGTTTGTCTCTATTTATTTTTTAAAAATATATGTTCAATTTTATACAGTTTCAATTTTGATTAATACGAGTTACACTTATTTAGCTATGTAGTTTCAGTTCGATTAAAGTACAGTTTGTTCAATATGTGATTTTAATTCAATTAATAATTCTTTTAACAAATTTGAAATAGCTGTAGACTTTCGAGTTTTTTTTTTTTGTTTTTTAATAATAATTATTCGTAACACCTGAACTGTTTATTTATACTTTTCAGATTTTTTCCTCCTTCCGGCGAGGTTGTAGAGACCGACTACTCATTAAATTTCACTTTTCTTGTCAAATCATTCAAGAACGCTTATTAATTTATGATGCGTTTTAACCAAGTCCAGAAGAACGTTGTTCGGACCACCAGTTTTGGCGGACTTCTTAATAATAATTTTAGTCATTTTTGTCAAAAAAATTATCGTCAATGTAAAATTGATCGTTTATTGTGTAGTTGATACTATTTTGTTTATCTCGTTTGTGTTTCTAATTGTGTTTGATATATTTTGAATTTGTTATCACGACTTTTGATTTTAACTCGTATCAAATGTATTGTAATTGGTATGTCATTACCATTTAATTTTATTTGAAACTACACTTCCTTAAATTTGAAATTACAACATGTAACGTAACTACAAGTATAAATCTATGTCTTACTACACACCGTTAATGTAATTTCAATGCATTACTTAGTTGTTGATTGTGCTATTTATGTGATTGTGAAATTATTTGTTTCAAATGTACTTTATATGTTTCAAATTAATAAACCATTTCATATATAAGGGATTATAGTTACATTTTTTAATTTCAAAAGTTTCACAACATACAAACAACATTTACTTTTTAAAATTTTGGTAGTCACTGAATTTATAAATGAAATATTGAAAATACATAACTGTAGTTTATAGCAAACGTAACTTCAAAAATTTATAATTTAATTTATGTACATAACCTTACTTTCAAATAGATTGGTAAAAAAAAAAAAAAAAACCCTTACTTTCAAATAGCATTAGATGTGCCTATTACCAAATTGTGAAGTAATCTCAATTTGATTTTTTTTTTTTTGAACTTTAAATATTCCAAACACATCAATTTATCCCTTATTTTACTATTATGTATGTAAGATTTCCTTTTCATTAAGTTACAATTTCAATCTTTTCATACAACAGTTTCATATATATTGAGTTACAGTTTTGTAACTCTTGTTTACGATTTTTGTAACCATAACTGAAAAACTATGTAACTCTTGAACGACGTTTCATTTTCCTTTCCTTGTATCTATTATTTTTCTCTCTACCATCTTTTTTCTCTTTTGTTTTGGAAATCACCTGCATTTTACATTTTGTCCATTAGTATCATCATATTAAAATTTAATAAAAAATAAAAGTAATTATGAATGTAAAGGTGATTGTAAATGTTAAAAATGAAAAAGTCAAATTCATCATAGCAAATAAAATCACTGAATAAAAAATCAAAGCCACCTCAAAATTTACCTTTTTCGTAAGGTAAAATTTACAATTTCTCCATTTCATCAATTGAAAAGAAGAAAAAAAAAGCTAGAAAATGAAGAGCAAATGAAAACAAAAAAAAACTAGAAAATAAGATCAAACTTCATACAAAACATACATCAATTAATTTTAAAAATCCAACTAAATATTTCTACAAAATCATCCAAATTTTAAAGAGTCAAAATTTAAAACTCGAAAATGAATTACAATACTCCAAAAAAACAACTGCTTCGTAGAAAATAAAACTAAAACTTACCATCTTTAAAAAACACAATTTACATTTGCTCCATTAGTATCACCAAATTTTAATTTATCAAAACCAAAATAATAAACAATGGAATTGAATTTGTATAATAATGGAGTTTGAAGATGAAGAAGCAAGTGAAGATCCAAAAAAAAAAAAAAAAATTCATCTATGAATTTGATTAGAATTAGAGAACCGTCACAATGAAAGAATAAAGAAAAAGAAGACCAAGACAATTAAAAGGCTGCATTAATTGGTTTTTGTTTTAATCACCAACATGGAACAACTAAATATTTGTCCCCTAATTTAGTTTTTAATTTTTTTATTAACTTCCTCCTAATAATTGCTTGTTAAATCTAAGCCATCCAAACTCACATCATCCAATGGTCCAAATAGAGACTTAGGGACTTAAATATATAAAGGGACTTATTATAACTTCCCTCTATATATATATATATATATATATATATATATAAAAAGTTACAGTTATATTTACGAAGAACTGCAGTTTCAGAAAATGGTACTAAAAGTTACGAGACTTACCAGACTTAAAAATATTTGTGGACTTAAATGATCTTACTTCTATATACTTCGTATATATATACACACACACACGAAGTATATAATATGATTCAACATTTATCGTAAATTTATCGGTCGATTATAAATGTTGTTTTATCATATAATTAATTTATTATTCTCGTTTCAACTTTTTTCATCTCATTATATTATTTGACATGTAGTGTTATTTGAAAACTTGTAGAAACTATTAGATTATGTAGAAGATAGAATTTTTTTTTATAATTGTATATAATTTTGTTTAATTTGTCTTCTAAAAAATATAATGTACTAATATCAAATTATAAATTTTTGTTTATGTATAACAATATTAATTAGAAATATGTTAATTATTCTAATGTAAATATATTGATGCAATATGAAATAAGTTGTGGTTGTTTAAAATTTATGATCATTGACGTTTTGAAAAAAATATATTATGATCATCATTCGTCGTATACTTGTATGTATAAATGTATAATGATCCAAAAAAAAAAAAAGATAAACTATTAAGTATTGATGCTTAATCCACATAATTTGTTTATCTACGGTTTGATAAAACTCTAATTCTTGTATTTAGGTGAATTTATCACATATTTTGGATTTAAAGAAAAGTCGACAACTAACTATTATAAAACCATAACATGATCAATAAAATTTATAGTAATAACATCGAAAACAATGAAAGTAACAATTGCAACAGATAGCGCAAATCGAGATGTGACTATGTTAATAGGGCGGGTATAAGTAGATACCACACCAATGGCACCCACCGTCCACGCACCCCACTTAGAGATTCGAAGTAGAGTTGCGTTACGTATAGGTTTGACGGTGGTGGAGCTGTGTACATTCGTAAGTGTGAATCGTAAAAACAAAAGTAAAATTAACAATTACATTAGTATGAATGTATGACCGTATAATTGTATGAGTAGTGAGAGTAATATTGGTATCGATAGTTGGTAGAGTACTATGAAATAAATAATCACAGTGGCGCAAGTAATGAAAATAATAGTAATGACAATTATATTCAATTTACTTCAATCATGTTTAGTTCTTTTCAATTCAGATTAATTCATTTCAATTTGATTCAATTAGATCAAATCAGCTGATAATTTAGTTGATAACGTAATTCTATTTTATCTAGTCAACATAATTCTATTTTACCTAGTCAATGAAATCTATTTTATATAGTATACGTAATTCTATTTTATCTAGTCAACATAATTCTATTTTATACATACTCAATTGTAATCAGTAATCGTAGGCGGTCGAAGTACCTATTAGAAATGACAATAGAACATATAAAATAATAAGGAAAAATAAAATTGTATCATATCTTAAACATATAATTAAAATGATTATATTTTAAATCTTTAAAATTATTGTTCAAGAGAAGTTTATTTTTAGACGATTTTACGCGCACAACGTGTTATTTTCAGTCACTAAAATGTGACTACTCTAAAACTTAAAATGACCATATTAATGCTTAATGAGACTATTTTAAAATTTTAAAGTGTCATTTTAAACATTACTTAAAAAAAAAAAAAAAAAAAGTGTCATTTTAAATATAAGTACAATTTATTGCTACTCTAGTACTCTACCCATAGAGTCATAGACTCATAGACCATATAAGAATTAAAATGATGTCAACTTAAATATTTAGGTCGTCATTTAATTAAAGAGTACTCTTTGTCTCTCTCACACTTTCTTCTTCTCTACCACAATTTCTCCTGCAATTCACCTAAATATCTAATTGTTATACCAAAATTCATCTTTATCAACCTTATCAAATATCAAGTACCAAGTACCATCATAAATTTAGCATAATAATAATAATTTATCTCACATTAAACTTTTTACCATCTTTTAGGTATGTTTTTTTGCTCTTCAAACCTTCACTTTTTATGATATATTTAGCAATTAATCTATAATTATTACTAATTGTTCTATAGTTTTTTATATAATTAATACTTTGGGTATTTTTGGTGTTGTCAAAGATAAATTTGATAATTGATATTTTTTTATTGATTATTCAATTTTTTCCGATATTATGGTTCGTTTTTGCATGTTTGTCTTAAATTTTCGTTTTTTTTTTATTTTATTTTCTTGTATTAGGCTTTCCAATTTCTGATACATTATATTTGTTCTCAAGGGTTAGTGTTGTGGTATAACTTGAATCAAATGCTAAACTCATCAATTATTTGTCATAAATTTCAATTCTTTATACTTGTGAAGATTTTCTGCATATTATTACCAACATGCTTTTCTGATAAATTTCAATTCAATATAATCATAGTTTTTTTTTTTTTTTTTTTTTGTTACCAACATGCTTTTCTGATTTTTTTAATTATTCTACAGCAATGACGCATATTGAAGAAACAGAAGTTAATCACGATGTTATTGGGGCAGATGGAGAAAACAATAAGGGTGATGAAGACAACACAACAATTATTGGAATAGTTGCTCCTGTTAAGTCGCGTAAAAGGCGAAGTCCGGTTTGGAATGAGTTTCTTGTGATCGACGGAGCAGAAACTAAAGATGGAAAGGAGAGGGCAACATGCTGCCACTGTAAGACAGCATCTTTTATTGCTAGTTCTCATTACGGTACCAAAAATTTAATTGATCATCTGAAAACATGTAGCATCTATATAACTTCTTCGAAGAAAAACGATAAAGTTCATATATTTGAGCAAAGTGTCTACAGAGAGTTGGTAGCTAGAGCTATTATTAAGCATGGATATGCCTTCTCTTGGGTTGAACATTCTGAAAATCGAATAATTCACACATATTTGAATAATCAAGTAAAAACCATCACTAGAAACACGGCGAAGGCTGATTGTCTAAAACTTCATAAATCATTGAAGTCTGACTTGGTAAACAATCTTAAAAATATTCCCGGACGTATTTGCTTAACTTCTGATATGTGGACGTCGTGCCAAACTGAAGGGTATTTGTGTTTAACCGCGCATTATGTTGATACGAATTGGGTGCTTACGAGTAAGGTGCTGAATTTCTGTCATATCGAAACACCTCACACGGGATATGAAATGTACAGTGTGGTATCTGATTTGCTGAAACAATGGGGAATTGAAGACAAAATCTTCTCTATCACTTTGGATAATGCCTCCAGTAATGATAAAATGCAAGATTACTTGAGGAGTTCTCTTAATGACAGAGGACTGCTACTGAATAGAGGTCGTTTTTTTCATATTCGATGTGCTGCACATGTCTTAAATCTCATTGTTCAAGATGGACTTCAAACGATTCGGCATATCGTGAAAAAGATAAGAATTAGTGTCAAATATGTAAAGTATTCAGAGGCCAGAATGAAAACTTTTAAATCGTGTGTCACTTTGGCTGCGATTTCGGAGACGAAGACTTTATGGCTTGATGTGCCAACGAGATGGAATTCAACATATATGATGCTTGATAGGGCACTCTTGTACCGTGCTGCTTTCAAAGAGATGAAAAATAAAGACCCCATGTACAAGTATCTTCCTGAACCTGATGAATGGGATAAGATTGAAAAATTACGAGACGTGTTAGAGCCATTTTGTGACATAACGAATTTATTTTCTGGAAGTGAATACCCAACCTCTAATTTATACTTTGAGAATGTTTGGAGAATTTCAATGCTTCTAAGAGACTTGGTTCGTGGTGATGACCATGATTTGAGAATCATGGGTATGACCATGCAAGACAAATTTGATAAATACTGGTTACGTTCCGATGGTGATGATTATAACACGTTGTTTGCTTTTGCGGTTATTCTTGATCCTCGTCACAAGAAACCATTCCTTAAGTATTGTTACCAAGCAATATTCGAGGATGAGGGAAAGGCTATTTTGGAAGTGAATAATGTGGTATTTAAATTACAAAGACTCCTTGATGAGTGTACTGGTAAGATTGACGACACACTAAGTCAAAGTTATGATGTCCGAGTTACAAAATCGAGCAAGCGCAAACGCAAATACGATCTTACAGTAAGTTTACATATTTATAAACCTTCAGTATCATAATCACATGATCTTAGGTTTAGCTCTAAATCTGATATGTTTGTTCTGTCGTGTTTATTATTGCAGGACTATGACGAAGAAGAGATTGTCGGTACTCCGTCAATAAAGTCTATGTTAGATTTATACTTGGATGATACTAGACTCAGTCGAACTGCTCAATTAAATGTCTTAAATTTTTGGAAAGTAAATGAAAATAGATATGGCGAGCTTGCTTTACTAGCTCGGGATATTTTAAGTGTTCCTCTTACAACTGTTGCTTCAGAATCAACATTTAGTATAGGAGGTAGGATCTTAAATAAATGGAGAAGTTCTTATCTTCCCGAAAACGTCGAGGCACTGATTACTTCTCGTAGTTGGCTTTACGGCTATAATGGTGCGCATAACATTTTAATACATTGTTGATATTTTTTGTTCTTACATATATTTTATAAAGTACAAACATTATTTTGGTTTTGATCAGTTTTATTGACTGACTTAGCAAAATGTTCTTGCAGCCGATGAAGACGAAGAATTTATTGGGTCGAACGTGGAATGGAGTGACACACACCATTAGCTAGTCAAAGGGTTTGAAGGTCATGTACGTATTGGTCGAGTTTGTAAGTATATGCAACCTATTTTGAAGATGTTTGACATCAACTTTGTAAGTATATGCAAGTATGCAACCTATTTTGAAGACGTTCGACATCAACTTCAAGCGGAACAAATGTTGAATGGTGCTGGAAGATGCAAAGAATGCATTTTGGCTATGCTATGTAGGTTTTTTTTTTTTTTAATGTGTTGGTGTTAGACTGTTAGAATATGTATTTTGTTGCATGCATGTTATAAATTTAAGGTGTCAAACTTCTTAAAAAACTGAAAATTAAATGTCTTAAAATTTGTTGCTTACTCAAAAAAAAGTCGCCTAAATTCGTTCTTGTTATCTTTTTAATGTAATTATATATTGCAAATCTTTGGAATTGTTAACTCATTAACTAAGATCGTTTTAAACAGAACAAAAAAAATTGTTCGAGACATTTCAATCTTATTAGTTACAAAAATCTGAGTAAGAAAAATAATTAAAATTTCGTAGTCGTTAAATAGATCGCTGAACATCGGTTATGTTGTGCCATTTCAGCTACACAGTTTAAAATTTATTTTACGAACAAAAGATTTTTAATTGTTCAATATGCAATAAAGTACTCCGTACCTTATAAACGAGTTTTATCCCCTTTTCATGTCTCACTTGATGCCTCAGTATTACTTATGGTAATAAATTAAATCTCATTGATATAAAATATTAATAAAAAAATAATTGTATAAACTAGAGATTTATTACCTTATTAAATAACTAGTTTAGATCCCGTGCATCAATGCACGGTAACTATAGATATTATTGTTTTTAACTAATAAAATTATACTAAGTAATAAATCAACTGAAATATAAGAAAATTGTTAATTTGTATGATATTCAAGTGTAAATTTAGTAGCGAACAAACGTAAATTCTAAATACAAACATATATGAAGTGCATATATTATAATAGAATGAAAAAATAGAATGAAAAATAAATAATATTAAAATAAGTAAATAGAATAAAAAGTAAAAAATATTATTTTTTAACAGAATGAAAGTAAAAAATATTAAAATTAGCAAATAGAATGAAAAGTAAAATACATTTATTATTGTACAAAATTTGGTATAACATTAATTTTTGATTAGAAAAAATAGAATGAAAAGTAAAAAATATTAAATTAGCAAATATTTATCTTAGGATAAATATTTTTTTTAAATCTAAAATAAATATTAAAGATATATAATTTAAATTAAAAGTGAAGTAATATTAATATGAACATTTTTTTTTTGGTGAAAAATCGTGTGTACATGATTATTGAGTAATGATAATTATAGATAATGAATATGGACTTAATAATATATAATAAGGTGGATGATGTAAGCATGAGGTTTTGGCGGGAAAAAAACGCACAGAATCGCGACATGTGGCATTGATGATGTCAGCGATAACTGTGGTTTAGTATAATAAAGATGGGACACCAAATAGGATATGAAATGGGACAGGGGATACGCTCTCCTCATAAACTTAAATAATTTGGTTCGCTTAAAAAAAACATGTAATTCGGGTCATTTCGGGTCGTTATAAGTCGGGTCATTTGTGGGTCGGGTCAATTGTGGGTCGGGTCAATTGTGGGTCGGGTCAATATTGGGTCGGGTCATTTGTGGGTCGGGTCATTTGTGGGTCGGGTCATATCGGGTCGGGTCAATAGTGGGTCAAGGAACTTTTGGGTCGGGTCTGGGTCGGGTCGGGTCAAATCGGGTTTCGGGTCTTGTTCGGGTTTATGCATTCGGGTCTACTTTGGGTCATGGGTCAGTCTTATCGGGTCGGGTCATACGGGTCGGGTCAAGTTTGCCAGGTCTACTTCCAAGTAATAGGCTTGTAATCAGAAGAATGATCTCCTCTTGCATACTCAATGTTTGATACTCTCATCCATGGCACTTGTACTGCTTTACAATTCCCTCCACACGGTGCACACCTCCCTAGGCACCTCGGCGGTCTCGATCCCATCACCTCCCTTCCTCTCGTCTCCGCTGTCCACGATATTTTGTCGTCTTCTTCTCTCGTTATCTATGTTACTCAGGCTCGATTAGAAATATTACGGAGTATAATACTAAAGGGTCAATGTATTATCGAGTTTAATTGTTATTTATTATAATTATTAATTACTCTACGTAAGAGAGTGATACTAAAACTTAATAAAATAAGAAGAAAGTTATCTTAAGAGACTTTGTCGTTGAATTTACATCAGTTAACTTAAGCAACACCCTACCTATATTATTAATTCCCAAGGAAAGGAAAAAAAAATTACACAATGACCCAATTAAACAAAAACAATAAAAATAAATCCTCATTAAATTAAAAAATAAATTACTTTAAATTTACTACTAAAAAGTTTTAAAATTACTACTAGAGTATCACTTAAAAGTTAAAACATTTTGTTTAAAAGTTGCAACTATAATCAATTTTTTGTGGTACAGAGATTGATTTTTTCTGGTGCTTTTTGCAACCAAAAGTCCTTTAATTTGAAGACATATTTGACGTCAATTTTTTTTTGTAACGAGTATTATATATACAAAATCATAAAAAAAAACGTGTTTTAGTAGTAAAAGTTAATAAAAATGCTTGTAAGAAGAGATATAGTTTACCATTAAAATAATAAACCAACATACATACATACATTATCAATAAAATACAAACACAGAAGAAATGAGAAGCACAAGCACACATACCTTCAATAACAGTAGATGCAAAAAGATTATAATTAACCAATATAAATAAGGAGATCGTAATTATTATTGTATTTCGACAAACCATCTTAAATAATTTTAAGTCGAAAGAAAACGATAAAACGAAGGAAGTCGACAATTTTGAAAATGATACAAAATATACTCTGACTCCCCAAATAGGGAGATAGGTGTATTCATATATTTATAATAAGTACAGTATAGAATGTACAATGTATACAACTAGAGAATGCAAAGAGACAACATAAATGTAGGGTCTATTCATATTCTTTAACACGCCCCCGCAGTCAAAGCGGGAGAGGAGCGGACGCAAAGACTGGAGCGAAAATCAACAAACAAGGGTGTCGGAAGGCCCTTAGTGAAGATATCAGCATACTGACGATCAGAAGGCACATGGAGAACACGAACATGACCAAGTGCAACCTTCTCACGAACAAAATGTATGTCAATTTCAATATGTTTAGTGCGCTGATGGTGAATGGGATTAGAGGACATGTAGACAGCACTTATATTGTCACAATAAATCAGCGTAGCTTTGGGCAGAGGACAATGTAACTCCGACAGGAGCTGGCGCAACCAACAACATTCAGCAACCGCATTAGCAATAAAGACGATATTCAAATTTCTCCGTGACTTGAGCGAGAGACTGTGGACTGACGTTTTGATGACCAAGTGAGAAGATTATCACCCAACAACACACAAATACCCGAGGTTGATCGTCGGGTGTCGGGACAACCGGCCCAATCAGCGACCGTGTAAGCAGTAAGACCAAAGTTATTTGATTTATACAGTTGAAGACCATAGTCTTGGGTGCCCTTTATATAACGCAGAATGCGCTTTAGAGCATGAAAATGACCGTCACATGGAGCATGCATAAAAAGACACACCTGCTGTACCCATAACTTATGTCCTGGACGAGTGAATGTAAGATATTGAAGAGCACCAATGAGGCTACGATACAAAGTAGGATCCGCTAATGGAGGGCCAATGGAGGAGGACAATTTTGTCTTTGTGTCAACAGGAGTCGAAACAGGTTACAATTACTCATATTAGCCTTGTCAAGGATTTCAAAGAAAGATACTTACTCTGAGATAAAAAGAAACCAGAGGGATTCCGTGTAAATGTAAACCCCTAAAAATAATGTAAAGGACCTAAGTCCTTCATGGCAAAGTCAGTACTAAGGGCAAGAATGATGCTTGTAATAAAGTCACACAAGAGGCGACAAAACAATATCATCCACATACAATAAGAGATAAGCAATCACGACCGAGTGATAAACAAATAAAGAAGAATCTGACTTGCTATCGACAAAGCCAAGTCAGGTCAAGTATGAGGCGAAACGTTGATACCACGCCTCGGAGCTTGTTTAAGACCATAAAGGGCACGATTGAGTTTGCGGACATGATCGGGATAAACAGATCACGAAAACCGGATGGTTGCTCACAAAAACCGCCTCTTCTAAGTAACCATGTAAAAAGGCATTTTTACGTCAAGTTGGTGGACAGGCCACGATTTGGATAAGGCCGCACTCAAGACAAGGCGATAAGAATGGGTTTAACGACCGACTAAAAGTCTCATCGTAGTCGACACCTGGTTCCTGCGTAAAACCACGAACTACCCATCTAGCTTTATAACGCTCTAATGAACCATCGAATTAAATTTGTGCTCAGATATCCATTTGCCATCGATTTACATTTGCATTAGACGGACGAGGAACCAAATCCCAAGTCTTATTCTTAACTAAAGCAAGAACTCTTCGACCATAGCGTGATGCCGCTTTGGATCCTTAAGAGCAGAACGAGAATTTGCTCGGATTGGTGAGAGGGAACTAACGAGAAGATTCATTGGGTTCCTAGGTTTGAAGATGCCATGTTGGGCACGAGTGGCCATAGAATGGGTAGGTAATGGGGGGGGAGGGCGAGGGCGGGGATTTCGGGGTGGGGGTGGTGGTGGTGGTGGTGGTGGAGTAGTGGTAGGTGGTGAAGGTGTAGGAGCTTGTGGACTAGTGGTAGGTTGAGAAGATGTGGGAGTTTGTGGACTAATAGGTGATTGATGGGTAGGGGAATTAGGCGGAGATGGCGGCGGGACAGGAGGGGAAAACAAGGTGGGATGTGTAAGAAGAGGTGAGACATCGTCAGTGGGACCCAAGAAATCATAGGAATGAGGAGTAGAAGGAGATCGGGACGCAAAAGGAAAAACAGACTCATCAAAATTAACATGACGCGAGACAATGACACGATTAGTGGAAAGATCAAGACACTTGTAACCGCGTTGATTAAGGGGATAACCTAAGAAGACACATGGGGTGGATCGGGGAGCAAGTTTGTGTGGGGCAGTAGAAGAGAGATTGGGGTAACAAAGACAACCAAAGACACGAAGATGAGAGTAAGTGGGAAGTTTACCATAAAGAACCTGATAGGGAGTTCGATTTTGAAGAGCTTTTGTGGGTAAAATATTTAGAAGATGCACAGCATGATGTAAGGCCTCAACCCAAAATTCTGGTGGCATGTGAGCCTGTAGAAGAAGGGTACGCACGATATTATTTATTGTACGAATCATTCGTTCAGCTTTGCCATTTTGTTGTGAAGTGTAGGGGCAAGATAAACGAAAAATAGACCCATGACTTAGCATGTGTTGAGTAAAGGAAGTATTTACGTACTCACGACCATTATCACATTGAAGGGCTTTGATTTCAGACTTAAATTGAGTACGGACAAAGGACTGAAAATGACGGAAAATAAAAAAGACTTCAGACTTAGCACGAATTGGAAATACCCATGAAAAGTGAGAATAATCATCGAGAAACACAATATAGTATTTATATTTGGTAAAACTAAGAACAGGAGATGTAAATAAATCAGAATGAACTATATCAAAAAGAGAAGAAGTAACGTTGACAGACTCGGAAAAGGGATGTTTAGTGTGCTTGCCTAGCTGACAGGCTTCGCAAAGACCAGGTGAGACAGTTTTATTACAAGTGATAAAACCTCCTCTACGTAAAGTATCTAATATGGAATCCCCTGGGTGACCCAAACGACGATGCCAGAGAGGTTGAGTAAGGGTGGAGGTGAAAGCAAGCCGGGACGGTGAAGTGCAGGAAGACGCAGAAGATGGCTTGGTGAAAGGGTATAATTGGCCACGACTATTACAGCGGAGAATTTCCCGTCTGGTTGCTAGGTCCTTCACAGAAAAGCCACAAGGGTCAAATTCAACAGAACAATTATTTTCAGCAGTAAATTTGCGAACAGAAATAAGATTTTTTACAATGTTTTGGGTAACAAGAACATCATTAAGGTTTAAATTGGGTGAGTAAAGGGACGTTCTGCCAATGTGTGTTACTGGTATGCTAGTTCCATTACCAACCATCACGCGAGGAGAAGAATGACTACTTAAATTAAGAACGGAAGACAAGTTACCTGGATCCTGAGTCATATGGTCGGTTGCGCCGGTATCCATATACCAAGTTCCACTTGGAGGAGGTTGCAAACTCATAGAGTCGAAAGCATGAACCAAAGCTTGAGGCTCCATCACTTGCCCATAAGGCCACTGCACAGTTGAGGAGGAAGCACAAGAGGGACTCGTCGTAGCAACTAAACCATGTCTAGCCTGCCCGATAGAGGAAGTAGGTTGCTGTGGTGGCCCGGGGCCAAGTAAACCAGGTTGTACAAAGGGAGCAAAACACAACAGAGGACCATGGTTGCAGCTGGAATAATTGCCATTGTAATGTGGAGAACTGCCTCTATAGTTACTGTTTGTATAACCTCCGCGAAACCCACCATTACCGCGTCCACGACCTCCTCGCCAATTGTTTCGGCCCCCTCGCCAATTCCCACGATAAGGGAAAAGGATGTGATGGCGACACGAGGAAGAAGCTGCCAAAATCAAATAGGGATTTGATTATTTTGGTTAGATTTCTTTGATGTACCAAATATTTAATTGATGATGGATTGAGGAATTTTTAGAGTAAATTTGGGGAAATAGAAAAAAAGAAGAAGACGGGAGTTTTAGGGATAGAAATTCTAGAAAGTGGTAGGCATATTGTACCATGTGAAAGAGGACCGACCTTTCTTTGATACCATGATACAAAATATACTCTGACTCCCCAATAGTGAGAGATAGGTGTATTCATATATTTATAATACAAGACAAAGATGTAACGCATAATGATACAACTGTAGAATCTGAAAAAGACAACATAAATGTAGGGTCTATTCATATTCTCTAACAGAAAAGATATATAATATAATGTGGAAATGTGAAAATAATAATAGAGTGAATGAATAGAGAGGCAGAAGTCAGGAGAAATAAAATTTAAGTGCAAAAGAGGTACTCGTATAAGAAGCAACAAGCCAACAAAAGAGTAGAATAGTACGTACTGTTGATTATTATCAACAATTTTGGTAAAACTGTTTAACATTATTTCATGTGCTTTTACTCCGACTTTATGATCAAAAGACAAGCGATTAAAATATGGGTGAAATTTTCATAGGTCTTAGATTTAATTCTTTCTAAGAGCAGATCACGAGCTTGTCGCTCTAGTAAAAAAAGTGGCTTACCTGGCGTGTATGGTTTGCAGGCTATCATACACGTTCGGGGAGTTTACTCAGTGTGCACCAAAAGCGGCTGCAGATTACTCACGTTATCCTAAAAAAAATAAAAAATTAATCTCTTATTTTACTAAAATCCACCCTACTTTTGGTAAAACTGTTGAAACATTATTTATGTGGTTCTACAACGACTTTAACATTCAAAATAATTTATTCTTATTTTACTAAAATCCACCTTACGTTTTGAGTCTCTAAAATGATAGCAAAAATATTTTTATAGGGTTTCCTAGCTATATGACGTCAACTTTTTACAGCTATATGCCTCTTTTTACTATGGACGGTGTAACTTTATTTTTCGAAAAGTTATACACACTCTTCTCTTTTGGGGTGACGGGGAAACCGATTCCTTCCATTCAAATCCAGTCACCCCATAACACTATTTGACACTATTTAAGAGGTTAGAGAATCTTCAATATTATCGGTAATATATAAGCGGCAATATAGTCATGTCTGATCTTGTTTGATTCGTCTTCTTAAATAGAAAATTAATATTTAAATTTTATAATTTTTAATAATGTGCAACTCTAGATATCATGCAAGTGTGCGGTGACATCATGGGGTGAATGGATATGTAAATTCTCGTATGTAAATTCTCGTATGTAAATCATACAAGTACAAATTATGTAGTCCGTACCTCATATAAGGTTTCTCTTGTAGGGGATCAAACTAGAGCTATCCAAGAGAATTTCAAGTGTTGGGGGGATCTATTGCCGTTGAGATTCAACTACATGTATGAATTTACTCTATTTGTGATAATTTGTATTAACTTACTCTGATCTATTTATGAGTATAAATTATCAAAAAAAAAAAAAAAAACATGAGTATAAAAACTGTGAATAGTGTCCAAAAGATAAACATGTAATGTGGATTTTAATGGAGAGAGTATTTCACAAAAGTAGATGACATGCAATGTACTACGGAATATATTTTAATAAGAGTTGAGATAACGTAAAATAGAAGGTATGCTCATATGAATTCACAAAGAATTTTATTGTATAATTTTTATATTTTTTGGGAGTAAATTATATTTTCATAAAACTCGAAGTTGAAGGTTTGCCTCGTAAAACGAAAACGTTAGACTCGTATACTTTTTCTATTCCATTTGATTTTATACATTTACTTTTTGCACGTACGTCGATGCACATTTTCTTTTATTCATATCTTTAGTTGTATATTACGAAAAATTATAAAAACTTGATATTAATAATGCATTCGAAGAGACAATTAAAATAAGATTGTACGGAGTACATGATTATTACTTATTTTATATGTTAAAAGTTATATATCGAATATTATTTTCACTTGAAAATAGCATGTAAAAAAAAATTGTATACAATCAAATGAAATGACGAGAAGATGTACTATATTGTGCAATACTACAATGCATGGAGGAAGTATCCATAGTCTTGACTCTTGAATTTGAAAATAATTTAGGTGCAAATCTTTTACTGAAAATCATGTAAACAAAATCCAAGCAGTTGTAAGTTGTAGTACTGACTGACATTTACACTGTTAAAGTAAAACTACGTGAGTTGTAATCATAATAAATGAATCACGATTGATTGTACGAGTACTTCATACTTCCTCCATTCCGTTTGATTCTATACGTTTGACCAAAACACGGTAATTAAGGTAGAAAAAAATCAAGTGGGGTAGATAATGGAATTACTTAAATACCCCTACTTTATTGTTTGCAAGTGGGTTGAGTGGGTATTAGTGAAGGGTATATTGGTCTTTTAGTTTAATAAAGTAGAGACTAAAATAGAAATGTATAGAATTGATTGGAATTTCCGAAAAAGAAATATGTATAGAATCAAATGGAATGGAGGAAGTATAAAGCGTATGTTTTATATATTTAATTATTAAAGCAAAATTTTAAGCAACCAAGGTGGTGTCGTGGTGTAGTTGGTTATCACGTCAGTCTAATACACTGAAGGTCTCCGGTTCGAGCCCGGGCGACGCCAATTATTTTTTCATTTTTCAGTGCGACGAACATGCCTTTTGTGTTGTGCATTGCGACGAACATGCCTTTTGTGTTGTGCATTTTCTTTTATTGGGTTTTTCTACAAGGTAACCCTGAACTTTTTCAAATCCCACAAGGTAACCCTGCAAATTAAAAAACATCTTTGGTAACCCTGCACTTAATTAATACCTATCAGCGTCACCCTGAACTTGTATTCCGTCAATTTTTCCGTTAAATAGTTAACGGAAAGGGTTGTGCTGGATTTAATTTTGTGTTTTTTCTATATGGTAACCTTTTGATTTAAAAAAAATTCTACATAATAACCTTATATTTGTACATAACATGGTCATCAAAACTTATGGGTCCGCAAGTAACCCCAGACGAAAGTTACAAATATGGTCATCAAAACTTATGGGTCCGCAAGTAACCCCAGAAAAGCAAAATTAAATCCAGGACAACACTTTCCGTTAACTATTTAACGGAAAAATTGACGGAATACAAGTTCAGGGTCACGCTGATAGGTATTAATTAAGTACAGGGTTACCAAAAATGTTTTTTAATTTGCAGGGTTACCTTGTGGGATTTGAAAAAGTTTAGGGTTACCTTATAGAAAAACCCTTTTTTTTTTCAATTTTTTTTTTTAAATTTGTTTCTTTATTTAATTTAATTCGATATATTATACAGTGTATTCGATACAAAGAAATAAAAACCAAAGCACATCCTTGTTTTTTAAAATCTTTATTATTATAATAATTATTATAAAGTTTTTGTTCATGAAAAACAAAATTATTTTTTGACCAATACAAAATGAAAAACATCCAAATTATTTAACAACCAAAATTAATTTTCCTAAATTTGGTGAAAAAATATTAAAATTTATTAATTTTAATGTTCTTTCATACATGTTGATATAAAATATAAAGATGTAAAAGAGCTGCTAGATATTTAAATTATTGAATAAATTTAATTGACAATAGTAAATACTCCGTAGATATCATCTTCAACAAAGGTTTATAGTTAGATACTCGTCTAATAATGTTCTTAAAATCTTGCGGAGTAATATTTATAGGGTATTGCTCTTTCACCCTCAACATTTACTCAAACACCCACGAAAATGACGATTACGCCCCTTTCATTAACAACCCTAATTTCATAAATTCATAAAAATTTCTCTATCTTCTCACAATTATCAACCATCCTCTATCATGAGAATATTTAATATGCTGCTACATCTACAATGTCGAAGTCACAATTGATGATGAATTTGTTACACATACCAATTTAATTAATTATTACAATTATTTTTTCCAAAGTGATAAATTTTCATGGTAAATGAGACAAATAAGTTTCTCGAATTATGTAAGGTATTGTTTTTTAACGCAAAACTTATTTAAATGCACGTGAAAATTACGATTAATTGATTTACTTGAATGATTTAGTGATTTTGAGAAAAGAAATCAATTATTTTGGTTGTTTTTGACATTATTTTGGTTAGTTTCTCAAGAAAAGTAGACTTAGAGAATTAGAGAAAATAAGGATATGGAATGGAAATTTAATCAAAAAAAGTGGGCGTTTGAGCAAAACTCGTGGGTGAAAGAGCAACTACGTATTTATATTACCCCTAACTTAAAATTGGATACAATTGTGATAATATATTATGAAAAAGAATGGAAAATAAATAAAATAAAATAGTTAATCTCGTTAATTTATGTAAAAGATAAATATGTTGTGTAAATTGAAAGAAAAAAAAGAAAAAAAGAAAAAAAAAAAGAAGTTCGTACGAGAAGGTATTTGAGTTATTAGTGTGTTAAGCCTAGTACTTATAACAGAATATGGACTAAGTGTGATGTGTACATGTAGAATGAAATAAAAATATATATTGTATAAATTGGTTAATTGTGTGAGCATATAAATTGTGTTGGGTGGAAGGAATGGTGATGTATTAGTGACTGATTAAGAAAATGCTGGTCGAATAATCTCGGGTTGTATTTATGTTAGTTTTGATGTTTTAAACCTCTTTAGAGACTTAAGCTGGTGCATAATAGATCGAGGATGAATTGGTAAGCATTGGAATGCGATATGATGTGTTTGGAAATGCTTTGTGAGTGGTTCTAGAGGCTCAAAAGCTTGCCATTAGCTGCTGGTCGGTTTTAATTGTTATGGTTAGTTAGATTTAAGTGTGCACATGATTATATGTCACGTTTTATTTATGTTGAGTTTAACCTGTTGAGTTGTCGGAAATAGTTGAACTTCGGGACGAAGTTCTTTTAAGGGGGGAAGACTGTAATACCCCGTATTTCTGTGTCTCGAGTAAGGCCGGTCTTAGAATTAATGTCGTTTTTATTTATATGTTGAGTTGAGCCTAGAAGCGGTTATATTATTTTTGAGTTAGGTCTCGAACTAAATAATAGGTATAGAAATAAGATCAAATAGAATGGACCCAAAAATAAGTCCTCATACACTTGCTCACTTATTCTAGTCGACCAAAATTAGGCATTATCCCCTCTTTCCTTCATTCTTCATTTGTCATTCATTCTAATTCATTCATTCACGCCTATCATTCATCATTTTCATAATCCGATTTCACTTCATCATCTCCATCATCGTTAGCAGCATCCTTGTCACCGGTGGTTGGCTTCGCCGGCGTTGCTACTTCGTCGTCGGTGTCTTCTCTCTCCTCTCGGCTGTAATGACTCGTGGCAGTACGGTCCGCCGCATCACCGTTTTCGATGATTCTTGTTGCGATTTCTTCGTTTCATCGTCCTATATCTAATTTCGTGCTCTATTAATAGGAATGTAGGGTGTGAGGGGAGAATGAGATTGTAGGGGATTAGAGTGGAGTTGGAATCCTTTAGGTATCTAACTCCATTCCTAAATCACCCAACCAAACACAAAATTCATACCATTCCATTCCAACCCCTCCAACCAAACACCCTTATAGTTTTTGGACGAGGATTCTCGTTAGTTTGGGCATGTCGGTCGAATATTTATGTTACATAGTTCCAAAACTTGCAGTTTACTTTATCAGGTAAATATTTTTATGATGAGTAAACATATCGTATGTCTAGTTATTCTATATTAGACTAGACTCACTACAAAAATAGAATTGTTCAAGTTACACGAGTATATAACATAACATAGTATTCCGTAATAAATACATATAAAGTGTATAATAGTCATTTGCAAACATCAATTTGTTTTTCCTAACCAAGAGCGTGCTTTGTCACATTACATTAATTATTACAATCAAAAGAAAGGGGTTCATGGCTCACATCAATTATCCACAATAATTCCGCTAAACCCCCCCTATACTAACAAGTCTCCAGTATAAATATCGCTCCGATAAAAATGAAAATGAAAATGAAAACACAACTAAATGAATAACTGAAATTTTCAAAAATGAAAACAGTGACATAACTCTCATTAGTAGAAGAAGAGTACGGTTTACAAAGTTTACACATGTACAAAATTGGCTAACAAAAACAATACATGCGACAAATAAAAATTGAAAAACGCCGTTGCCGGGGATCGAACCCGGGTCACCCGCGTGACAGGCGGGAATACTTACCACTATACTACAACGACTTTGTTGTTTTACATTGTCAGTACATTTTATTCTTATGTATAACTTTATACTTCTACAATACATTTTGCATGCAAATTACTGATTTGACTTCATCTTATTAAAAATTTAACCAATTTCGGAGCCAGCGATCGGATTTCTCAAATTGATTTAGGTAGCGTTTGGGAACAAGAATTTCATTTAAATTGATCATTTTAAAATTAGTAATCCCAAATTATGAGTTACAAATCCAAATCATGTGTTTGGCAAACAAAGGAATTTAGAATTCAGAATTTGAAATCCAAATCCTATGTTTGGCAAAACCAAAAATTTAGAAATTCTATATTTACTCATGTGCCATGAACCTGTACCTTCAAGGGTGCCTGTAAAAACTTGCTCTATACAATTTCATACTGAAGTACTTATTTATATCATATGTCTGGAAATTCCATGTACATCGACGTCATCTAGCATTTCTAAAATTACCAACTGAAGTTCACCATTCAAACAAAATCCACATGACATAATTTCTCGAGGAAAAATTAAAATCGTCTAAAATTTATGAAAATTAACTGCCGTCAGCAAGACATAACAAAATCCAATCTAACTTCTGCGGCTCGGAGAGGTCTTTCAACATTTGAAAGTTCTGTGGAGAAGCCATTAGTATCTTGACAGCTCTTAATACTTGATGAGGGAGGATACCAAAGACATTAGAAACTTCGGCATATACTTCTTTTCCGCTTAATGTTGGAGAAGATTTCACCTTGGTATCAACAAAAGCTTGAAATGAGTCTGCAAACCTAGTCACTGCATCGGCCAATACATCCCGTTTTTGTTTTTTCCGACAACTAGTGGAAGTAGTATCAACACTTGAACTCCCACCATCTACTTCCTCGTCCATCATTGCAGCACCTTCTTCGTGATGTTCAACCCCGTCACCAAGAGCTCGATCCGGGCCTACCAAAACACAAATGTCATCCCAATGTTCAATATATTTGTTGGAATATGAGGTGGCCGCCGGGTTAGCCTGCAATAATTAACACAACCCACAATGAAATAGATTGAATTATCGAGAGGAGATAGTATATGAAAAAGTAACACGAGATATAGGAAACACCAGTAAGACTATAAACAAGTAACAATAGTGGGTACTGGAGTGATTAAACAGAAGTTAAGTCTTGAATTCAATGATATATTCTCATATCATGGACTAATTATGTATAGTACATGCTCACGTAAGATCACATATTAAGCATTAACATGGCAAATCTGCCCAGACCACATAAGATCACTGATTAAGCATTAACGACGCACAATTTACGTGTTTCAGCGAAAAAAATTGTTACCTGTATGTATTTCATCCACTCTGCCATATCTTCTATAGAGATCACGATCATCTTCTTTTCATCATCCCACTTAAACTTTGTCTTATTTCTTATGTCTGTTATCACTCCGTAATGTTTTTTCCAAATTTTGACTCGATTTCTCACATTTTCTGTGGTAAGAGACATATCCAACTTACGCTTTAGCTCATCGACTACCGCTTGGTAAGCTTGAGGCTTCCAGTCATTGTCTCCTTTGTTCCCTTGAGCTGCTTGATCATACAAAACCGAAATCAGAATTGCGTCCATTTGGCTATTCCAAGAAGTATAACACCTTTTCTTGGGATGCGTAGAAATTAAGACGTTCTTTCCTTTTTCACTCATCACCTGTAAAAGATAAAAGAAGTGTAAGTACATTAAATTTGTTTCACATACTATAACATCAAAAACTTTCCAGACCATATAAGAATTACAAAGGATGTAACCTTGCTCTCCTATGTCGATACTCATTCCACATCTTTTTAGCAAGTTTGTCCCTAAATTCATTCCACTCATCTGTTTGTCGGGCACTAACAACATAATCTTCGTCAGTCTCCCCTTCCTCTACACGCGCATTTTGTAAATCTTGTTCAACCTCGGCTATAAGAGCCGTTTCATCCATATTTTCATATCGTAAGAAATTGTGAAGAATAGAACTTGCATTTATGATTGTAATTTGAGTTTTTTATCAAAACACTACTAGTCCTAAGTATAGCCCAACGTTTTTTCAAACACCCAAAAGCTCTTTCAATTACATTACGAGCCGACGAATGTCTCAAGTTAAAAAGTTCCTTAAAATTTGTTGGGGTGTTCCCTCGCCATAAATTTAAGTGGTACATAGTACCTTTGTACGGACCTAAGAATCCCTCACCATTAGTATAACCCAAATCCACGAGAAAATATTTGTTTGTTGGCACTTTTAAGTGATATTGTTGTCTTTGAAGGGCATCTCGAAGGACACGAGGGTCGGAAGCGGAACCTTCCCAACCGGGTAGAACATAGGTGAATCGGAGTTGTGGATCACATGTGGCTAGGACATTTGTGCTGATCATGCCTTTCCTATTGCGATACCTACACCGATCATCACGAGGGACAGTCATTTCTATGAAGGTACCATCTAAGGCTCCAACTGCGTCGTCAAACCATTTCCATTTTGGGTCATTGACAAAACTAGTGATACCATCAGCTTCTTTAATGTAGTGCTTTCCAATTCTTAAAATTGCTCGCAGCACAATATGAAACTGACGGCTCACAGTTTCACCTGATCGAGCAAAAAGTGCTTGAATTGTTCTATTCTTCAAATTGTGAGCAAGGGTATGAAGGAAAAATGCAACAGCTTCTTCGACTGTGACGTTCCTAGAAGTCACAAGACCCCCTTTTGACTTTAACACTTCAAGTAATTTTTTAAAACATCGTCTATCAAATCGCAGTTGCTCTCGACATTTCGTGTTATTTCTTAATGTATCTAACCACATTGCCCTTTTTTGTGCACGTTGATTCTCATTCCAAGCTAATTGTCTCACCGTATATCTTTTGTTATATAGATACCCTATCATAACCATAATAAAATCACAAACTAGGATCACTAGTTCCATATCTGCTTCTTCTTCTTCTTCTTCTGACATAATACGTTTTCTTGTTTGTTCCATAGCACGATCGTCGGACATCTTACCTTAAATAAGCGTTTAAACATCATTGACAGCGACGACACAACGACCAAAGACAATGATAACAAAACGCCTATTATTAGACATCATAATTAGCGAGAAAAACAATGTATCACAGATATTACACAAACCAAACAAGCATTGAAAATTGGTACAGAACAACAAATCAAATATAGGAGAAGATAAAATTGTTTTCAAGTTAAAAAATCAAGCAATCAACAATCATTAACCAATAATTTTTACCAATTTAGACAAATCCTAGCAACAAACAAACAATTTAAGTATAGAATAATCATGAAAAATTTGTGAATACAAATATGAAAAATATTCAATTAGAATACTTACTTCAATTGGTTTGCACGAAAATCGATTACAAAAACCCTAAATCGCGAAATATCCCCAAATTTTTCTCAACTGAAATTGATTACCGAAAAAGTTAACTTCTTATATAAACGAAACTACAAACAGATGAAATTTTTTAGAATGAATGAAGGTATGATAATGGAGTTTTTTTTTTTTTTTTTTTTTTTTTTTTTTTTTTTTTTTTTTTTGAGGTGTTAATAATGGAAATGTCGATGTTAGACGTGAGTAGTGAGTGAGCAGAGATAATGTTTTGGTAGGTTTGATTTCAAAATGACAGGGGTAAGGGGTGTGATTTCATTTTACTTGGGTGAATTTTAATCAAATCAGAACATTTTACCAAATCCAAATACAAATTTGGCGATTCTCAAACAAAGATTAAATAAATCAATTGGTAATCAAATCCAGATTTCCAAACAGGCTCTTAAGTTTTTAAGGGTCAGGTTAATGTAGTTGACAAGGTAAAAAAACTTTTCTCGGGTTAATACGAAGTAATATTTTTCTTTTGTTGAGGCGGTCGTCTGTGTCGATTTATCATTAAGTTTTCTTACTAATAAACATTTTAGATTATATTTTCTACTTTCTAGTAAGGACTAATTAATTTCATTTAGAGCATCGTGACTCGTGAGGTCTACTTTTAAAGTTAAAACAATGATTATCTTATTTTGATCGTTGCTAAGCATAT
This sequence comes from Dianthus caryophyllus, assembly GCA_023091065.1. NCBI lineage: Eukaryota > Viridiplantae > Streptophyta > Magnoliopsida > Caryophyllales > Caryophyllaceae > Dianthus > Dianthus caryophyllus. The sequence goes on along the minus strand of CM041530.1, from coordinate 21,586,871 downwards.
ATGTGATCAGAGCGGTAACACAATCACGAGTTGATTCAATTTGACTACAGCTTAGACCGGTTAAGTAAAGTTTAACGTACATTCGTTATCAAATTACCCTCAGACAGGTACTGCTTAATCGATTGCTTTTTCGAACAAGTATTTGTTAGATGACCCAGTATATCATTATATCGAGTTTATCGACATTGAAGCTTGTGAAGAAGGCCCGTCTAATCACGTCTGCGACTAAAAACGAAGATCATTATATCGACATTGAAGCTTGTAAAGAAACAAAGATGGTACGAAGAAAAACTTCCAAGGCAAACTCCTGGTTCGAATCTAGGCACCCCGCCAAACACTAACGTTTTTGGGAAATACGGGCCACAAGAACAGGTTGGTTGATATTCACACAATGGATTCGGTAGAGATTTTCCATTGACCATATCGAAACAACCGTGTTTAAAAATACAAATGCCATATCACTTCTATGAATCAGAGCAAAATGTTCTCACTTCTCAATTACATAACAAAATATCACTGCAATTATTGAAGAGATCGTAACTGTATGTACACTGTCGTCAAAAAAACATGGAAAGATGAGCAAGTTTTACAAGGCTCGAGATATAAATAAATGAAGAAAAACTTGGCATTTTTTGCGGGTTTCCTTTTCCTGTGAAAGTTTTGAGTATTTTGGTATTTTTGAATTGAATATTTTCAGGTATATACAGAGATATGGTGTACAAAAACGAAAATATGGAACGGTTATGTATGTGTGTATGACTTGTGAGTTGTGAGTTGTGTCGGAAAAAAACGAAATAAGATTATGTTGGTGTTGGTTACGCTCATGTTTCGTCATAACCTACTGTGTGAAATAAGCACGAATCACCTCGATAACAGGTGCCTGGCACATTGGACACTTTCCGTTGCCCTTCACCAAAACGTCTGCGCATTTTGTACAAGTGCACATATGGCCACATCTGCGACATTATAGGAAACAAAAACGATCATGACATGGTAAAAAAGATGAACATGTTACAGTATTGCGTTGCATTGCGATTTGATAATAAATTGCACTTCAGTACGTAAAGGCGTCGCAGCGTTTGTTGTGTGGCATAGAAGCGGCAGTTTATTGCTAACTCTTCTGTGTCGATGTATAACTATCACATGCTATTGACAAATGTCATATACATCGGATTTAAAAATGTAGTCACCGTGATTGATAAAAGTGTCGATCACAAAGTCGTTTAAATTACCACTTGCTAGATACCTCAAATAAGATATACGAAGGAAAACGTTATGGCAATGATACTTTACCTGTACAACAAAGAGTCAATATTGGTGTTAGAACAAATACAACAGACGCCCTTTTGCACGCTATCCCATTTGAGACTATCTTTCGGCAGCATGTTCTCTACAAACTCTGTAAAAATTAACGAGAAAATAAGGCATAAAGCTCAGCGTTGGCCATTTGAATCAAGAAAGAAGAACACAGAGATGAATAAAAGATATTCAAAAAACGTGTACCAGATGGGTTTATCGATCGATTTAGAGCAGCCGAGACCTCCTGTCTGACTGATCGCTGCAGTTCAAGTTGCATGTCCATGCACGCCTCTAACAATCTCTGCATGTTACTGAATCTGTGATGTAGCCTTGCCATGTCGATCCTCAAATCGTTGATAATTTCCCATTTCTGAGAAGATACATATAGTTAGAACCAAAATGAATCTCGTAATTGCTCACGAGATATTTTAAGGTGATGTCGTTATGTCTAAGCATGCAGCTTCAAGGGGGGGATTAGGACCTGCTCTCTCCGTATTAGTTATCTAAAGTATGAAGTTTTCTTAAATTTTCTGAAGTTGCTGAAATAGATTGTTTTTTCATAGCAAAGTTTAGAGTTTCTTAGTCGTTTTCCTGAATTTTTCGTTCGTAGTGTTTGATAATTTAAAAAGAAATAAGATGACCGAAGCAAAGGCATGTGCCTATGTACTTACAGTTCCAGGATGTTGACGTCTTTCTTGGCTCGACCAATCGGTCTGCTGCACTGCACGTCTCCAGTGTGCCTGGGGTAGCGGTGGTGGTCGTGGAGGATTTGGCGGTTCATTTCCATCGTCACGAGCATACTCGGGTTCATACTCCAGGTTCGTCGTGTGCAACCGCTGTGGATTCCTCGCAACAAAAGGTGGTAACATTTCATGAAGTTCCCAGTCATCAGGAGCATTAGTTTGTCTCTCCACGTAAGACTGTATTAACTGATCTAAGCTCTCACGAAATTCGCTGTGAAGAAGACTTGAAACCCTTCTCCTGTAAAACACGAGAAAAGCTACAAGATAAGCTTAGAAGGCCGAGAATATTTAAAAACTATTTTCGAAAACAAACGAAAAGAGACAAATCTGAGCACCTGTTAACAAGTTCGCGCAGCTCTATGTGGTGCTCATTATCATCGTCAGAGTAATAATACGTATCAACTCTATCAGCAGCCAATCTAGAGCCAGAAGCCACACCCAGCCAATCTCGTGGAGTTTCCAGAGAACCGCCTTCATGCCAATAATCGTCTTGGTCAATCTGTTCTCTGTTTACAATTTCGAGTGCTCCAGGAGATTCCTCTTCACGATCTATCCTCCATGTGTTGGTAAACGGGCTATTTTCCCACTCTTGCCAGTTCTCCTCTCGCTCATTCGGTTCATCGCCATTAATATTTTCCGATATGCCAACTTCGTCAACTAGCTCATTATGCATGATATCGTCTTCCCTATTGGAGTAATCATCATGGACGATTTCACGTCTTGAAGATTCTGAGGAATTCATTTCGTCGACTCCATCATTGGAGGTACCATTCGAACGGACACTGGCAGCTGTTGCTGGTCTACTCTCCACGACATTGTCAGCGTCAAGCTCCAGGGGAGCGTTCAATTGTCGAGAGCTAGTGCTTACATTGCAATCGTCTGTCGTATGAGTTGAATTAGCTGTTGGGCCTGCACCGGGTTCCACAGTGGGAGAATATGTTAATTGAATGACATCGACGTCGATATCTCCCACAGGATCGGTTTCCTCGTGAGCACTGTCAAAGGCCTCACTTACGCAGTTAGCCTGGCTTCGGTCATCTCTAAAAACGTCAGAATCATTGTCAGAAGAGCCATCAGAAACGTCAATTGCTTGGACGTGAGCATTGTTGTCTATCCTCGACATGAAACCTTCCCTGAGGTGATCAGAAGATTAATACTGATATATGTCCCCTACTGCGAAATTACAATGATCATAGACTGATAGCAAGAAACCGATAAAACAAAGAAAAAAAGTAATGAAGCAAATGTAACCGTCCCACGTAAACAATCAGTGCAAATCCTTTCCACTTTGTTAAAGCAAATGATGTAAGGGAACATGATGGAACTACCACCATGCAGCGGTTAAGCGGTTATTATCCGCATATGTCATAAGCATGTAGTAACAACAAAAACGCAAAAAGAAACAAAACGGCAACCAAATAGACTATTACCACACCTCTATGGCTCTACACAAGCAATACCGTCTTGAAAAAATTACAAATTATCCCGTACGACTTTTGCACGACATACACTCATACAGTAATTTTATAATGCTAATTTGCTGCTACTATTATATGAGATATAGAAGGTAATGTGAGGCCGTTGCATGCAACAGCCTTGCAGGATAATTACTTAACTAACAAAAAGACACGATAAAACATTGAGAAATGAGGCCATAATCATGCCATAAAACAATATCATACAAAGTGAAAGCGTACCTCAAACCTGTCACAGTTTGACGCTGCCTGAGCAATCCCAATTCACTTTCTGCAGCCGAAATCGGCATTCTCAAATCAATTGACCTCCTCCTATTCCGCATACACCTGACTCTAAGTAACGCCTGCACGCGATTCAAAAAGCTTACTAAAGATAATTGTAATACAATCATATTACGAGTCACGTGATCATATATGGAAACATGATGGCAGAAATGTCATCGGAAGAAAAACCCAAAGTTGGGAATAAAAACATTTACCTGAATACGATTGCGATGAGCAAATCCACTAACAGGCCGAGATCCCTCCAAACAATGAAGCTCCTCTCGTCGTTCTTGTTCTTTCTTGGCCAGTAAATCAATTAGTGTCTGTCTACCACGCAGCTTACGAATTTGCCTCCGACTATTTTCAGGTCGACCTTCACTTGGAACTAAAACTTGTCCATTGCACACCTGTTCAATTTGTGACGATATCTCCGCAACCTGGTCTTCCCTACTCCCAACACACGCTTCCCTTTGCTGACTTGTCATCTGTATCCAATCCCTCACAACACGGACCCTCTCCCGCTCGTTCTCACGGACACGTTGAGCCACATTAGGTGTCTCGGCATTTCCACCGCTACTCATCCACTCTCGGAAAATTTTCCTAACTCGCTCCCTCTCGACTTCACCTATATCCTGAGATTGATCCGAGGTCATACTCTGACGATCCTCCTGCTCATTCGTATGTTCTATTTGACTCTCGGAATTAATCACAGACCCGTTTTCACTCTCACTCGAATCCTCCAAACCACCACCTCCGACTTGGCCATCATTGCCCTCTTGATGCACCCTTGCGCTACCTCTCTCACGAGCATGATTCAACGTGCATTCATCCTCGAGTTCCCTCCACCTCCTCAGAATTGAAAACGCACGGGTGCTCATGCTCCCGCGATTTCTGTGACGTCCTAAGGACGCCGACTGAGACTCCCTAAGAATCGTTGACTCGAGTATATCAACATTGTGTAAACCTGCTATAGCCATACTACCCAATTCCAACAAAAAAAACAACTCAACAATAATCAATCATCACAACGACAACTCCTCTTATACATCAAATAAGCTACTCAGTAATAAGGTAACACACAGCGCACGCCTTCAATCAAAAACTCGGTCACGCTATCGTTTCTTAGTTTTCAAAAATCACTTCATTAAACCTGCAGGACAGATTCAAACACCTCAATCAAATCATAAGCACAGTCAATTTCGAATTCGAGAACAAAAATTTTATTCAAATATTTTACAAGAGCATCAAACCTAACAAAAACTCATCAATTGACCTTTGAAATACATCAATTTACAAAACATTCTTCTAAGTATATTGATCAAAATTCAAAATTTCAACCAATAAACCCTAGGAATCTCAACCCAAATACCATCAACCACTCATTCAAATACCCATGACCCATTTTTGAACCTCAACAAATTAAAACAAAAAAATTTAAAAAAATTCCAGAAACTAAACTCCAATTTTGAGCAATACCCAGATAACTAAAAACCAAAACTTATGGAAAATAACAAAAATATGAAGCAATTTACAGAAGATAAAGACAAAATCAAGAATAATTTTTTTAATAAAATAATATCAAGTATAAGATGTAATGAAAATGATATCATAGATCGTGAATGCACACCCACAAATATTAATTACAAACAAGTTAACATTTTTTAAAATAAAAATTAGGAATTAATCATAGTTTGAAACTTCAAAGCAAAGAGAACAAAACAACAATCAAAAATGTAAAAAAAAAAGTACCTGGTGAAGAAGTATAGATGGTTTTTTTTTTTTTTTTGCTTCAAAGTTCAAAACTTTAAAAGGGGGGAAATGTAGAATTACACAAAGAATTAAAAAAAGTTAACTTAAATTAATAAAATAAAGAGTAATTAATTAAATAATTTAAGTATGATGAGAAAGTAAAGTAAAGAAAAGAAATTAAGAGAAATGAAAGTAGTTGTGGAGGATGAAGGTTGAAGAAGTAGTTTATGTTGTTGAGATGATGTAAATAAATGTCACATCCATGACCAAATACACTTCCATTTTAATTTGGGATGTGCTATTCGTCGTCGACAAATTACTTTGTGCAGTCGGCTTATCTTTTTACTAATTACACTTAAGAATTTTAATGAATAATTATTTATTTAGTTATTATTATCTATTATTAAGTTTGAAATTATTACTTTTATAATTTTTGAAGTTTTTATGAAAAATCGTTTAATTTTTAACACGGTATTAAGAAAATAGTAAAAAATGGTTAATTTTTTTATCGTTACGTTTAGGTGATTGTTTAATTTTTTTTTGAGTTACTCTTAAGAATAATTAATTACTCGATTTAATTTAGTCGATTTAACAAAAGTTATAATTTAAAAACGATTTATGCACATAAAAATGTAAAAAAAAAAAAAAATCAAATACTTGCGGATGGCGATTTATCTCGCCATCTCATGCACTTCTCGATGGTTCCTTCGACATATACCACCACATGTCGAAATCTTCCGCTATCCTCTACACATGTCGAAGCCGCCTTCCGCCATCCGCTAGAAGACATTTCAGATGGTTCTTCGACCTGTCCCTTTTTCGTTTTTTTTTTTTTTTTTTTTTTTCACAATTCAACGATTTTTAATTTCTATAATATAAATTCTCGTTTTTCAAATATATTCATTTAAAACTTTCTATTATCAAATACACTATAAAAACACAAACATATATAAAAAAAAAAAAAATTACCTCGTTTTCCTCGCTTGATTCGTCGGACATTTTTAAAAAACTCCAGCTCATTTTTAATTCATTTTGACGGTTTTGTTTTTTCGACTTTAAAATTAGTCGTAATTTTTTTTTTTGTTTATTTTTTTTTTTTTAAAATATCAATTTTTTGCAAAATATGAATAATACAAAATCGAGGAATTCATTTTCTTAAGAGTAACTCAAAAAAATTAAACAATCACTTAAACGTAACGAACAAAAATGGTACCGATTTAATGAAAATATCAAAAATTAAAAATTTGTAATTCAAAACATTATAAATAATATTACTAACAAAAAATAAAAAATAATTAGCTAATTCACTAAGTATAATTAGCGAAAAAAAAAGCCGACTGCGCAAAGTAATTTGTCGACGACGAATAGCAAATGGCTTTAATTTACGAAGGTCCATCACAACAAATCTACCTCAAATTTGATCCACCAAATGTCTAAGGGTCAGTGTAAATGTAATGCATGACGGTTTTACGTGTACGATGAATTATTTGTGAATAAAATGGGACGATTTTTATATTTGAAAGGGTTACTTTAACGCTTAGTATGACCAGTTTTTTAGATTGTAAATGGTCACTTTGAACATTAGTGAGCACATTACCGAAGATATTATGGCCTAGTGGTTAGGACGGAGGTACCCTGAGCTATAAATCTCAGCTTCAAATTCCCCTCCCGCTATAATGGCCTTGTGCCTCCTTCAATAAAATTTAAAAAAAAAAAAGAAAAAAAGAAAAAAAAAAAAAAACATTAGTGAGCACATTAAGTACTAAAGTGATCCTATTTTGTCACAAGTAAATGATCGTACGTGTGAGTTTGTCTTATTCTACAATTTGCCAAAGAGATGAGTAAGTCTATTGTAAGACGGCTTTACGCGTGCGATGAGCTATCTGCGAGTAGCCCTGACAAAATTTACCCGATCCAAACCCGATCCGACACTCAAACTCAAGACTCGAACTTAATTTGAAATTCAAATTGCCTCAACTAACTATAACTCAACCCGAATGTTTATTGCGACAAAGAGATTATTGTCCATAAATACCTCGATATTAGGTGATCCCAAAATACCCCGAATCCGAAATAATCCGATCTGACAGAACTAGACCGGAATATTACAAAATCAAAATTAACTCTACCCAAACTAGCCTGATCCGAACCAAGCCCGATTGACCCATTTGTCGGGTCTATTTGCGAGTAAAACTGCAATTTGAATTTTCTTCATTTCTTCACCACTCTATCTAGGGATGTCAGTTGTGCAAATATAAATATGGGTACCGCATCGAATCCGCTCCACTTGAAATGGGATTGGTACAAGTTTAACAAGTGGTGGGGTGGTATAGATATTAAAATTGTACCCGTCATGCATGGTGGGGTGAAGGCGGAGGTAGTGAATCTTGCATACCCCCCATTTAACCCGCTAAACTGTTTTTCTTTTCTTTCTTTTTTTTTTTTAAATAAAAAAATATAATACAAAACAAGAACTTTAAAACATTTTTTAACTTTAATTAATGAAAAAATTACTTCTTTTTTTCTAATTCCTTGATTGGTTCGAATTTAATTCTAAAACGATTTATCAGTTACTGACTTACTGGTACAAGAAGTGTAAAGGAATTTGATGAACAAATAATATATTAAAAATACCTATTGCAGGAAATGGATGATCCATTCCCTTTAGCAAAGAAAAGGATCCTCTTCTCAAAATTCAAGAGTAAAACGCTGTTTTATTTTTTCATTTATTAAATTTAAGAGTTCGCATCTGCCATTAGATGTGCACGGATTAAACCTCCGAGTGTACATAGTAACCTCGTCTAAGCCTATGTTAATACAAATGATTGAAACGAATTTACAGTAAGTTGTAATTGTATTACCTTATGAGAAACGATGTCCAACATCTGGAAAGAAAATAAGATTTGATATATTTATAAATGGATTTCACCTACCACATTAGTAAGAAGACTTTGTGATTTTTGGTTTAAGGAAAGACAAAATGAGTATAAAACTGGGCATCCCGACTTATATTCAGGTTTGTTGTGATGGTGGTGCGTAGGCCAGTTAAGAATGGTATCAGAGCAATTGTGCAATTGTATTGTAAGTTTTATAGTTATTCGGACACTGGTTACTCATCTAGTGGGAAGAATTTGATATTTTATAAATGACTCCACCTATATAACCTTAGTAATTGTTAAGAATTCATGGTGATAAGGTGAAAATCTCACCATCCCAGATTTCTGCCTAAAAATACGCAAACTTTCATCCCTAGAAATAGTTTATGTATAGTTATTTTTGTATTATAAATAGAGCAAAATTCAAAGCTGAAATACACAACAACATAACTTCCTTTCTCTAATCTTTAATTCTCAATAGTAATAAGGCCTTTTTTATCTTTTTTTTTTTTTGGTTATGTCAGGGTTCTAATTTGATGAGATTATACTTAGAGACACAAATGAATACCGTGGAGGCATTTTATATATAAGTGTTCACAATTAAAGAACTGTATTGTTTCCCAAGAAGATACGTATTCTGTTTGGAAAAAGATTTGATTTTGACATTTCACAAGAAAAACATATAAATCAAATAGGAATGATACGCCCAAGCAACCTAAATGCCTAAGCGCTTAGGCCGTGTTCCGGCGACATCCCTACTAGTGCATGAAATCCAAGAGTACAAATGCTAGATCCCCTTACAATGCAAGTTCACTTTTGTGCTTGTCAATGACCCGATGATCCAATAATTTATATAGCCAAACAAAAGAAAGAAGTAGCGAGAAAAAGGTGGAAAGGTGGAATGACATGCAAAAGAAGAAAAAAAAAAAAAACCCTTAAAACAAGCATAGTATTAAGTCCTTGCTCAAATAAAAAGTGCACTAGTCCATTTCACTTCATACCAAAATTCTTAATGTAGTAGTGATATGCTCCCTATTTGTCTCCCTACTTTGTTTGTTCTTTTTGAAATTTAGGCTCTTCACTTCGTTTGTATTGTTTTGTTTTAGTTTACGTGATTTGCACTTTATTCTTGTTCTCATATTTGAGTCATTTGCTTGTACAACGTGTGTTCGCTTAATCGCTTTGTAGCTCGGAATAATCTATCCGTTAATTCATTTTTAATCTGTATGTGATGTCCCATATCGATTAAGGAAAATGAAACTTAATGCTCCTACTATATAAGATGTATGGGCTACTCCTCGTATTGCTAATTGGTTATAGGATGTGACCATTTCGATCTGATTAAGTAAGTTTTCTCTCTTTACCTTCGGTTGTGACCATAACACTTGTTTTTGATTTTATTATACTTCCTCCGTTCCACAATGATAGTCCCGTTTCACTTTTAGAAAGTCAAAATTTTAAAACTTGACCGTAAATAACTTAAAATATGTAAATAATCGTTATACGATAATAAGATATTTACATTTGTTGTCAAAATATCTTTCACAAAATTTAATTTTCAACCAAAAAAATCGTATATAAGCGATAAAAAACATGGTCGAAGAGGAGCGTTGGAGACCGCGTAAAGTCAAAGCGGGACTATCATTGTGGAACGGAGTAAGTATTTAATAAGAGCCATTGTTATATTTCAAATCTTTTATCAGTTAAATCAGATCATATATGGCATAGAGATTTATCCCTAGTTTAAAAGGCTGGGAATGAGGTCAGGATAATTATTACAACGTAATGTCGCTAAATGAACTCAAAATAGGAGGGAATGAATAGTAGTGGGTAGAGTTCGTTGGTCATCTTCACGGGCCAGTCCGATTCGGCACAGCCCGGGCCGCGTCGAGGGTCGTGTTTTTGGAGCCTTGGCCGACCCTCTAAAGCCCAATTAGGCCCGCCAAAATTTAAGGGCCCAACCCAGGCACAATTTTTGGAGCCCGGCCTTCCGGGGCTCGCCGAAAAAACCAAAAAAAATAAAATTAATATTTAAAGCCAAAGGCCCGGGCCCAATTTCTGGAGCCTGGCCCTTCCCCACCCAAGAGTTGGGCCCGTGCTTCAATTTTGGATCCCAGCCCTTGGAGGGCCGGCCCGGGCCCAGCCCTTGGCCACCTCTAGTAGTGGGTGATGGAATGAAGAAAGGTAATCATAGGTTTAAAAGTTTTGGTTAAAGTAATCATAATTTATACTTGTTTCATCTGATTCAATCATTTGTTTACTTTTTATTTTGAGAAGATGTACAAATCGACGATAATCTTCTTATAAAAATATTTTTTAATACTTCAAAATCGATTAAAAGGGAACATAACAATTGTACACTTGTACGTATCTAATTTTGCTTGAATATTTGACCAAAAATTATTTTAAGTCAAATAAAAATATCAATATTTACTTAGTTTCAAAATAAAAATGTAAACAAATACTCGTAATTGAATAAGAGGGAGTACTTTTTTCACAATTCGTTTAATGTCATTGCTATTGTGCCCCTTGGACGTGACTACAAAGTTGAAGTTGTAGCATAAGAATCGTGTGGATTTTATGTCGGGCCGAAACATTATTCCGGCACTTTGGGCTTTAGGATTGCCACTCACAAGTCATGTCTCATATATTAGTCACATGCGTGTAAATGTGTAATAGTGATTTGCGTTTCTTTGGTAGGGACTTGAGATGGGAGCTTGCCCGATTTGAAATTGACCTGAAATGATACCGATTAGAAAATAAAAAGTTGATGAAGAAAAATCGTCTCAAAATTCCATTATTACCCGCGGTGGCTGCAAATGGTTAAAACACGGGTGAAATTCCACGTGCTCGGGTTCGATTCTCTAAGAAAGAATCCCGTGGGGAGTTTAAAAACCTCGGCGCTTATCGCCAATAGATCACGGCACTGTCGCCCCAGTAAAAGGGTGGCTTACAGGCGTGTATGGTTTGCGTGCTATCATGCACGCTCGGGGTTTACTCACTGTCTTGGCGAAGGCATAGCGGTTCCCACGTTACCAAAAAAAAAAAAAAAAAAAAAAAAATACGAGTAGTTACCAGACCAACCCCAAATTTGATGATAAATGACATGAGATAGTCACATGTTAGAGAGTTAAATTGATTTTTAGTCTAGAAATGGTTACATCACACTTAATTATAGTCACGCTGTTTCTCGTTAGTAGGGTTACAAATTAAAAGTTGTCTAACTCAAAAAAATGTTTTAACTAATAATTTGTTTACAAGTATATGCACCTAGATAGATTATCATAAAATCGAGCAATTTTCTATAAAATACTGCATGCGTATGCGAGATTATTTGTGACTAATAGATTATTATGACATACAAAGCAAAACATAACCCTCTAATAATAATCAATTAATCATGTACATATTACTCACAAATAACCCGTCACACGCGTACACCAACAATGTCTTTTAAAAAATTTACATGTTGAAATAATTGAAAATTCAAAACCGATCAACGCTACAATCAATACCGTCAAAACTCTTTCCGGAGGCCAAATTAATAACCAAAGGATTACAAACAATTGCCAAAGTGTAACCCTTATGTTTCCACCCTTTAACTTCAAATCTCACATACGCCCTTATTATAACCTCGAATTTCAATTGACCCGACTTAGTATCGTTCCTTAGATCAGCCGCGGCATTTGATTTCGTGATTAAAAAGTTTCGTGCCACGGGTACGGCCGTAAAAGTGAGGTCCTCCCCATGACCTTGTTTGTAGGGCCCCCCAGTAGTATAGGCCAAAGCATAGGTGTCATGAAAAATAGCAATCATAATCGAATTGTATTTAATTGTGAATTTTGGATCGCGATTATGTGACTTGATCACCAATGTGAAGGTCGCATTAAGGTGGTTGTTTGAATTTAAATTGTAGTCGTTTATCGAGGCTTGAGTAAGGGAGAATGTCGGGTTTTTTGGTTTATCGACTGACCACGCGATTAAAACCGCGACTCCACCTAGTACTAGAATGACGGTCGATATGCAACAACATTTTGTTCCTTTGCCCATTTTTGGTGGAATGTAGTGATGATTAATTAATTAATGAAGTTGGTTTTAGTTTTATTGTATGATAAAAAGAATTTGTTTGGTTGATTGAATTGATGAAGGTATATATTAAATGTAGTTGGAAAAAAAACGGGATAATTTGTGAAATTGCCAGGAAATTTTAGGGTAGTTTGTTAGTTGATTTAGTTAAGTTGTTAAAGTCAACGCAAATTTGGAAAGAATTGAATACGATGAATGTTTATTAGTGGGCTAGTTGAATAATTCAGCTTAAAAACCAATTGCAAAATAAGGTTCTGTTTAGTTGGATAAATCATACTCCGTATAAAGTTTATTTGACAAACTATTTAATTTGATTACTCGCTATAATATATGACGTTTTTGTTTCATGAGGCGAGCTTCGAGTTTAATTTTTGCAAAAATATATTAATCCAAAAAATATAAAAATTATACTTGGTACCATAAAATTTCTTACGAAAAGAGCTTTTATATGAGTATGAATTTGAAAATATTTACTCAAATATTTTAAAAGATATCGAAAAGAGAAGTGAGTGTCTTGAAATGTGAGAAAATCATATGTTAAATAATAGAGGGAGTATAATTTTACCTTTTTTTTCGGAAGTATTTGGTAAGGTTGATTAAAAAATATTTAAACTAGCTGAAATAGCTGAATTGAATAATTATTTCGAGTAGCTTATTATAATTGATTATAAGTTTGCTTATTATCATATCTTTATAAGTGATAAGATATACAATAGAGTAGGATTTCATAAAGAGGAATATTATTATTATGAATAGCTGTTGTGTTCAATTACATGAGATATGTGAACTATTTATAATAGTAGCTCACAATATTAGAAAACCTAGATTTAACTTATTCTCTAAGATAAATATATATCCTAACATATATGGTATATTCTAATAATATACCATATCATTTATTTTCCCTAATACCCTCCCTCAAACTTATGGTAAGTCACCGACTTATCATGAGTTTGAAAATTAAAATACAATAAGCAATAAGAAAAAAAATGTCGACTTTTTTCATCTTCAAAGTCTCCATCTTCATCGGTGCGTACACGACCCGCCGGCCACAATAGGTGCGTAACTCGCCAGTACATACGAAAGGTAACCATCTACCCACTTATCAAATACGTGTGCGTAACTCGCCAGTACATACGAAGGGTAACCATCTACCCACTTAATCCAATACGTGTGCATAAACTCGCCAGTATAATACTACTCCGTAGTGCGTAATCAACTCGCCAGTCAATACTTAGGTACAAACATATGAGGGGTAACCACCTACCCACTCATATAACTCATAATTATGTCACACGACATAATTAAAAAATACGCCCCGTCTCAAGACACGGGGAGAGCCGAACGAACAATAACAAGATCATAAAATCTTTTTTTTTTTTTTTTTTTTTTTTTAAACCGAAATTGTAAGGTAAGTAAATACGGAGTATTATGTATGTCAATAACAAATCCCGCCGGTGGGCTATGACATCGATAATATGCCCACCGGCAGGGCAGCGGATTTTTGTGTTTCGGTCCTCAGAAGCCTAATGGCTTTGATACCATGATAAGATATACAATAGAGTAGGATTTCATAAAGAGGAATATTATTATTATGAATAGTTGTTGTGTTCAATTACATGAGATATGTGAACTATTTATAATAATAGCTCACAAGATTAGGAAAACCTAGATCTACCTAATTCTAACTTATTCTCTAAGATAATAATATATCATAACCTATATGGTATATTCTAATAATATATCATATCATTTATTTTCCCTAATAATAAGTATATTAATAAAACTCATAATTTTCATTTTACACATAACATGTTCAATTTTTTGTGTAGTTTAGGTTAATTATTGTACATTCGTTTACATGTTATTCTCAACACAATTTTTATGATGGGTGATTATAGCTATTTTAATTTGGGGTGCAAAAATTATATAATTTCTTTAAGATTTGTCTTATCTCTATTTTCATTTAAAAAAATTGTTAATAATGAGTTATATATTTATTTTATAATAATCTATAAATTGTTAAAGTAATTTAATAAAAATAACACTAATATAGTAACCATGTCCATTAATGTTATATTATTTTATTCTATTTGAGGTTTATTTTATTTTATTACAACCCCACCACCCGCCAAACCTATACCCATCCCCATCCCAATTGAGGCGGGTGCTAGGCAGTACCTGTTTGGGCCAAAAATATCACGCTTGGCCCGAGTCACACGACGACTTACGACTGGAGGGACAAGGGGGAAGATGGTCAATGGTGTCACATTGAAGGAGTCAACAAGCATGAACAACCTCGGTAGTTTGCTTCGCAAGTCACCTCATCAGTCCGCCAAAGAGTTCACTCTGCAGATTTGCTCGGCTCGGCCAGTCTTTCGGCCAGAAGAGCCAACCTCGAGATGTCCAGGCTCAACAAATCACCGAATTCCGTGACACACTACAAAATATCACTGCTTGGCGACGACATATTCCGTCGCAATGGTTTAAACCGTCGCAAATAGCCATTTATGCGGACTTTGACTTCATGATTTAAATGTACGCTACGGTTTTTTGTCGCAAATAATACCCTGCGACGGAAAAATCCGTCGCAAATATTTTTGCGACGGAATTATCCGTCGCAAAGGGATTAATTCGTCGCAGACCAGGAAGTTGAAATCGGTCGCAAATCTACGTTGAATTCCGTCGCAAATCAACATTTGCGACGGATATTTCGTCGGGCATTTGCGACGGACTTAATCCGTCGCGAATCACTGGTAATTTGCGACGACATCCGTCGCAAATCGTGATATGTCCGTCGCGAATTATCGTGCATTTTGCCGTAGCAAATTTTATTTTTGTTCCCCACTAAACCCTCGTGATTTACAATTCATTTACTGTTCAATACACCCAATCACCAACACCAACACACAACACACAACACCCATATATTAACATATATATTAACATAATAAAGACCGTTAAAGACACCCAAAGTACAAAGTCTAATAAGTTAAACCGCTTTAGTTTTCAAATTTTAACAACAAACGAATCAAGACAACCCTAACCGCTTCGCCACTTCCACTAGCGCCGCCACCGCCAAAGGGTCCGCTGAAGAAGTCATCCCTTGGTTGCAAGTCTGAGAGGTCGCGTATTTAGGCGCTGAGACTCGATGTATCGCTCAATTGCCGCCATCCTGCGAGTCAATGATTGATTCTCGCTCAGAAGCGCGTCAAGAGGTCGAGCATACGCCGATCGCTTCCCCAGCCATAAGAGTGACGATGGGGTGGACGTCAGAAACAAAGGAGTCGCAGAACTGCGCCGTAGACACGCCCTTTCTTGTCGTGTCCGCCGACAACCTCGTAGTACAATTGGTTCTCGCCGACTTGAGTGTCAGCCGGGTATTCGACCTCCTTCCACTCGTGGCCCGAAGCGGTCCTAATAATAAAATATAAAATATAACACTCGTTAATTTAACTAGATTGTAAATAACAATATAATCAAAAAATTATTAGTTAAGTAAAAATGAAGTCTTACAAATATACTCTTCACTTTGCGACGTATGAAACCGCCAGTCTTCTTCGAGGTCTTTGACTTCTTTACGAGCTCGGGACGTATATGGGTGTCTTAGTTGCACGACATCGCATACAAAGAAATTAATTAATCTGCTACTTATTAAATAAAAATACGCATACACGCTCAAAATAAACACACATATATATATATACATATATAATTAAAGTTAATAATACGAACCGCCTGTCGACATATTGCATCATATCCCGTCGAGCCCATTGTGTGTGTCCCCGCAGCCTTTTCCACCTCCCCGGTACGCAACGGTTTTTCGACCGATTTTGACTTTGTCTTCGTTTTCTAAATCAATAACATATTTAACGATAAATTAGTAGACGTATGTATATACGTATAATATTTAGCGATAAATTAATTAAAGTTGTAAGTTTCATAATTACCGTCGGCCTTCCACTTTAGATATCCCTCAAAAGCCTTTGATCCACCTCAATCCACGATTTACCTTTAATTCGATCTGCGATTTATAATTAACAAACTTTACTAAGCATCATAGATGAGGCGAAAAAATAATGTATCTAATAATACGATATGAGTTTTTCATACCCTTTTGGTGGATCCAAATGAAGCCTTTTCTTCACGCCCTCAAAGAACTTCTTCTTTATTTCGCTCGTGTTTTTGCTTGTACTTGGTAGTTATGCTACGTTGATATTTTCATAAAAAAATTGAATCAACAATATTCATATATAATTTAAAAAGTTTAAAAAGTTTTAAAATTAAATTAAATAAGGGTAAATTAAATATTATTACCCTGAAAGAGTTCCACCACCTCTCTTTCTGCTCCTCCGTAGCCGCAGACCAATTCGGAACGAAGTCGGTCATCGTAGAAATGACGACTTTGCGAACTTTAGTCTTCACTGGCCGTTTTTAAACCTCGCATCAACATATATAACATACGGAAATCATTAGTAGTATATGTAACAATATTATATTAAAGTAATTAATTAAATTATATAATTAAGTATTAAACAAATTAATTTACAATTAAGCATTAAACGACTTACCATATGCCGTTAGAATCTAATGTGGGTAGATACCTCCGTTCATTGACCATAAGCTCGCCTATCTCGTCTTCAATCAACTGCCGGTTCTCATCATCCGGATTATTTGGAGGTGCACCGCTTCCGCTACCCTGGTATCTTGTATTCACCATACTACACATTCAAACGTTAACACATGTATATATATAAACTTATGTATATATTAGAAATGTCTTCTCAAAAAAATAAAATATATTAAATTGATTGCAAATTGTAAAATTACATAATCAACACACGTTAAAGCATCTAAATCTAAGCTAATCACTCTCATCTGAACTATTAGCTTCACTATCATCGCTATCGTGAAACAGCTTCCCCAACTTCTTCTTCATCCTCATCCGTGTCATCTTCAAACTCGCTACATCGCTTCATCTTCTCGCCGAGTCTTCCTCAATGGGCTCATCTTCGCCTGGCAATAAATTCGGTCATGTCATTCTCGCTCGTGCATGTCAGTCTCGCTCTACCATCATCCCGATTATGACCGATAGGAATACTACCGCCATCATCTTCATCATCGACATTAGGGCCGATAACTCCGGTGGATTTGTAACAGAATAACGGCCTCGATAAGCATTATCCTCCGCGGAGGCATCAACGATCAACTTCGCTTTCGTTTTGAAGACAACTCTCCACCGGTCTTTGTCTCTCTTAAGACTTGGATATGGTGCATAACACACTTGCTCAACTTGATATGATAACACAAAAGGATCGTGACGTTGGGTATTTTCTACCACGATGAACTTCAACGATTTTGTACTTTGTGTATATTCATACCACGCTCGAGTTGTCAAGCCAATCACATTTGAACAAACAGTCTTGTAGAGTCGCTTTGACCCAACATATTTCAACTCAATCACCTCTTCAAGACTTCCATAATAGTCAAAGACCATCAACAGAGGTTACACCTACTCCATTGTTTATTGTACTTTTCTCATGTCGGTCACGACCATTGAACGCTCAAGTTGTACCCATTGATTGAGTATCGCCCAAGTGTCGACTTCCCTCGACGGTCCAAGTGCTTTCGCAGAGATCGCCTTTCAAAACGGCTCCTAATGAAGAATTGATTACGCTTTATTATTTGTTACACAATTTTATACACTTTATGAGTAAAATATTAATAACTATTATGTCATCAGATATAGTACTTGTTGTTTGAACCACATAGGATATTCGTTACTGAACTTACTCCAAACATCAGCCAACGGAGTTCCAGGGTGTTGTAGAAGGATAAAACTCTCAAACATCCTACCTAATAACATTACTTGTTTGTTAATTTGAAAAAAAAAAGTTAATTATAAAGATTTATTCACGTTAATTATAAACTTACAGTTCATAAGGCTTAAGGATCTCACAATTAGACAACACGTATTTGTGTGCACAATTGTATTCTTTGTCATCCAGAAATCGAGTGCGACACTTTCCAGTGGTTCTTCCACCATGGTCAGTAAACATTTCTGGTAGTTGGTCGTCAACATCGGAACGTCGACTGGATCCAATGTCAAGATCTCGCACCGTGGTGTCTACATGCTCTTTATAATAAACGGAACAGAAATTTGAAATTTCTTCCAACAAAAACGCATTGCCTATGGATCCTTCAACATGTGCCTTATTCCCAATTTTTCGTTTCAAGTGATTAAGAAACCTTTCAAATGGATACATCCATCGATATTGGACTGGACCGCCCACTCTAAGCTCGTAAGGCAAATGAACTGGGATATGTTCCATCGAGTTGAAAAACGAAGGTGGGAAGATTTTTTCCAACTTGCATAATATTTCCTGTGATATTATCCTCAAGACGATGTACATCGGAAATTGAAACCGTAGTGGCACACAAGTCGCGGAAAAATTGACTTATCTCCGTTAAAGCTTTCCATTCGTTCTTTGGAATTAATTCTTTCAGAGCAACCGCAACAACCGCTTCCATAAACACGTGACTCATGACTTTTCATGCCACTGAGGTCAAGTTTTATTGTCAACACATCTACTTAGATCCGATGCATACCCGCCTGGAAACTTTAACTTCATAAGCCACTCGCAAAGAACCTTTCTCCGCCGCTTATCTAGGACACACTTAGGATCGGAGCGCTTTCGACAATGAATCGTCAAATGCGCCTTTGCTTTAGGACCATAACACGCCTTGCTCTTGTCGTCCATAATTGTGTTAATTGTCCGCTCAAAGAAGTTCTTCTCAATGTGCATGACATCTAAGTTATGACGACAATTAACAACGCTTCCAATAAGGAAGGTCCCACAATATACCCGCTTCCACCATCCCAACTTTTTAGCTTTCAAAGCCTTCAATTGAGCTTCACTTGCATCAATCACAATGGGTAGAGGTTCCACAATTTTCCGTGACTTCGTCCCTCGCACAACAATTGTGGTCGCAAGATCAAGTTCCACGGGTTTTTCTTCAAAAACTCTTATCCTTACGATACGGGTGGTCGGCTTTCAAAACTTTCTATGACAATCGAACCAACTCCACTTCCCACTATGCTTAAGCCGAAACACTTATTTTTATCACCACAATAAGGACACGCCTTTTCTCCCCGAGTTGACCAACTGACAGACATGCCATAGGCGGGAAAGTCGTTAATCGTCCATAATAGTGCATTTCTAAGTTGAAAATTTTGTTTCCTTGACACATCGTAGGTGAATACTCCAGCTTCCCACAACTCTTTAATTCTTTCACCAACTACTGGAGGTATACATCTAAATTTTTCTTTGGATTGTTTGGACCGGGGACAATTAAAGAAAGAAAAATGAATTGTCTTTTAGACAAAGTGAAGGAGGAAGATTGTATGGCGTTAACATTACAAAAAGCCAAGTCGAATACGGTTTAACTGAATCGAGAGAAGGGTGCAAATCCATCTGCATAAAGCCCTAATCGAACATTTCTACTCTCACTTGCAAAGTCGTGGTATGTCGAATCAAAATGTTTCCAAGCCTCACCGCCAACCTGGATGAGCCATAGTACCACCTACTCGAGAATTCTCTCGCATGCCATCTCATTTGTTCGGCTATATGTTTAGTAGCATACAACCTTTGAAGACGAGGGCCAAGTGGAAAGTAGAGAGTGATTGTTTTGCCACACGCTTCCGCTCATCCGAAGTTTGGTTTATATCTTTGAAGACCACATTTTCAGCATGCATCTAAATTCTCGCCTTCTTCCCAAAACAACATACACCCTTCATCACATGCATCTATCTTTTAGGTGGGTAATCAAGACCTTTTAACAATTTTTAGCACTATAAAAATCTTTGGTCATTTTGTTATTTTTTGGGAAAGCGTCTCCAAGTAGACTACTAACCGGGTCGACCACCCTATGAGACAGATTGTGATCGCACTTCAACGTAATTATTCTGTGGCGACTTCCAACACGGACATGGGACTTCCTTCAAACAAAGGCTCATCAGCCTTGTTTAACATGTCAAAGAAAGCTTTTACTTGAGGGTGTGGTGCTTGGTTTACTTCATCAGCATTCAAGGCTTCTTCTCTAATGGTATCCACCTCATCTCGTAAAGCGTCATTTATCATTTCCCGATAAGGATTATCAACCACCGTACGCATAGGTCTATCATCTACGGGAAAATCCTCTCCGTGACAAAACCAACTAAAATAATTACTCATAAATCCTTTTTTAATCAAGTGGCTTTTGACATCGAACTCATTGAAAAGTCTAGCGTTGCCACAATTAACACATGGACACTTAATCTTTTCGCCATTACGGATGAACTCTGGCAAAAGTTTAGCATGTTTGATGAATTCGACAACACCATGAGCAAATCCCACTTTCACTCGTTTATTATCATCCAAACGGTCGTACATCCAACTACGTTCAATTCTCTTCATTGTCAATCCGTCTACAAAATAAACTTGTTATAAATTATTAATTGAATTTGAAAAACTTTGAAATAATTTGTTTTTTTGAAAGAACGTGTAGTCATAGGTAACTTCTTATCTCTCCAACCTAAACCCATCTTTGAATGACCGATATCACTAACAAATAGTTACATTTATTTATGTAATGGTAAAAATTTAAGTGACACAGATCGATTCTCCAGATACACAAATAAATTGAGTTTCCTCAAAATATATGTATCCGGAGAACATCTGCTTAAAAATTGTCACCGAAATTTTTACTATCACATAAACAAATGTAACTACTTGTCACCTAAGTGATATTGATCATTCAAAGACAGTCCCAAAAATGGGGACTATTCGAGAATTACTCCTAATGAATAATTCTCGAATGGGTATACTACGGTCAACGCAAAAAATTTGGATTTAAAACATTTTTATAAAATACATAACTTTAACAAAATACACAATCACATTATGTCATACTATACCCAACACATTAATAATTATCCACCTATGGCTCTAAAATCACCACAAATCAACCTATCAATGGCTCTACAATTCTCTAAAATAACCTAACAATGGCTCTACAGTTCTCTAAAATAACTTAACAATCACTCTATAACACTAATTCAACTTAAAAATGGCTCTACAATTCTCTAATTTAGCATTAACACATAATCAAATTACCTAAACTAATAACATTTAATAAACTAATCAAACTAACACAATCAAACTAAATAACATTTAATAAACTTAAATTATACTAATCAAACTAAACTAATTAAATCAAACAAATCAAACTAATTATAACAATCAAACTAAACAAAGTAATCAAACTAAAACAAACTAAACATACACTAATCAAACTAAAACAATCAAACTAAACTAATTAAAACAAACAAATCAAACTAATTAAAACAATCAAACTAAACAAACTAATCAAACTAAAACAAACTAAACATACATTAATCAAACTAAAACAATCAAACTAAACTAATTAAATCAAACAAATCAAACTAATTATAACAATCAAACTAAACAAAGTAATCAAACTAAAACAAACTAAACATACACTAATCAAACTAAAACAATCAAACTAAACTAATTAAAACAAACAAATCAAACTAATTAAAACAATCAAACTAAACAAACTAATCAAACTAAAACAAACTAAACATACATTAATCAAACTAAAACAAACTAAACATACACTAATCAAACTAAAACAATCAAACTAAACTAATTAAAACAAACAAATCAAACTAATTAAAACAATCAAACTAAACAAACTAATCAAACTAAAACAATCTAAACATACACTAATCAAACTAAACTAATAAAATCAACAAAATTAAAACAAACAAACTTAAATCAAATTAAATTATAAAAACATACACTATTCACCAGAATTATCGTCTGAGCGGTCTTAGGAGTAGAGGCGGCGGGAGAGTGGGGCGGCGGCAAGGTGAGGCGGCGGCACGGAGAGGCGGCGGCAGGATGAAAACGGCGAGGTGGCGGCGGCGGTGAAGCGGCGGCAAAGTGGGGCGGCGTGGGGGGGGGTGGCGTGGTGGGGTGACGTGGTGGCGGCGGCGTGGGGGGCTTCTTCGGCGTCGTCGAAATCGCCTTCCCTTTTTTTTTTTTTTTTTTTTTTTTTTTTTGCGGCGAAATGAATGATTAACTCAGAAGAGGGTTTTATTTTTTTTTTTTCTACTTTGCGACGGATTATTTGCGACGGAACATATTTCCGTCGCAAAATCTGACAAATTCAAAGATGCCAGGGAATATTCCTTGGCATCTTTGACCTTTGCGACGGAATGTTAGGTCCGTCGCAAATAATCCGTCGCAAATTTTTTGGCGCTGATCAATAATTTAATCTTAATTATTGGCGCAAACTATGCGACGGAATTTGCGACGGATTTAGCTAATTCCGTCGCAGATTCCGTCGCAAAGTTTTGGCGCTTTTTCAACTTTTCGCACCAATAATTGGCGGGCCAAATTACGAGGGAATTTGCGACGGAAATTTAAAATTCCGTCGCAAATTTTAAATTCCGTCGCAAACTAGTTTTTCTGCGACGGATATTTTTGGCCGTCGCAAATTACGTCGCAAAACAGCTGTTTTTTTGTAGTGACAACCGTCCTGAGCTCGGAACACGTCTAGCAACAACTTTATGAATAGTAAAAGAAACCTCCTGAGGTGCGCAGCAGGTACAAAGTAGATGTCCTGAAAAGAAGATAACTACATGTCAAAGAGAACTATAGTCAACCCAACTACCCCTATCTTAAAGGTGTTAGTTGCTAAAAATAAGGAGAAATGATAGCAATGGCATAAAGCACAGCAATTAGAAGCAGTCAACAACTAATCCCCCAAGTGTAGCAAGCAGTTTCGAAAAAGGTGCCTAAAGACCCGCTCAGTAGGTACTAAACCCTAAAATCAGCTCCCCAGCCCTATATAAAGCAAGTGAGCAGAATTCCAGTCGGGATACAACATCACACGTACATCACGCTCTACTATAATCCATACTCCATTCTTCCTGAAGTCGATATTCCAGACTACCTGAGCACCCCCATGCTGCGATACTTATGCTATAATCTCATTGTACTTTGTAACGTGTTGCTTGTCATTCACCTATTTAGTGGAGCACATTAGGCGGGACTCAGATCCTCCCGCGGTCGTTTCCCATTTACGGGTTTTTCCGCGTCACCAAATCCCTTGTGTCTTTTATTTTTTTGCACTTTACCTTTTCGCGCTATTTTTCGTTCATTCGCCATTATTATCGTCACATAAACCGAGTTGTTAATCGAGTAGATCACTATACCCCTTCTCACGAGCCAAATTATCAAACCGACTAAATTTGGCCAAAACAGTACCCACTTGTACCCGTTCCATTGACATCCCTACGGAGTATGATTGAAATAAATTTCATAATAGTTTCATAATAAACAAGTAAAATTGTGTGACCCTTGTCAAAAATCAAAATATTCACTTTATAGTATTCGTAATCTTTTATTGTTGTGGTGTATCTTTATTTTTTCCACATATAACTGCCTGTCAATTAGCTGAGATAATAATATTAGAGACGACAAACAATGACACGACTTGAAAATATGACAAAACCCGACACCAAACTAATGGGTTTGAGTTAAGGCATAATGACCCGTCTTTATATTTAAATGGGTCAAAACACGAACACGAAACTTAATTGGGTTGGGTTTGGGTTAAACTCTTTAAACACGATCCCGACACAAATTACAATTTAATATATAGAAAAAGTTTATTTTAATAAAATATGCTTTAAACTTTCTAAAAATGGATAAAGCATGACACGAACCCGACACAAAATTAGTAGGTTTGGGTTAAGGAATGTTAACTCATTTATGTAAATGGGTCAAACATGAACACATCGCGAAATTTAATTGGGCCGGGTTTGCGTTGAAGGAGTTGTGACACGATTACATGTGACACGAACACGAACACGTCACGACCCGACCTATTTGCCATGTGTTGATAATATCATATCTAGGCTTGAATCCGACTCATTGATTACAAATAAGTAAAATAATAAAGGCCCAATGGCCCGAGTCTCACAAATTACAGCTTGGAGATGTATTAGGGAAAATAAATGATATGGTATATTATTAGAATATACCATATAGGTTATGATATATTATTATCTTAGAGAATAAGTTAGAATTAGGAAAACCTAGATCTACCTAATTCTAACTTATTCTCTAAGATAATAATATATCATAACCTATATGGTATATATTCTAATAATATACCATATCATTTATTTTCCCTAATATTCAATGATGATTAACTTATGTTTAAATATATAATTTGGTTACTTCAATTCGTATTTAACGACCATATATTTTATTAGGGGTGGCCAAAGCTCCTGCTCAAATGTCCAGGTCAGATGCACTGCCCACCACCATTTCACCAAATTTATTTCGACCTGCAAATTCACCCTCATACGGTCAGGCTGCTTCGATTATTCCACCCTACCACTAAAACCCACACTACACTACCAACCCACCACCTACCACCTCAAAACCAAACCTGAAATTTACTAACTCAGCCAAATTTCACACCATTTCGGCCCACTGAGGCCCACCGTACAAAAAGTTACCGTTATTTTTTATTTTTTATTTTTACCTATAAATACTCTTACCCTCTAACTCATTTTCCACACAATTCATTCCTTACTCTTCTTCATCTCATAACATTCAAACTTTAACTAAATTATCTCTTCTTTTTATTTACAATTTTACCTATCCTTTTATAGTAATACTTATATACTTATAAATTATTAGTTATAAACTTATAATTAGATTTATACTTATAAATTATTTATACTTACATCCTTTTATAATAATACTTATATACTTATATTATACTCTATAAATTAAGTTCTAATATTTATTTTACTTGCATTTAAATTCTAATATTTTATTTCTAATATGGATCCAAACCAACCACAATATAACGATTTGCACAAGAGGCAACCGAGGGATTTAATGTTTTTTAATAATTTGGTCCAAGCCCTTTATTTTTTTAATGTTTTTAATCTTATTTAAAAAAAATAAAATAATTTTTTTTTTTTTAAAAAAAAATACGGAGTATATATTATAGTGGGCCCGGCCCGGCCCGGTCAAAGCCCATTCAAGCCCGTGCCGTGGGCCGGGCCTGGGTTGGTCTCTCGGAGCCCACGACCCACTAGAGCCCAGCCCACCAGCCCGTGGGATGGGCTTGGGCTCGTCTTTCGGAGCCCACGGCCCACATGGCCCACCCGTGGGCCGGCCCAGCCCGGCCCATGGCCACCCCTATATTTTATAATGATAACCAAGAAATTTAAATTAATTAATTTTTATTTGAAAAAATATCTATAACTATGATAAAAAAAATAAAAATAGAAATGTATGCGTTGTTAAGATAAAATCAATATACTTGATCGAAATAACATAAAAAGTCCTTGTTTGACATTATTTTCTATAAACGTTGACATTTTATGTTATAGGACGATCCCATAAAAAATTGTTCTATATTAGCTGGTCCATAATATTCCATATTTAAGAAGTTGTATGATAAAATGATCATGATCTGTGCTTAAGCATTTGGCTAATCATTAATTTGTGCACATATCCGTTTTTCAAAATTTATTTGAATAGCTTGTATTCACTTTTTTTCTAGACGTATTCACTTTAACAAATGATGTTAGAATATGTTCTTTTAGGTTGTGTCAAGAAAAAATCATATTGTCATAAGATCACATGCACATTCATCTACGATTACACGAAAGGCGTACTTATATCTACAAATTAAAGTACTCCGTACCAATTTTTATTCTATTAGAAAATAATGAGAAGTTTCATATGACATTTTGCAACGACTTCTAAGAAATTCTCTCGTCGGTTGTTTGACCATAAAAGATAATGTCACCGAATGTGCCCTAAAGAACAAAAATGTCCATCTAATATTAAGATGGTGGCTATATTATACTCCGTATCACAAAACTTCTTCCAATAATATTGACTTCATCTTTCTATATATCGCATTACGTAACGAGTTAGTCATAGTCTAGTAGACATTTCTTCTTCTGTATCAATGAGATAGCCCTACGCCCTCACTTTTATTTAATGACCACAAGATAGATGACAAGGTATGTTATCAATATTGGGAGAGTCGATCGGTCCAATCCAGTCTAACCTGACCATCTATTGTGTTACATTTTGATTGGTCCAACACGGTCCTTCAAGGGTTTGATTCACCCAAGTCACAAGCCATCTTATTAGGGAAAATAAATGATATGGTATATTATTAGAATATACCATATAGGTTATGATATATTATTATCTTAGAGAATAAGTTAGGATTAGGAAAACCTAGATCTACCTAATTCTAACTTATTCTCTAAGATAATAATATATCATAACCTATATGGTATATTCTAATAATATACCATATCATTTATTTTCCCTAATATTGAACCTATATTATCATAAGTTATACTCCAATAAAATTGTACTATTAATATACTCGTATTTAGTTCTAAAATAACACCGATTGACACGTAAATGACAAATAAAATTTATTAATATTTTATTCACTACAAAAAAGCGCGTCTTGCGCCGGCAAAAATCCGTCGCAAAATAGTCAAATCCTCGCAAAAGGGCGTTTGCGACAGAAATTGTCCGTCAGTAAAACTGGTCGCAAATTACAACCTCCGTCGCAAAAAAAATTGCGACGGACCTCCCTCGCAAAAAAAATTGCGACGGAATATTCGGTCGTAAAAAAAAAATTATTATTATTATTATTATTATTTTTTTTTTTTATTATTATTATCCGCAGCCGTTGTTATTAATATGAAAGTAATTTTTACAACTACACTATATAAACATCACACAACTTACTTTCTTCACCGATGTGGGACTTTAGGGTTTTTTTTTTTTTTTTTTTAATTTGTGACGGAATTCAGTTTGCGACGGACTTCCGTCGCAAAAGAAACTTTTTTTTTTTTTTTTTTTTTTTGTTTTTTTTGCGACGGAAAATTCCGTCGCAAATTAAGGCGCCAAATCAATTTTTCAGCCCGCCAAAACAGTCTGTCGCAAAAATTCATTTTCCGTCGCAATTGTAAAATTTGCGACACCTTTTTTTTTCCGTCACAAATTCCCTCGCAAATAAACTGTTTTTTTTTTTTTGTAGTGATTTAATGTACCAAGATGTCTTAGCCTAGTTGGTTAAGGCATGATGTCTGGCGATAGGCCCGAGTTCGAACTCCCTTCCCTTATCAGAATGCGACTGCGCTTTGATTGACAAAAAAAAAAAGAAAAAAAAAGAAAAACACCTAGAAACTCTATTGATCGTAACACCCATAAAACAATACTATACTCCATTATATTAAAAGTCGTATATAATTGATTTGTAGGCCGATTGGTCAAAGTAAACTTTAGAGTTTAGAGCATGAGATTTTAAGTTCGTCTTATTTAATTTGAACTCAATCATCAAACTACAGCTAAGTCGTTGACCTTATTACTAAATAATCCATGCGACAACTTGTTACGTAGACAATATCATATTATCATCCCGTACAACATTTTTATAATTTCTTATCAATTAAAAAAATAATAATTTTGTTTTACTCCTACATATTACGGAGTATTTAATTTGTCTTTATAAATACAATAAAAATAATTATTTTTTATAATTTTTAAAATTATAAAACTATTATATTATTATTTTATTATTTTTCTTGACGAGTAATTTTTCTAAAACCATTCTACGCGATATGCATACAATAGCAAATACTCCGTAAAATAATTCAACAATTTCTTTATAAATATTTGGACTTTGTCTTCACAATGATCATGTACACGTGTTGACCTTAAAAAAAAAAAAAAAAAAAAAATAAATAAATAAATAAACAAACTAGACAAACTTTTCCACGAAATTGTATCATTCATTTCATAAGAAAGCCATTATACATGAAATTTTTTTCCAATTATTCATCAATCCAAAACTATATAACTCATCCTTTTATAAATAATTTTATAACTACCCTAATTACAAATAACCTCAAAACATTATACTCCGTATAAAATACATATACGATATACATATACATATGGGATATCAATGTCTGAAATGGACGGCAATATTTATTGTAATCAGTTTCACAATATTTGCTATGCCTTTCATCATCTACTATTCAGTCGTCAAACCTAAGAACCCGACCTTCACAATCGACCATGCCTCGGTCAACGACTTCAATTTAACATCAGACGGTCACCTGACCGCCTTCTTCGACATTGGATTGCGTGCCAACAACCCTAACCACCGTATGAAGCTCAAGTATCGTAGTATTAGGGTTTCCGTATTCAAGAACAAGCAAAAGATAGCGACTGATTCGTTCCCTGGGTTCACCCAACGTAAACATAACGTGACCGTTTTTAGGGTTCAACCGGTCTCACTTAACGTGGACCTTAAGGAAGGACCTAGGTTTAATTTTGGGGTTGAAAACGGCTTAGGGTATGTTATTTTTGACGTATTTATGACGTCGTATTTGAATTCAGCGAATTTGGAGGTCGATTGTAAGGGTGTTATGGTCAATTTTACGGTAGGAGGTTCGGGTGATAATCGTAATAATGGTCATATTTTTCAGAGTCGTGGTTGTAGTGTTTTAGTTTATACCGATGATTGATGTTAAATAAATCTTCAATATTTTGCTTAATTTTTTTGTACTTTTGTTGATTGTTTAGGAATTGTAAATGTGATATTCATATATTAAGTGTAATTTTGTGATATACTTCGTATATTGTTTAGGATTGGTACGATCTTGAATAAGTTTTTATTATTAAATATTAAAAAGTTTAGTAATAGAAAAAGAATTCTATACGGAATAGTCAATTTCCCTTACTTTGTTGAGCTAATAATTTACAATTTAAAATTAAATATCGTTTATGTTCTCTTTTTCGATATTGAACAGTTAGTGTTTCCCTTTTCAATATTTACAGAGATAAAATATTGATAAAATTAAAAAATTACGTAGTACTAATACAATTTTATCATACTCCGTACAAAGCATAAAATATAGTCATACACGTATGTTTGCATTAACAAAATTTTATTTTTTCAACTATAAGCTAAGTATCTAAATTGACAAACGGTACATGGAAAAAACATTGGTGCATGATCATGGGAGTAATAATATTAATAAGAGCTGGACTATGTATTCATCTTATGAATTATGACTCAAATGCAAAAACACTTAAAAAATGACTAATCATATTTCATATATTCTTCATGTTACGGACTTACGGAGTACTCTATATTTTAAACTTGGTCCACTTCATTATCTAATAATTTGGACACATTCTATAAAATTGCGTCTTATACGAAAAATAAAGGGAAATTCTCATTTGTGCCCTTGAAGAAATGACTTTTCTCAGTTGTACCCCTACAATCCTCATAATCTCAATTATACCCCTGACCTTTATTAGTGAATATCAAGCATGACTAAAATTGATTTAGACGTCAATTGGAGTAAATTAATTGCCTTCTTGGCACTAATTAAGCACATGATATGGATTCCAATTATGCTCCACCAATTAAGAAACTCGTTTTTATGATCTTTTCCCTAATTTTCGCCAAAATTAATTGGATTTTAAGATGACACTTAACTGCTCCAATTAACATTTAATCCAATTTTGGTCACATATGACCTTTACTAATAAAGGTCAAGGGTATAACTGGGGTTAAGAGAATTGCAGGGGTACAAGTGAGAAAAGTCATTTCTTTAGGGGCACAGATAAGAATTTCCCAAAAATAAATTAAATGAATTGTTGTAATCATCATTATTTGACAAGTTTTTATACACAGGTTATTCATACTCCAAGAGTATATTGTAAAGGAAAATAACTTGGCGGCACTTTGTGACATTGCCTCCCTTGCAGATACTTTGATGTTAAGAAGTACAAACGGGTCTGGACCACACCCATAACAAGGAGAGTGTCTGTTTATTAACCGCATCGGCATGAAGCTCCAACCCAGGCCAAAACCAATTGGCAATGGGTAGAACGACTCTTTTAGGTTATAAGCTAGACAGTTTTTTATTATTTCACCGATGTGAGACCTTACATGTGAAAATCCTTCACATTTAATATTTTCTTTTATTCAGATTATGGAGACCAATGACCTTTAAAGACACTTTCTATCATTTTATTTCCTGTCAGTTTCTTGTTAGTCTTGGTTTTTCATAGAAACTAATGGTACAAATACTCAAATAGTCGATTTGTTTACTTATCTAAGTTGATACTCCTGAAAAATTGAGTTACTAGTAAATGAAATGTCACATTTCAAAGTTCACATTAACGATACATGTCAATATAACGATTTACATTTACCGTTTGTATCCCTAAATTAAATTTCATTCAACGTGATTATTGTAACCATGGGCAAAACAATCTATACCTACACCATTACGCTTATCAAAAGAAGCACCTAAAGAAGTTTTATTAGTCATATATCCAAACACATATATGGATACAATGTATTTTTTTTGCAAACATAAAATTGACATATGGATACAATGTATTTTTTTTGTAAGACAAACACATAATTGTGGTATCAGTATTACTGTCATATATCATGTTTTCAAGTGTTATAAATCTTTTACGTACTCAACAATACTTTTATGTTTTATAATCCTGCCATTTTCAACTTTTCTTTTTTTATTTATGTAGTTATTTTTTAGGGATATTTCTCTTGTTACTCTTGAAATTTGCCACTTTACCTGTGATACCCCTCTTTTCATGCTAAAAAACTTTGACTGAGCTTAACTTGTAGCTACGGGTTTAGAAATTGACATTCGGTTTGCCTAAGTCGTACATCTCGTTGAGACAATCAATTTGAACATCAAATTTTTCAGATTCGCAACTCGTGACTAGCTTAGTAGATATGGTCGGTCAAATTTTTTCGATAAAATAAGTTTGACCGATTATAACTTGAAACTACGTGTTCTGAACATGAATATTTTTTTTTTTATATCAACTCGTAGAGCTCGAAAAGATGATTGATTTGAAAACAATAATGATCGATTCTGAATTCGTAACTAAAAGTTATGGCCCGTTAAAGTTTTTTTCACAAAACAAATGGTATCTTGGGAAAAATTGTAAACCTCAGGGTTTTTTTTTGGTAAAATGTAAGCTCTTATCATTAATAAGGATCAAAATACATTAGTTCAAGTACATTCCATCTACAAACTCAATTAACTACAACACCATTGTTCAATAGGTAGTATCCATGATTGATCTTGCCCTTGTAGCCACCTCTCTTTAATGACCCCATATCCGTCGTTTAACTTGCATTTTAATCTCTTGTACAATCTCCAATGGCTTCCTCAAGTTCATCTCCAGTCTGCATCTATCTATTACGTTCTGCCCAAAGATGATACTTGTATGCTAACAATATCATACTGCCTACTCTACACCGCTGTTTAGAACCCACTCCATTATCTGTCACCCTAGTCCATGGCTTCACCTCTTTCCAAATGATCCTACTATAACAGCAATTAACAAACAGATGATCATGAGTCTCCACTTCATCCTCACACAAGACACATTTGTTAGAACTATAAACACCAATTCTAAACAAATGGTCCCTAGTATTCAAAGAACGATGTTGGATAATCCATCCCATAAAGGCATGCTTGGGCACATTCCACTCGTCCCAGATCTCCTTATTCCAAGACACCTTTGGATGTTCCCCTCTCAACCAGTTGTATCCCGACTGAACTGTGTATCCTTTAGAGCAATGCATCCAAATGCCATCCTCATAACCTGTCTCCTTATTCCAAGACACCTTTGGATGTTCCCCTCTCAACCAGTTGTATCCCGACTGAACTGTGTATCCTTTAGAGCAATGCATCCAAATGCCATCCTCATAACCTGACTTCAATCTATCCCTCATCCTACAGATATTCTTCCAATTCCAGTTTGCATCAGCAACTGGACTATACTCACTCCAAGGCTTCCCTTTCAAATACACATGGTCAATCCATAGCACCCAAAGCCTGTCAGCCTTTGTGTATAGCCAATACACCAACTTACCCACCATCGCCATGTTCCAAACCCCTGCATGTTTGATATTCATCCCCCTTCATCCTTAGCTTCCTAGTACACACCTTATCCCACGCCACAAGTGGTACTCTATTGTACTCAACACCATTATCTCATAAATAATTTCTACAAATTGCCACAATTCTATGTATGACATTCTGTGGAATCAGAAAAATCGAGGCCCAATAACAATGCAAAGTATTAAGAATTGCAAACCTCAGGGTTACCGTGGGACAAATTCCTACTTTTTATTATTAACCTCAGCTCATGTTAAATCAATTATAAGTTAATAAAATTAGTTTTTAAAAAAAACTGAGTATAAAACCTTGCTTTATTAAAATGAATCGCAATTTGTTTTAGGTGTGTATTGGTAAATACATTAAAATAAAATTTAAATTTGAGTTTGATTATAAAAGTTAATAAAAGGTCATCATTATATTATAATTTTAAATTAAAGGTTACAATGTGCAATGAAAAGATATATGAATAGGTGTCATTACGGATCATATTTAATAGTAGTATTTTTTTAATTTCACAATGTTAGTCCCACTTTAACTTTACGCGGTTTCCAACGCACCTCTTTGACCATGTTTTTCGTCACTTACATGAAATTGTTTTGGGTTGAAAATTAAATTTTGTGTAAGATATTTTGATAACAAATGTAAATATCTTATTATCATATACTCCGTAACAATTATTTATATATTTTAGGCTATATACCGTCAAAGTTATGACTTTTAAAAAGGTAAATAGGACTAACATTGTATAATGAAAGGAGTAGTTTGAAGTGAATTTAGGTCGAATATTATTTATCATGAATCTATACCTAGCATGCAACTCATAAAATAAGGCGAGCATTTTCACCCGAAATCCAACAAAATTTGGGAACGCCCGAATTATTTTATTTTCTAATTGTCCATCAATGTAAAATTTCATTAAGTTTTATACAAATTAACTAAGTTGACTCCAACGTGGTGTGATCGATACATCACGATACACATAATCAAAAGTCAAAATGTTTGTAAGAAGACACGTTCTTCACCTTGACCAATTCTCCAATCATTGACCTCATGTTATAATATTGTCTTAGCCAATTGACCAATTCACATCTCATTCCATTCTAAAGACAAATTCCTCTATATTGTAAGGTTACTATAAAATAAATTAATTAATTTTACAATCATACATTTATTTTATAATGATAACTTATATAGTAAATAAACTAAACATATTTTATATTTAAAAATAATTTATATGACATTGAATTGTTAAAATGAAACTATTAATTAAATGATAAATGTATGACGTAAAAATTTATTCAGCTTTACTTTTTTTGAGTTTTTTTTCCCATTTATACTCTCATACTTTTCATTATCTATAGTTGTACCCTTACGTTTGACGTATTTTCAGCTGTACCCTTAAACTTTTATAATTAGT
Source organism: Dianthus caryophyllus (assembly GCA_023091065.1). Taxonomy (NCBI): domain Eukaryota; kingdom Viridiplantae; phylum Streptophyta; class Magnoliopsida; order Caryophyllales; family Caryophyllaceae; genus Dianthus; species Dianthus caryophyllus. Next base: position 21,552,861 of record CM041530.1, on the reverse strand, counting down.
CCCAACCGTGATCAAACCAACCTAAACCGTTAAATTTAACCATTAATCTTGTTTCCTATAAATTTTCACCCCTTTTTTTTCTCTTGTCTGAGTACTTGAAAATTTTAATGTTTACATAATTTATAATTAGATCATAAGTATCAAACCTTATGATTTCATTAAATGAGTTAACTAACATTTGCATGCAATGTGTACTAAAAAATTAAGGAGTATATATGTGTACTGTTCATTTTCTATACAACTGGAATACACATGATACAATTGATAAAAGTTTTCCTATTTACAGAGTAATAGTCTTGGAAATATTTACATATTTCATCTAATACTTTAAAACAAAATTTTTATAAAATAATAGGGACATTGTACATGGTACCCCTCAATTTTTTTGACTTTTTACATGGTACCCCTACACTTTTTTAAACATACTTGGTACGCCTAACTGTTGTTATTATTTGCAAGTGTACCCTTGAACTTTGTTTTCTGTCAATTAAACTTTGTTTTAGGCGTTACGTGATGACTTTGATGCGTAACCAAACTTGTCATTTATTATCTCATGACATAAAGACTATATTAAGCTCAATATCCATCTATAACCTAATAATTATTGTTCCCCTACAAAATTATCAAGTCTAAGATAACTATTGAACTTAATAGAGTCCTTCTGTCATGAAATGATAAAACCAAGCTTCGTTACGCGCCCAATAATCATTTAACGCCGCTTAAAACTGAGTTTAATTGTCTGAAAATAAAGTTAGAATCTGTATCTGAATAATGACAGCGATTAGAAAATGTGCATCTTATGTTTAAAAAATGTAAGTGCATATGTAAAAAGTCAAATAATTGAAAGATACCGTATAGAATATCCCAAAATAATAATATTAACAAATAATCAAAACCAAATTAATTAAATTATGGTCAATTAGATTATAGCATACGGAGTAGTAATTAATTTCCTCGAATTTTCAAAACCTCAATCATCAATTTCAACATCACATAATTCTTCCTCACTCTATACATATTCAATCAAACAAGAAACAAAACAAAACTATAAAATCAAATTTCGATTGACAAATTTCAACACATTCAATAACATCAAAATCAAACGAAATAACACTCTAAATTAAAATGCATTCAACAACTTGCATCATAACTACAGTAGTGTTAGTAAGTCTTACAATTATTTTTGCCATAGGAGGCATACCACTTATAGTCTACTTCGCCCAAAACCCTAAAGATCCAACGTTCACCCTCGAACACGCCTCGGTATCTGGATTCAACCTAACATCCGACGGTCACCTCACCTCGTACTTCGACATCGTTATCAAGGCCACTAACCCTAATCGAAAAATGAAACTCGGGTACTCGGGAATTAGGGTTTCAATTTTCAAAGATAAACAAGATTTAGCCCAAGATGCCTTGTACAACTTCGTTCAACCTAAGAAGACCGTTACGTTGTTAAAGTCGAACCTAGTTGCCCTTACTGTGTCGTTAAAACGAGCACCTAGGTTCGATATAGGGCTTGAAAGCGAGATTGGATTTATTGATTTCGATGTTTTTATGACATCAACCTTAAATGATGATAATCTTGAGGTTAATTGTAAGCATGCTATTGTTAACATTACTTCTAGTAGTAGTAGTTCATTAGTTGGTGCTTCTAGTACTTCTTTTGATGGTAGTAATAATGTTGAGTACAATTTTAAAAGTATAGGTTGCAGTGTTTATATTTACAACAACGATGATGATTGATCATGGTTCTTGTGTAGTGCGTACTTTCTTCGTTACGGTCATTTGTTTGTCGTATGATTATTGAATTTATAACATAAACTGATAGTCTTATTTGTATAAAAGTGTAACTTTGATATATCCAAAAAAATATTGTTGAATGAAAAGGAGGACAATTTTGAGCGAAAATTTTGATTTTTGAATGATACTCCGTCAGTTGAAATTATACTAATGATGGGATCAAATTGAAAAAGTCAAGCTCACTAAAACATTACTTCCTCCATTCTATTTGTTCTATAAATTTACCTTCTTCACATAGGATGGGCGTTTTATTTTGTTCATATCTTTAGTTACGTGTTACAAAAAATTTGATATTAATAATGCACTTGAAAAGACAATAAAAACAAGATCCCACATTAATATTTTTTAAATTATATGTTAAAATTTATATCGAAAATTCTTCTTACATGTGAATAACGTCCCAAAAGCAAATGCATACGATCAAATGGAATGGAGGAAGTATTAATCATGGATTAGACTGTACTTCGTATGTTAATACGCGGTGTATTTACGATCAAATTATGGTGAGTTTGGGAAAATGAAATTGGAATTTAATTCCGGAATTGGTCAATTCACATGTTTGGGAAGCATTAGGAATTGAAATTGAAATTGGAATTGGCTCAATTACATCCCAATTCTGTGGTAGTTCATTTTATGGTCATCTCAAATATTTGGTAGAAGGTAGTCATTTGAATTTCTCATTCAATTTTTTGTACACTTAATTACGACTAAAAATATAAAAATTTCAAAATATTTTTTTAGAAGTTGGTACAATATGAATTAAATTTCATTTTTTCAAAGTTTTTAACAAAATTTTATATATAAAGTTGTCAATTCCAATTTCATGAGTAGTTAAACATCATTGTGAAATTGAATTTGAAATTAAAATGCAACATTTCAAATCCTACAATTAAAATTTAATATTTCAAATCAATTTCAAGTTTCCAAACACAACCTTAATCAAATTATGAGAACCAAAGGATGAGTACTCGACTAGCGTACAAAGTACAAAAAATACTACGAGTAATTAAGTAAGTAACAAAACTGATAGAATCTGATGGTTCAAGTTCTAGTGTTGGTGCCGGTGCTCCCGGTGGTGGTGGTGCCGGATCTGCCGGTGCTCCCGGTGGTGCTAGTTGAAATACTTCTTTCATTTGGCACTACTACGACAAAGACTTGTTACTAGAAGATCCGAAGAAATTCTATACAAGTTGTGAAATATATATGTTATGTCCAAGGAACAATGATAAGGTATATTTGCCATCGCGGCCAAGAGTATGAAGCACTGTATCGCTACTTGCAGAAGCAACACGATGTTAATAAAGACACCGACCCGACCAGGCCACGATCAGAACCCCCAGGTAAGTAAGTCAGTCAGTCAGTCAGGTAAGTAAGAACTACGTGGACTTTGATTTTTTTGAGATACGTAGGCTTCTTAATTGTTATAAATTTTGAAATAATAAGATTATAACAATTTTAAGCAAGCCCTTTTTTTTTTAAACCACCATTGTTTTACGTTTTTTAGCAATTTTAATTTAAAATAGCAGGCTGACCCGCGGGCCTCAATGTTTAAGCCCGTGGCCGTATAAGCCCGGCCCTCCGAGCTGTGCTCGGGATCAAACAATTAGGCCCAATTGTTAACGGGCCACTCTGGGCCCGGCCTGACCCGATCCTTGGCCAGGCCTAGTACTAATGCCCGACTCACACCGGGATTAAATAAATAAAGAGAAAAGGATCTGGAAAGGGAATTGTCATCAAAACTCACGGGTTGAAGTCTTTTTTATACTTTACCCCCGAAGAGCTTTCCAAAATTCCCAAATTCCCCAAATAAACCCTAGAAACTAATAAATACATAACCAATTTCCGATTCATAAATTGATCAATTTGTCCTGATTTTCGACGCCATCTCATCTCATCTCATCTCATCTAAATTAAGGTATGCCATTTTCTCCCTCTTTTCAATTTTTCTCATTTGATTCGATACGATCTTCAATGATTAATTTTTCGATATCTGATCATGTGCTTTGATTTGATGCTTAAAACTGTGCTCTGTGTGTGTGATTGTTTTGTGATTTCAGTGGGTATGGATTTGGAAACCGAGAATCGAATAGCTTCAATTCTATTGAAAGAGGCGGCCGAGTTACGTCGTCAAGCTCAGCAAGACGGCGCTCTTGCTTATCTTCATAAGCCCACCGTCCGCGGCCGCCCCAATTCCCGCTTTCTCACCGCTACAATTCGCGGCATTGAACAAGGTAGTACTTCTTCTTTCATCTTGTAAGGTCCCACATCGGTGAAGTATAAGAGAATGTAAGGTCCCCCATCGGTTAAGTATTAAGAAAATTGTCTAAGGAGGCGCTCCACCCATTGCCAATTGGTTTTGGGATGGAGCCCTCCAGCGGTTAATGAAGCGGATATTCTCCTAGTTGTTGGCGTGGCCCAGCTGTGTGCAACTCTTGAGCTATGTCTGCTAATGATGGTTTAATCGTCGTTTTAGCTCTTTTTATTCTGGTTAAATGTTTTTGTTTTCAATAATTTGTACACTTTATATTAGTCTAATTTTCCCAAAACATGTGTGTGCTAACTATGTCGCCTTTGTCCATTGAGTCAATGAGTTACACCTAGGAAATTTAGTGCACAACTGAAGTTGCGGTGTTCACCGAGTCATTCAGTGAACTTGGTGTTATGTATTTAGGAAAACTGGGCGACATTGTTTGACAGATTAGGAAGTGAGTCATTGTTTGACGGAGAAACGGAACTAAATTATGTCAGCCGAAGTTTCGCGTGAGTGTTTTTTTAGTCTTCCACTTTACCCTTTATTTTGTCAAGGACAGAAAATCCCATTAAATAGTGTTAATAGTACTCCATATCATATCATATGAACCTTGTGTAGCCAACTTTTTATTTTTTATCGTTTTCTAAGAAGCTTTTATTTGGGTGGTGACAGCTAATCGTGCAGTAGAGGTGGATGAAATGTGGCGTGCTCGGCAGAAGGAGCTAGAGATGGATGGTAGGCCTAAAAGTAGGCCGAAATACCACAACTCCGAGGATAGTCGTTGTGGCAGGAAGGAAACACGTGCAGAGTTGTCGAGAAGCAGAAACAGAGGGGATGACCCACATGGCACTTGCTCGTCAAACAAAAGATCGTATGAAGAACACGGTTTCGGGGAAGACAACTGCTTGAAGGATGAAGAGCTTGAGCAGTTTCTCCAATCAAGGTGAAACCAATAAATCCTTCTATTGTATCTTTACTTCAGTATTGACCTGTGTTTAACATTTAGACCGAAATCAACAGTAGCTCTCATGCCGACAGTAGTCTCTGAAAAGCAAATCGATCCAAACTCCAAAGACTTACTAGTTACTACTCTTTGGCTCTACTTGCTGCTGTTGTAATTATGACGTGGCAGCCGTTTCACGTGATTCTCTATACATTTACATCATTTGTCATTCAGATACACTTGATTAGTGATGCACTAAGGTAACGTTGATGCCGATGTTCTTTTATTATTGCTTCCTCATCTTGGTGATTTTCATCATTAAAACGAGAAACACATTCATTCAGTAATTATGCTACCTTGTGGACTTGAGTTGTCGTACATACCTTGTGGACTTGTGGTACCTCGATCTCATTTTTATTGACCTCATCTTGGTGATTTTCCATCATTAAAACGAGAAACGCATTCATTCAGTAATTATGTTACCTTGTGGTACCTCGATCTCATTTTTATTGTCCTCATTTGACTTGTGATCGACCTTTATCGATTTTCCCATCTCATTTCATTGTTTGACTTACTGATTGACTATGTTTTCAAATGCATTGTTTTTCCCTGTTCCAACCGTCTTCAGTCCCATAATAATATATATACTGAAACTCGCATTGCTTTTATTTATTTTGTCAGCGTTGAAAGTTCGTCCCTTGAAAGACCCTATTTTTAGTGTTTAATCTTGTTTATTGTCGGGATACTGACGATGGATAAAAATTCATGGGACATTGGCAGGACGAAACGCGGTAGGGGTTCAGTAGGTTCAAGGATGGATGAAACAGGTCCCTATCTTCCCAAGTCATCAGAGTCATCACAAGATAGAGCATGTAGTAGTTTCGACGACTTTGATGGTGAGAGGCCCCGGTATCGTCTTGGCCCAGAGAGGTCTTCAGCTTTGAAATGTGGTGAATCTTCTGATGACGAGCCTGAAGAACAGCAAAGGTCAGCAAAGAAGAATAAATCAGGAGGGTCCAAAAAGAAACACTCCAAGAAGCACAAGTCGAAGGACCGAGATAAGAAAAAGAAGAATAAAGAAAGCCGACATAAGCACTAAAGAAAGCCGACATATGCCAATTGCGTCTGTAATTTGTAGAATCCAAGCCTCTGATGTTCATATTGTATACCTATTTCTAGTGAGAGTATTCCTAATCAATTTATGTTCACTGGGAGTAAAAGCGCTGTAGGCTTTCCGACACTGATGTTCCATTCTTCTGTATACTCAGTATTATCGAGTGTGATTTGAGGTTCGTACAAGTTAATGTATTTGAACTAGTCCAATCTTGCTCTGCCTTGTGTGTTCTTATAATTTGCACTTGCATTTCGTGTCATCTATATATGGGTCATCGTAGATAGGTAAACGATACACTTTCATTGATCCCATATCTCGCTTCACTTATTTACCTCATTCATATGTAAGAACCCTATTTGAACACTTAAAAATTAACAATTGGATCAAAAGTTATGAGGTAAACAAGCTCGCTCAATTTCCTCAAGTTAATTCAATTGAATTGAGTAATTTGTGTTGGGTGTGTGTAGAACTGGCAAACGGTTTAGGGCTGGGTCCAACTCTTGATCGGGTTTGTTCGGCTCTAATTGATATGTCGAATCGGGTCATTTCTGGTCCCAGGTTTGTTTCCGGTCAACAGTTATTGGGTCATATCGGTTGGGGTCAATTTAATTGGTTCCTTTGGGTTAAATTGTATAACATACTCCGTAGATAAATAAGCAAAATGTTTGGTCAAGTTAGGCCGGGGTGGTCATTTATATATATATATTTAGTGTTAGTCGATCGAACAATATCAAATTAGTTATTTTTAATCATTTAAAGTCACTTAATGTATAATGTATAGGGTCAATAACGGGTCAAATTGTTTTGAGTTGAGTCGATTCGCATTGCCGGTCAATTTCGGGTCGAGACATTGCGGGTAAAATAAAGTGATAATAATTGATTAGAACAAACTCACAAGACGATAAGTTATATCAATCGGATTTGATCGTGCTAATATGTGGAATTCCTTACCGTCTTGCTTATTATATTCATAGAGTTATGTTCTTTATCAAATAATAGTCCCAAAAAATATGGACAAATTCAATGATCCCTTCATTTTGTGCTTATCCGTCTGTTTGTCTGTCTATTTATCTATCTGCAAATCTACAGACTACAAACGGGAGTACGGGACGCCAGGAAAGCATAATTTATAACATCTCTTGCAGCATAAACACCAATCTCACTATGTTGAAAAGGGAATGTGGCAAGGCACCACTGCCAATCCCCAAAACCAGGCCAGACGCGGTGACCTAGGAAGCACCGATACTTCTAAAATATGCCGTACCCGTATCCGATACGTATCGGATACCCGATACTCCTCCGATACTTCCCGATACTCCTCCGATACGTCCCGGTACGTATCTTGAGGTATCGGATGTTTTCCGACACTTCTGTGATGTTTGACACGTCACTGATACTCCACCGATACTCCACCGATACCGATACTCTAATAAAAAAAATAAAAAAAATCAAAAGAAAGCATGATAACCTTGATGATGTTGGTTCTCTTGACGCTTACTTTTCCTCGACGACCGATACGAAAATGGTCATTTTTGAAGATGATACGTATGGTGAATTTGATGGTGATGTTTAGTTTAGTCTTTTATATTTGTAAGACTTTGTACCTTTTCTAAATTTATATTAACTTTGTAAGACAAGTTATGTATCATTTTGACGAATTTATGGTTTTTCAATTGGCCAATTTATATTGACTTTTATTTTGACTTTTATTTTGCTGTATCGCGTATCGTAAAATTTTAGATGGCCGTATCGCGTGTCCGATACGTATCCGTATCGGGTGTCCGTATCGGTATCGGTGCTTCCTAGGCGGTGACAATACGTTAGCACTACCTGAAAAGGAAGATGGACCATCCCAAAGACACGCGAGGAACAAGTATAACTACTAAAAACATCACACAAAATATCCTACCCATTAGGATAAGATCCAACAAATATGAGCCGAATCCAGGATTATCCATTGTCATTCCTACAAAAAAATTGTTATTATTATAAAATGGTGTTATATGATAATCTGTGTATATACATGACACATGATTTCTTTCGCAATGCTACATCATCATGAAATTCATAGGCAATTTCTTCCTCAGAGGATAAACTGATACAATAATCTCTTGACCAATTCCATAGAATTTTTGCTTGTCATGATTGTCAAACCTTGTTAAACTATATAAATATCATTATTACCAAGTCTTGACTTTAATTTTAGTTATTATTTCCAATTAATTTATTATAATAAAAATATTTGCCTCACCAACATATACACAATACTATTTCCACGAATTTTCGTGAGCTCAATGACTCAATCATCAACGTCAAAAAATTCTTCTCTAAATCCTCTACTAAAAACTATAAATATAAACATTAATTAACTAAAATTTCAACCTAACTACATTCAAATTAAAGAAAGAAAAAAATGTCTGCATCTTCTTGCATAGTATGTACTATTGTATCACTTATAATCATGTTTTGCGCAATAGGCATACCCCTTATAGTCTACTACGCCCAAAACCCTAAAGATCCAACTTTCACCCTTGAAAACGCCTCGGTCCAAGGCTTCAATTTAACGTCTGACGGTCACTTCACCTCGTTCTTCAACCTCGTTATCAAGGCCAATAACCCTAATCGCAAAATGAAGCTCAAATACTCGGGTGTTCGAGTTTCGATTTTCAAGGACAAGCAAAACTTGGCCGAAGACGCCCTAGACAACTTTGCTCAACGTAAAAGGACCGTGACAGTTCTAAGGGCCGAACCGATTGCCCTAAATGTGTCCTTAAAAAAGGGACCCATGTTCAATTTAGGGTTGGAAAGTGGTATGGGTTATATTATTTTTGATGTTTTTATGACATCTTCATTAAATGGGGATAATCTTGAGGTTAGTTGTGATAATGTTGTTCTTAATGTTACTACAAGTGATACTAATAATTTAATGGCTTCTTCTCCATCAAATGGTGGTATTGATGTTAAACAAAATTTTTCAAGCATTGATTGTGGTGTATATATTTATAGTGATGATGATTATTAATCCCTTGATTGTACTAGCAAGTTGTAAATCTTGTACTCGTAATTGTTTGTTATTTAAAAATTGTATAGTAATTTGGTGATTAAAGAATTGTACATAAAGTTTGATGTTTATATTCATATAATCAGGGGCGGAGCCAGGAATAATATATAGGTAGGGCCAAATTTAAGAAATTTACAAATTAAAAGAAAATTACGGTTCAAATTGTTAAAAGGTATATCATCATGTATTTTGTGTTATCTGTGGTAAATTTGTAAAGATATCTAGAAAAATAATACGAGTAGCTAGTTGGACATGCATTATTTTACCAATGGTTTAGGTATAATGTAACAATCGTGAATTCATGAAATTAGCACGAAGTATAACGTAACAAACATGAGTTCATGACAATTCGAATTATATACAAGTTCATATATTTCGTATTTACCAATGATTTAGGTAGTACGTATATAACTTCTTTTACAAACAAAATTAAATAGTACGAAGTAGTATAAATTATTTAGTAGCACCAAATGAGAAATATTAATTTGGATAAGATGAAATAATTACTAATCTAACAAAATTGAAGTATTTGTTTGAAGTCAAATGTAAAATAGAGATATATATACTCCTTATTAGTAAATAAATAAATTAAAACGAATAAAAACCAATAAATAATAAAATAAATTACAATTAAAAAAATAAAATAAAAAGATGAGGGTAGGGAGTTTTGAACCCAAGACATACAAAACAAAAAGACCCACAATTACCAAATAAACTACATCTACATACTGTTAACAAGTTGGACTAAATTTTATTTATCTTGATTACTCCTTGGGCCAAGGCCCATATGGCCAAGGCCTGCCTCCGCCCCTGCATATAATGCACTCAATTAGACTTTTTAAACAAAGTCTCATACACCGATATACGGAATAATAATTATCTTTTTAATTTATATATTCTTAGTTAAACTAAAAATTATATTTTCATCTATAAGTCGTATAGGAAGATAGAAAATTTATTTGCTTAAATATAGACCTAGTCCAATGAGTTAGTTGAATAAATTTTAAAATTTTAAAATTATTATTTTAACGACATGTATCTCACTTAATAAAAATAAACGAATATGATTTTCCGTATACGCTTTTTACTCCCGTCATATACTTTTTTCATTTTTTTTCCCTCTCATACCCTTTTTTACTCATTCTCTATACAAATTTCTCTCTTTTAGTTTTCTAAGTTTACTTAACCTAAATTCATCCTATTTTCAATTATTTCAATCCAATTCAATTCAATTCAATTTATTTCAATTCAATTTCAATTTCAATTCAATTTCAATTTATTTCTTAAAGTTATGTTATTTGTATGAGTTAATCTTGATAAGTTTTGGGATAAAAATCAAATTAGGGTTCATTGAAAATTGAAATTTGGGTGGTTTCCGGGAGGCGGCGGGAGGCTAACAACCGCGGCGTAGGTCTGCCGGTGGCCGGAATTATGGTCTCCTCCACCCAGTCCAGGCGGTACAGGTTTGCCGGTGGCCGGATCTACGGCCGTAATATAATATCAAGGTCGGGAAGCATCACATGATACTGAAAGTACAACAATAATCAATCATGTTTATTACATCATGACACAATGAAATCCATTGATCAAAATTTCAAAAGCATCACATGAACATCCTTGATACTATGAGCCAATCTACACCGATGCTCCGAGGCCTCCAACATGCTCTTGAAATTTTGAAAAGTTTGTATATTACGGGAGTAAAAAAAGGGTAAATTTAGAAATTAAAGCGAAAAAGTATATAACGGGAGTAAAAAGCGTATACGGAAAATCAATACCCAAAATAAACACCTTTCTCTCTCCCTCTCTCATTAATAACATGAGTAGTTAATTCCCGTTATGTACAACAATATTGTATGCTTCATTTCATATAAACAAACAACAAATACAAAAATAAAAAATAAAAAAAGTCAATAAACAACAAACTATATATATATATATTGAAAATGAAGATATATCATTAAATATCGGGCGACCTTGTTAAATGACTAATAATGTGAAAAATATATTTGGTACTAAAAATTTATCGAAAATAACTACCCAGTTTAGAATTTAAAATTATAAGTATCGACAAGAAAATATGAAATGAACAGTATAATAATGTGTTAATAAAAAAAATCTTACTAAAACACGAATGTACATTACAGAGACGCTAAAACTAGTTATAAATTAAATAACACTAAATCACCAAGTTATTAATTTATTGTACACTTCTTAAATCAAAAAAAAAAAAAATTTACACAAGATTTACAACTTACAGTACCATCCAAGGGATTAATAATAATCATCAATCATCACTATAAATATATACACCACAATCAATACTTGAAAATTTTTGCTGAACATCAATACTTGTATTACCACTTGTATTATTATTATTAGCACTTGTAGTAACATTTAAAACAACATTTTCACAACTTACCTGAAGAGTCCTATTATTTAAAAAAGATTTCAAATAAACATCAAACATAATATATCCCATGCCAATTTCTAAACCTAAATTGAACAAAGGTCCCTTATTTAAGGACACATTAAGGGCAATTGGTTCGGCCCTTAAAACGGTCACGTTCCCTTTACGCTGTGCAAAATCGTCTAGGGTGTCTTCGGCCAAGATTTGCTTGTCCTTGATGATTAAAACCCGAACACCCGAGTAATCGAGCTTCATTTTGCGATTTGGGTTATTGGCCTTGATAACGATGTCGAAGAACGAGGTGAAATGACCGGAGGACGTTAAATTGAAGCCTTTGACCGAGGCGTGTTGGAGGGTGAACGTTGGATCTTTAGGGTGTTGGGCGTAGTAGACTATAGCTGATATGCCTATTACGGCAAACATGACTATCATCGATACAATAAGTAGCGTACATACTATGCAATAAAATGCAGACATTTATTATTGTTTTGGATGTAATAATAGATTTTACAGTATAATTTTTTTTACGTTGATTGAGTTTATGGAAATGGTATTGTTCGTGTGTGCATATATATATATATACACGTTCTTAAGGCCATAAGTTTTATTATAATAAATCAGTTGGAAATAAAACTACTTGAAAAATTCTTAAGCAATAATATATATCTGACATCTAATTCGTAAGGATTATAAAAGGCATTTCATCATTTTCGAACAAATCAAAGGAAAATAATTTTTTAAGTGAGGTTAAAGATCTCGTCAATTAATCAACTAATCACTATAAATAAACGTAACCTTTTTCAAATATAGTGAAAGATCGAGAGTTCAAATTTTTAGAAATAAAGATACCACATTTCTTATCTATCAGTACCTTTTAAGGGAGATCTAAAACAAAATTTGTGTAGATTTGACCTAAAAGAAACAAAAGTTTACTAATAAAGTGGTAGGAACAGTCCTAAAAATTAACATTAGAATCGACAGTTCGGCTGAGCCATATGTATGCAGGCCGGCCCAAGGAATTTTAGACAGTTTTTAAACCTGTTAGAGTGCAAACTTAAGTCCCACATCGATGGAGAAAAAAATGAAAACTCATCTATATAAGTGTCCACCAAATATAATAGTCTGAGGCACTTTTTGGGAAGAGTCAAGAAAGTAAATCGTGCTTGAGCTTCTAAAGCGAGACAATATCATCTATTATTATGATCATGACAGCCGTCGCAGACAATATGCGATCTGAGTAGGCTTCCATTATAACAAAACCAAATAGCTATAGATTAGGCTCAGCTCAAAGCGAACGATATCATATTGATAAGATGATAAGGGAGGTTCTAACACTTGCTTAAAGGAAACATGACAAATAAATCTCTTGACGAATTCCTTGGCGTGTTTGCTTGTCATAATCACAATTATTAAACTTTGTTAGAGTGTAAAAATCAACGCCAAGTGACGACTTCAATTTTAATTTTTATTTCCAATTGATTTATTATAATAAAAAAAATTGTCTCATTAACATAGAGTACATACAATACAATTATCATTAAATCGACGACATTATTTCCAAATTCTTCTCTAATCTCTGGTGTACTAAAAACTATATAAAAACATTAACTTCTAATTATTTTCTACTTGTTTACATCCAAAATAAATAATGTCTGCATTTTCTTGCATTAGCTTACAATTCTGTTTATCGTTATAGGCATACCCATTTTAGTGTACTACTCCCGAGACCCTAAAGATCCAATGTTCACCCTCGAACACGCCTCGATGCAAGGCTTCAACTTAACGTCCGATGGTCACTTAACCTCGTTCTTCAACATCATTATCAAGGCCAATAACCCGAGCCGCAAAATGTGGCTCGATTACTCACGTGTTCGGGTTGCAATTTTCAAGGATAACCAAAACTTGGCCGAAGACGGACTAGACGATTTCATCCAAGGTAAAAGGAACGTGACCGTTCTAAGGGCCGAACCGATTGCCCTTAAAGTGTCCTTAGACAAGGAACCCTTGTTCAATTTACGGTTAGAACGTTGCATGGGATATATCATTTTTGATGTTTTTATGTCATCTCTATTAAATAATGCGACAAATCTTGTGGTTAATTGTGAAAATGTTGTTCTTAATGTTACTAGTAGTGATAATAATTTAATTGCTTCTTCTCCATCAATAATTGAAGGTAATGATGCAAAGAAAAAATTTCCTAGCATAGATTGTGGTGTATATATTTATACTAATGATAATTGGTAATCCCTTAGATAGTTCTATCAAGTTGTCAATCTTGTGTAATTACTAGTGATTTTAGAAGTGTACAATAACTTGGTGATTTAGTGTTTTTTTTTTTTTAAAATTTACTAGTGATTTTAGTGAAGGAATATCGTTTAACGCGAATAAGAAACTGGCATTTGTCGGAAAAAGAAGTAAAAATTAAGAGGAATAACTATAAAGATGAATAGATAGAAAATCCTGTGAGGCAGTTTTACACTAATTTAAGTGAGTCTAACAATACAAATTACAGTTAAATAGATTAAAAAAAATATAAAATAGATTTATTAAACTCACTAACATATGTAGTGAAAAACAAAAAATTTATTACCATAAACAATAATTAAAAGGAATACAAATAGTATAAAATTTATCACAAAAATATGGTATCAAAATTATCATTAAAAGGGTATAAATTCTATATAAAGAAGTACAGATTAAATAAGATAATCTTATAATAATTTAATATAAAACTGTTTTACATGAGAATCAATGTTAAATTAAATGTGAGCCTGACCGTTTTCAGTTTTCTCTCCCTCAATTGGTAAGAGGCTAAGAGCCAATATGTTTGGTCTAAATTTTTGCGCTCAATTTTCAATTTGCATGATCATGAAAGTTCATTCAGTTATAATTTTAATCATCGTCTTCATTTTGAGATTTGTTTATGCTCAATTATTAAAAGTCTGTTATCTTCGTCTGAAGTTTTTCTAAACGAATCTAAAGTTTTCTGAAGGTTTCTTGAAAAAATTTAAAATTTTCGGAAATTATCTAAAATTACCTGAATTTTATCTGAAATTTATAAGTTATAACAATAATAATAATTCTAATATTTTTGTCCTAGCGCACCATTGAGTAAAGTTGACCTTTGATTAAAATTGAACAACTGCCAATTTTTTGTCATGTAAATAATACTCCCTCCATTTAACTCCATTCACAACATAACACTATTTGCCACTATTTATATATTCGGAAAAATATCGATATTGTGATTGATATATAATTGAGAATATGGTCATGTATGATTTTGTTTTGTTCGTCTTCTAACACACAATATTAAAATTAAATTTGTACAACCTTTTATAATACGTAACTATAGATATTACCGTTGTAAAATTCGCCTCGACAAGTGGACCATGATATCATGTAGTGAATGGAGTTGAATGGAGGGAGTATGGTTATGAAACTTGTACCGTTGTTTTCTTTCACTTTTGGCCAATTTCAATACAAATGATCATTCTACTAACTAGAGATGGAAGTGGGCCGTCTTTGGGCGGCTTCCGCGTCTTGGCATCGCGTCTTAGAAGTTAAATTTTGGCATGGCAGAAGCGCGGTTAAGCGTCTTGCGTCTTGCGTCGTGCCCGTGCCTTGTTTTCAAAATGAAGGCCCAGACACGGCCGTGCGGGCCCACGCCCAACGTCTGCGTCTTTGGGTGCGTCTTTGGAGTCATTGGCGTGCCCGCCACAATGACCCACGCGATGTTTGTATATTTTGAGTTTTTTTCGACCCGAGCGATTGAAAATTTGGACGAATTTAATTTTTTAAGCTTAAAATAATGCAAATACAAAGTGAATTTTTATTATTACGGAGTAATAATCATTTAAAAATTAAAAAAAGTTAAAAATACGAAACGATCTGACCTCACAACAACCATTGTAGTTAATTAGTCTCACAAAACATGAACCCGATATATATTGTATAATATCAACACTCATAAATCTCAATATATTATATTATAACGGAGTATAATAAAAGAAAACTTACAAAAAATTAATTATAATTCACTAAAAATAAGGGCTAAGACGTGCCGTAAGCGTCTTGAAACGCAGCGATGCCTAAGTTGGGCCGTGCCTAAGGCGAAGTCTTGAGTCTTGGAGTGCCAAAGGCACGCCATTTTCATAAAAAGCAAGGCCCAGGCACGGGCCATGGCCCATTCCGTGTCGTCCGTCTTTGGGCGTGCACGATGTGGGCGTCGTGCCAACTTGGGTTCGCGTCTTGTCTTTGGCCGTGCTAGCCCATTAGCCCACGGCCCAACTTTCATCTCTACAGTACTAACAACTCCTAAAGTTGAGTGATACACTTTTGTACGGGAATTACTTTTTACATTTGCTACTTTTGTGAATCTTAATTATTTGGGTAAGAGTAGATTTGAAATGTTTGATTTTTTTAAATATTATGTTTATATTTTAAATAATATGATGTGTTACAAATTTAACTACTTGTACATTAATAGTTGTCATTTTATTACTCTGTCCAATTTGATGATTAGTTTACGGTTACTTTATACACATTTATCGATGTAAGGATATCGGTAGAGGAAAGAACTAAAAAACAATAATATAAGTACAAATGAGGTCCCACTTGTTTTAAATAGATAAAATTAAACAATGTGATTGAGTTATGTAAAGGGCTCACTAACCACATGGGTCACAAAGACAACTATGAAAATGTAAACAAATGACCCGTATACCTCTTAATGCAAACAAAGTGTAAACAAATGACCGGAACGGAAGGAGTAGGACTAATTACAAATAGTCACTATGTATTTGCGTATTTTTACAAATTACCACTACATATTGTCATTTTTATAAATAACTTCCTAACTTTTGTGTATATATCCAAGTCACCACCATATTTTTTTTCCAAGCATTGTTTGTCTTAATTTTTGTCCTGAAAAGTTTAATTACCAAAATAACGTTATCATAACACTAAAAATTGAAAAATCAAACTCCCAATGAACCAAAATTTTAATTTAGAGCTAGATGTCGTCGATTCCGTATGAATCAAGAGTTTGATTTTCCACAGGGAGTTCGGTTTTTCATTCTTAGTATTATGATGAGGTTATTTTGGTATTTTAAACTTAACGTGACACAAATTAAGACAAACGACACTTGGAGAGAAAAAAATACGGTGGTGATTTGGATATATACATTAAAGATAGGTGGTTATTTGTAAAAAATGTAAATACGTGATAGTAATTTGTAAAAACACGCAAATACATAGTAGTTATTTGTAATTTATCCATTTTATTATGGTCTTCTTGTTATATTCACGTCTCATTTGCTAAGACGTGCTATTGGATGGATATTCAATTTTATTTCCAAGGTAGTTTAATTAAATTGTTACGAGCATTATATTCGGAGTACTTTCTAATGTTGTACTCCATAATATATTTTGGGTTAGATTTTGAATAGTACTAGTTTTCGGGCCCGCCCCAGGCCGGGCGCCCTATCTGTAATGAAAAATTCTTAATTAATAAAATATTGACTTTATTTTATTTATCAAAATAAGTAACTATAGAAATTAAAAACACGCCGAATATTTCAATATTAATTATGTACTACTTACTTATTATATTCAAATTATGTATGAATTAGATAACTCATAATTATAATGAGCTTTCATTAAACTCTATCTTTTAAGTTATTAACCAAATTTAATGAGTATTTATGGAACAGCCCTAATTGGATAAAATGATTAACAAAAAATTAAAACATATTCATTATTTAGTTGGTTTTATGTGAGAGTGTCTAATATGATGAACACTTAAATAACTAAATAATTGTTTTTTTGAGTAAGACGTAGCACAATATATTTATTGTGGGACCCTCAAATTAGTAAATTTGTGTTTACTATTTAATACTTCTCCAGTATTCTAGTAAAAATATTGATACTACTACTTATAATTTATATAATTATCGTTGCAATTTTTATTGATACTATTACTACCATTAATTTAACAAATATTGTTACTATTATTTTATTATGATATTCAAATAGGTGATTACTATACTATTGGTGATTACTATTACATTTACTATAATTAGTTGTTCACGTTATTTTATCTAATTTATTATTACTATTATTTATATAATTATCGCTGCTATTTTAGTTTATATATACAATACTCTATAGTAGATTAATTTCTTATTTACTGTCGTACTACTAATAGAATATTTTCATATATTAATTAATTTGTATATTTAAAAAAAAATTATTTTTATTTTCCAACTATTAAGAATACCTAATTATTAATTTTTAGTGGTCTTCTAAAGGGTATTAATTTTTTTAGTAATATAGTAAAAAAATAATTTTTCTATATTTATTTCAAAATATTTTTAATTACTAATTTATAGAAAATTCTTATATATAATATTTTAAGATTATCTTTTGTTAATTTTTAATAGTTTCCTTACTGGTATTGTCATTAATTCTAGTGAAAACATTAATGTCTAATCAATGTTTGACAAATGTCGATCATTAGAGTGTACAGGTTCTAATCTATATATATATAGTATTTTGTCTTATAATTTAATATGAAGTATATAATTTTAATTTTAATTCCGAAAAAAAAAATACTTTAAAAAAGAATAGTAATAAACTTGAATATATAAATACGCAACGTACAAAAAATAAAGTAAAAAATCATCATGAAATTAAGCTATGTTCAAATACATATATGGTAATGAAGAAATAAAACAATTTAAAATTAAACACTCTCATCAAATCTAATATCTAGTAAAAAATAGAAAATACACAAATCGTAATCATAATTAATTAAAGTATAATAAACCAAAACTATTAGGAAGCCAAAGATGAAGAGTTTATCACACCTTCCAAATACGATATATCTATTTTTTCCAATTTTAATTTGAAAATATAGAGTTTTTGTTATAATATTTGATTAGATATTTTAAATATATTTTGATTAGGTTTAAGGTAAGTTTTTTTTTTTTTTTTTTTTTTTATATGTTCTATTAAAATGATCATCATAAAATTAATCTATGTTTAAATACAAACATGATTATGAAGAAATAAAATAATTTATAATCAAACACTCTTATCAAATCAAATATACCGTAAAAAAAATAGAAATAACACAAATGGTAATCATAATTAAAGTATAATAAACCAAAACTATTAGGAAGCCAAAGATATAGACTTTATTGTTAGTTTAATGTATAAAATATTTAAAAAATATATTACTTTCAAAAATTTATTATTTTTATTTTATTGTTAGTTTTCACACCATCCAAATATAATATATCTATTTTTCCAATTTTAATTTGAAAATATAGAGTTTTTGTTATAATATTTGATTATATATTTTTAAGTATATTTTGATTTCGTTTAAGGTAAGTTTTATTTTTAAATGTTCTACTAAAAAATTCTTGTCTTATTTTAGAATCCTAATAATATTAAAATATCCAATTATATTAAAATTAATAAGTTCTTTTATATATTAATATAATAACTTAGATTATATATATTAAAATAATAAATTTTTTTATCAACCAATTATGTCAGGACAAATGTCGACCGTATAGACTATAATTTCAACTTGATAGATAAATAGATAGATAGATATTAAGTCTTATAATTTAATATGAAATATATAATTTGAATTTTAATTCAGAAAAGAAATATTAATTTTATCCTATCTTTATACTCCACCATGGTGATTCTTCTTTTTTAACCTAATTTTTAGTAATTCTCCTATAAAATTAATATGAACAATTAAATTAAAACATACTACAATAAAGCTAACTTAAATATCAAACATTATAACTTATTTTTATAACTATTATTATATAACTGTAACTAATTACTTAATTTAAAAATAAGATAATTAATATATCTATATATTTTTTACCTTTCACGTGACATATTTATTAGTTTTGCTATTGATTTTGTAACCAGTTTTTTCAATGAGAGTTTAAAATCTTGAATTAAAATTTAAATCTGCAACATACAAAAAAAAAATAATTATTATGAATTTAATTAAGAATTGAAACTGTTAAAAATTAAACACTTTTATCAAATCAAATACACCGTAAATCCTATCTTTATACTCCACGATGCTGATTTTTTTCAACCTAATTTTCAGTAATTCTCTTACAAAATTAACATTAACATGAACAATTAAATCAAAACTTAATACGATAAAACTAACTTAGAGATCCAACATTATAAATTATTATAACTATTATTATATAACCATAACTAATGACTTGATTTAAGAATAAAATAATTAATAGATCTATATATATCTGTTTTACCTTTCACGTGACATATTTATTAGTTTTACTATTGGTTTTGTAACCAATTTTTTCAATGAGAATTAAAAATCTTGAACTTTAACTTTAAATCTGCAACATACAAAGAAAAAAAATTATGAATTTAATTAAGCTATGTTTAAATAACAAACATGATGAAAAATAACAAACATGATGACTAAGAAATGAAATTGTTAAAAATTAAACACTCTTATCAAATCAAATCAAATACACCTTAAAAAATAGAAATAATACAAATTGTAACCATAATAAAGTATAATAAACTAAAGCTATTTAAATAGTACCTATAAAGACCAAACTAAAATTTTGACGTATATATACAAAAAAGGTTGAAGAATTACCTAAAAATTATCTAATGTATCATAATTTAATAAGGAAATTATGTGTCATATTATTTATTTCCAATTTTTAAAATTCTATAGATTATCATATTTCTTTTGCTATTTTTTCCTCATATTTAAAAATATAACTTCTTCATGTATATTTTTTTTCCTTAAATTATTTACTAAATATAACATGGTTTAAGTCATCTAAAATATTTACTAAATATTTGAGAGAGATATTTATAGTATATTATTATTTTTATTTATACTATATTTATACTACATTATTATTTTATAAATTATATTTATTTTTATTAAAATTTTTATTATATTTAATATGACAAATATTGTACATTGGAGCCCCCTGGGTTCTGCTTTATATATATATATATTAGATTCGTCAGGGCTTCTAAGTTATTTGGCTTTTTATAGAACGTGTTTACTAGAATTATTATTATTATTATTATTATTATTATTATTATTATTATTATTATTATTATTATTATTATTATTATTTTTATTTTTTTTATTATAACGCATTTTTATTAAAGAAATATAAACATCGTTTAAAGAGATACAATCTGGGCCCCCACCCCCTTGGCTACAGCAAAGCCAAGTCTAATAAAAATGTAAGCGGATGCCCGAGCCCCTGCATCATGGGAGGCAGAGAAGTTCTGAATCCGCTTGAGTAAAGCTATGGCCACCGAATCCAGCTCCCCCAATGTAGAGAAAGAGAACGGTAGGAAACCGTAGCCGGTACCGCAGACACTAATCCCTGTCTTAGCACATTTACTGAGTCAAGATCGGCCAATAACCCTACTGGACACCTAACTCACCAACCTGGGTCGAGTCAAGGGGAGGAACCCATGAGGTCCACACAAACATCCCGCCCCCTGTCCCAAGAGTACAGAAGCAAATCCGCATGACGAAGGGATCCGCCGTGCCCATCAACCAGACCAATGTCGACCTCCTTCCCCGCCGAGATACCAGCCCTATAGAAGATATTATTATTATTATTGTGGAAGTTTTTCACAAAAAAGGTGTTATTTGACAAACTATCTAACGAAATAGGGTTAGTTTGAAAGTTATTATGTTCAATGGGTCCACGTCATCAATTTTTTATTTTTATGTAAAAATTTAGAGAAACAGTCGTGGCCCCCAGCGGTTTCATTAAAAAATTTGAAAACCGCTGTAAGCCAAAGCGGTTTGCCTTTGCTAAGTAGGGGTTGCGGGTGTGGGTTTGGCTGGTGGCTTGCCATGGTGTGTAGGGGTCGTTTCGGGTTCGTTGGAGAGTGGTGCAGGGTGCGTTATGAGGTGGATAATGAGGTCTTACAGGAGGGGGTTGGTGTCAAGGTTAGAGGTGGCAATCGGGTCAGACGGGTCGGATTTGGGTCGGGTCAAGTCGGGTCGGGTCGTGTCGGGTTCGGGTCAAAATGCTCTTTCGGGTCGAGTTGGGTCATGGTCGGGTCAGGTCATATCGGGTCAAATAGTGTATCGAGTCGAGTCGGGTTTGATTCGTGTTGTTATCGGGTTGAGTTATTTCGGGTTAAATAGTGTATCGGGTCGGGATAATAGTGTATCGGGTTGAGCTTAATAATTACCGAGTCATAAAGTTAATCGGGTTAATATCGGGTCAGGTCGTCATCGGGTCAGGTCCGGGTCGGGTTCGGGTCTTTGATTATCGGGTCATGTCGGGTTGCGGGTCATCATCGGGTCGGGTCGGATTCGGGCCACTGATTATCGGGTCTTGTCAGGTTGTGGGTCATCGTCGGGTCGGGTCGGTTTCGGGTCACAATATTTTCAGGTTTATCGGGTCGGATTTCGCTCGGGTTCGGGTCGGGTCAGCCTTGCTAGCTCTAGTCAAGGTTAGGACCGTGTCCTTGGGTGCGCTTGTTACCCGAATTGTTTGTTAAGCGTCCTCGTAAACCTTCTCACGATCCGACTACTCATTTCTCAACCGCAACCCTACAAAATCCAATGAATGAAAAGCTTATGCCGACAAACAGTTCCTACAGCTCAATTCCGTGAATAAGCGACACTCCTCACATATCTGAGATGGACCACTTATGGGCTTCCCGATGAGTAGCTCGTTTTTCTTTTGTTATTTTGAGATGCTTCTCGTAACATGTATCATACCACGGAATTTTTTATGCATTGTTCAGTGCAAGTCATTCTTTCGAAGACAATATAATTTGATGAAGTTTAATTTTTAATGCGTTGTACAATTCAAGGCAATGGATTAACGACAATGTAAGGTAAAAAGACTCACTATCACTACTATTAATTAACATGGACTTAAGAGCGAGTTTGTGAAGGCCCTTAGCGGACAGATTCAAGTAGCAAGTACACCCAAAGACACGTCCCTAACCCGACACCAACCCCTCCTATATGACCACGTCCACAACACCCTCCAACAAAACCAAATCACCCTCTGCACACCCTAGCAGCCCACCAGCCACACCCACAACCCCTACCTAGCAAAGGCAAACCGATGTGGCCTACACAGCGGTTTCCAAAATTTTTAATGAAATCGCTGTGGGCCACAACTAATTCTCTAAATTTTTACATAAAAATAAAAAAGTAATGATGTGGACCAATTGAGCGTAATAACTTTCAAGCTAATCTTATTTCGTTAGATAGTTTGTCAAATAACACCTTTTTGTGAAATATTTCATTATTGTGAGACAAATTTTTCAGTCCAACTCCAAGGACAAGTGAAAATTAATCGCGTGACCAATTGATTTTAATTTTGTCACTAAGTGTCTAACTTTGTTAAACTGTAAAAATCATTACCAAGTCTCCACTTTGATTTTAATTTTAATTTTTATTTCCAATTGATTTATATTATATAATTAAAAATATTGCCTCGCCAACTCTATAACAATACCATTACCACGTAGGCACGTAGTTTCTTAAACTCGTTCATCAACATCACTAAATGCTTCTCTAATCTCTTCTACTAAAAACATTATATATAAACATTAACTTCAAATTTATTTATTTTTCAATAAACATTAACTTCAATATAATTTTTAATTACATCCAAAATAAATGTCTAGATCTTCTTGTAGAGGATTCCGATGTACGATGATACTAGTCATCTTATGTATCGTCGACTTTTAATTGAGACACCACTTAATCAAAATAATATTTTACCGCAAACAATTTAACAATCCCCATAATGATATGGCAATCCAACAATCAATCAACCTAGCGATAAAAGCACGTATATAATTCAATGTAATTGTCGGAGATGAATCCTACTTAATGTACATTTCCACATGTGATCCCACATCGGTCGTGAGATGAAAGTTGCTATTTTTTATAAGGCCTAGGGTTACTCCTCCTATTGCCGATGGAATCTTCTAGACATTATAAGCGGAATATCTCATACTCTCGGGTGTGGCCCATGCCCGTGGAATTTAACATGGTTTTGTGACCTGGGACTCTCGTTAAACTGGGCCTTTGTGCAGTTGGAAGAGAGGACAAATTTTCCCCTAGTTTGTGTTGTACAGCTAGAAGAGAGGCCAAGTCCGATCCCTCACCTGGGACGATCTCAATTGGTGTTTAGGATGAAACCTCATAAGCGGACTCTCTCATACTCACGGGTGTGGCCCAGGCACGTGAAATGCTTTAACAATAAATTATTTTAAATCCACCGTGTTACTATAATTTCGTAACCTTTTTATTAAAGTTTAAATCCTTTTTATGGTTAATTGTAACTACTAACCTTGTTAGTGATTTTAGTAGATATATTTCATGTTTTTGTATCATTTTAACTGTAATTTGTACTTTGGTTTCACATTAAATCACATTATTTTAATGTGAAACCGTCTCACAAGACATTTTAGCGGTTCTCATGTAAACTTAAAAATATACTCTTTTCATTCTAAATTAAGTGCTCGCATTTCGATTTTATGTAGATTCAAGTAGTAATGAAAATGAAAAATATTAAAAATTGAGTAGAAATGAAAACACTGATTTTAAATGGAGGTATAATATAACACACGATGCTACATTAACATACTCTTTCCGTTTCAGTGAATTGTTTACAGTTTGACTTTTTGTGAGGGGAAAAAGTCAAACTGTAAACAAATGACTGAGACAGAGGGAGTATAAGATTCAAAGGCAATTTTTTCAGTAGAGGAAACATGACAAATTAATCTCATGACCAATTCCTTAAAACGTTTGCTTGTCAGTTGTCATAAATCATACTCTCTCCATTCCAAAATAAGTGTCCGCTTTTTTATTGAATCTTAATAGAAAATGGAATACATATTTTAGGATGAAGGGAATATTTGTCAAACTTTGTTAAAGTGTAAGAATATAACCAAGTCTCTTGTTCAAATTTTATTTATTAATTATTTTTTTATTTTTTTTGCCAATTGATTTATTGTTACAATAAAAAGAGAGTTGCCCTGCTAAATATTAACAAAATACAATACCATTTCTTCTGCATCATCAACATTCTAATTAGTTACATCCAAAATAATAATGTCTACTGCATTTTCTTGCATTATATGTACAATTATATCGCTTACAATTTTGTTTACCGTTATAAGCGTAACAGCCATTTTGACGTACTACTCCCAAAACCCTAAACATCCAACGTTCACCCTCGAATATGCCTCGGTCCAAGGCTTCAATAACTTAACGTCCGATGGTCATTTAACCTCGTTCTTTGACATCGTTATCAAGGCCAATAACCCAAGCCGCAGTATGAGGCTCAATTACTCGGGTGTTCGGGTTGCAATTTTCAAGCGCAACCAGAACTTGGCCGAAGACGCCCTAAACGACTTCGTCCAAGGTAAAGGGAACGTGACCCTTCTAAGGGTCGAACCAACTACCCTTAATGTGTCCTTAGATAAAGGACCCGTGTTCAATTTAGGGTTAGAAAGTGGCATGGGATATATTATGTTCGATGTTTTTTTGGCATCTTCAATAAACGATGCGGGTTATGCGGCTAGTATAGCGGTTACTTGTGAAAATGTTGTTCTTAATGTTACTACAAGTTATAATAATGATGCAAAGAAAACTTTTCCTAGCATAGATTCTGATGGATATATATCTTTATAATGATGATAATTAATAATCCTTTTTCATGGTAGATTTAAGAAGTTCAACTTCAATAAGTGTTGTTCAGCTTTTATAAGCTCGACTCAACTCTTATAAGATCGGCTTTAATTAAGTTTAGCTCTTATAAGCTTCATCAAGCTTTAATTTTAATTGACTTCAGCCTCAATAAGTACAACTCAACTTCTATAAATTTAGCTCTATCTTGTAAGCCGAAAATAACAGGACTTTAGTTTGTTTAATTTGGAATATGAGATTTGGCAGTGTATGAGCTTAATAATTAGCGTTATGCTCTAATCTCTATATAAGAAAAAAAACTACAGTTACATCCGGGGTAAAAAAAAATATCTACGGAGTAGGTAAAGAGAGAAATAATGAATTGAACAATTATCTAGGTAAAGAGAAAAATAATGAAAAAGTTGAAGAAATAATATTATTAGTATAATGAAGACTCACTTGTTACAAAAAAGAACTACTTATACTCTTTCACATAGCCTTAACCATGATAATTATGAAAATGTAAACAAAGGACTTGTACACTCATAAATAAAAAAGTGGAAACAAATAAGCATATAACAAAAGGAGTAGTTTTTAATGTTTAGTGTATAAAAAAATCTTACACCGAGTGTAATAGTATCATTTTTCATGTTATTGGGAAAAAACAAGACTCTTAAATAGCGGGGTGTGACCGAGCCGATTTGATATCGAGTTCGG
This sequence comes from Dianthus caryophyllus, assembly GCA_023091065.1. NCBI lineage: Eukaryota > Viridiplantae > Streptophyta > Magnoliopsida > Caryophyllales > Caryophyllaceae > Dianthus > Dianthus caryophyllus. Next base: position 21,526,836 of record CM041530.1, on the reverse strand, counting down.
GTGAGCCCAGAATCGGCTTGGAAAAATATTCTCGAGTTCAGAATCAGCTCTGAATTTATCGAGCTCAAAAATTCAAAGCTCAAAATCGGCTCAGAAGAAGTCTCGAGCTCAACTCGTGCCCAATTCGAGCTAGGTTGGATATTATTTTTCTACGCTTTTTTTTTAATATCAATTAAAATAAATATCTATATACTCCGTAACAATTTTAATAAAATATTTTATTAAAAAATCGCTCAAATGAGATTACAAATAAAGAAAAACAAAATATATTTGTAGCAAAATATAATGTATATATACATAAACTAAATTATAGAGAAAATGAAAACGAGCCTAAATTCAAGCTTTCGATCTGAGTTTTACTAAGCTCGGAATCAGCTCGGATTTGACCAAACTCGGCTCGGGCTCGGGCTCGAGATCAGTTTGACTGAGCTCAAACCGAGTTTTGACCGATTTGATTCTAAGGGCTCGTCGAGCCGACTCTGATCATTTACACCCCTAGCTAGTGCAATTCAAACAACCAAAGCTATAACTATGAAAAACCGCTCGGGAAAAAAAAAAAAAAAAAGAAAAAAGGAAAAACTATGAAAAACATGGTCATAATTACTAAGTACTAGGTGATCCTATTTACAAGAGCTCCACTATTTGCTAACTACTTCAATTCTTAGGAGAAATAATAGACACATATAATATATGCTTCTCTCAACCAATTATATATTGTTGAGTTTTAACTGAGAGGCCATTCAATAGAAATAAAATATTAGACGATTTTATATTTTTTAGAATCATACATTGCGTTTGGGTCACACCCATTGGCCATTGAGAGAGGTGATCACTTCATAAGGCGAAGGAAGTTTCATCCCAAAAACAATTAGCAATACAAGTAGTCTCTTAACTTATAAGTACTCAACTCTCTTTATCTCGATCGATATGGGGCCTTATATATATATAGTTACATGTGGATCGGAGTTTTTCTTCACACGCCCCTCACGTGTAAGGTCCCTTATTCATTAGCCCCGATCAGATGACCATGGGGATTGTGTTTCATTAACCTCGGTTACACGACCGTGAGGATTTTGTTTCATTTAGCCCAGGTTTGTTTTCATCTAGCACAGGTCACGACAATCATGGACTCTAATACTATATTAGATTCATGCATCGATCCTGACCTAAACTATTTGTTTAATTAGTTAGTTCACGTGTAAATGCACAGTTTATATCACGATAAAAGTATTACGCTGTAGTATGTCTTGTACTCCTTCCTTGTCCTTCATTTAGTCGCACTCATTTAGCCATACTTTATCTTTTAGGTATTTAAAACCGTGTACCGTATTATATTAGTATATAAAAACCTTATTGTATATTTTTGTTTAGCCCTATGATATGAGACATTTGACATTACCGATAAAATTCTTTCTGTTTAATTGGTTCGAAAATGGTGGCATGGCATGCACTTATAATCCCTACGAATTAAATATGAAATACTGTTTCTTAAGAATTTTTCATAATTTCATAATTTTATTACAAATTGATATATTATATAATACACCATATTGCCTTTCGACTTCGACCAACCAATATACGGAGTACTATACCTTTTTCAACGAATTTGCTATTATAAGCTCTAATTAAAGTCAAAAAAGTTTCTCTAAAATCTATACCACTGCTACAAACTATAAATTACATCCAAAATAATAAATGTCTGCATATTCTTGTTCTTGCACAATATGTATATCATTTATTGTATATTTGATAACCATCTTAGCCGTCTCATGCATATTAATAGTCTACTACGGCCAACACACTAAAAATCCAACGTTCACCTTCGAACACGCCTCGGTCAAGGGCTTCAATTTTACATCCGACGGTCACTTAACCTCGTTTTTCGACATTGTTATCAAGGCCAATAACCCAAACCCCAAAACAAATCTCAGTTACTCCCGTGTTCGGGTTTCAATCATCAAGGACAAGCAGAACTTGGCCGAAGACACCATAGACAATTTCGTTCAACGTGAAAGGAACGTGACCGTTCTAAGGGCCGAACCGATTGCCCTTAATGTGTCCTTAAACAAGGGACCCTTGTTCAATTTAGGGTTGGAAAGTGGCATGGGATATTTTATTTTTGATGTTATAATGACATCTTCATTAGATGGGCTTAATCTTGTGGTTAGTTGTAAAAATGTTGTTCTTAATGTTACTACAAGTGGTAATAATGATAATTTAATGGCTTCTTCTCCATCAATTGGTAGTATTGATGTTGAGCAAAAATTTTCAAGCATTGATTGTGGTGTATATACCTATAGTGATGACGGTTATTAATTGTTTACCTACGTACCAATTATTTATTATTTATCTTTCAATTTGGTACAAAGATCAATAAATCTCTTTAAATAACACAAATACCCCTCAAATTCTCATGTTAACCAAAAGTTTATAGAGATCGGTAAAAATGAGATAGGGGTTAGTTGATAATTAGTTAATAAAACATGAGGAAAGGTAAACAAATGACATGCTTGATACACGTCAAAAAGGAAAAGGTAAACAAATAATCGGGACGGAGGGAGTAATTGTTCGTGATTTGAAATCGTGCTATTGTTAGATAGGGAGTAGAAGAATAGATTTGTAACTGGATCCGGTTCCTTTATAAAGTTCGGAATTTTTTTAAGGAGGACACAAGATGGCGACAAATTCGTGGATTAATTCGAGTTTGGATTATTTATGGAATAAAATGACCACTTCGGATTATTCTTGGCAATTATTCCAAATAATTAAATGAATAACAAAAGTTAAATTTGATGGAATCTGGTGAGTTTTTTCACCAGAAAAATTCAATTGATAGGAGTTCTAAGAAATTAGTTATAAAAGGTGGGAGTTGTCAATAACCTAATAATAATAATAATATGAATAAGAACATGATTTTTATTTTTTTTGGATTGCGACTTTATACATACTAGTTGGCGTGCCCGTCCCCGTCCGGGCTATCTGTCATTATTATTAAGATTTAAAAATAAGTATAAAATATAATTTTTATATATTTTTCTAGTTTATATATTTACCAATTATGATATAATTTTCTATGATATTTAATATGACAAAATTTCTAAAATATAAATACTAAGGCCATGTTCTTTTCGGCTTTTATCGTATTTAATATGATAATTTTCTAAAATCAATGATTTATCATATTTGTTTTTCGTTTATTTGCTAATTATATTTTTTATCATATTTGTTTTTCGTTTATTTGCTAATTATATTTTACAATACTTACTTAATACTCCGTACTATTTATTTTTTCCTTTAACTTATTTATTAAATCAAATATTATTTTACTTTTTAAAATTGTATGAATTACCATATTTCTTTTGCTATTTCATTTTTTTTTTTTTTTTTTTAATATTTTAAAATATAACTTACTTATATTTTTTTCCCTTAACTTGAATATTTAATCCAATATATTTAAGGCTAATATTTATTCTTCAATTTTGCTATCCTACAATTTTAAAGATTCCAATTGTAGATTTAGTATTATATTTTAGGTTACATATGTTAATTATATTACACAATCTTCTTCTTTTTACTTTTTTTTTTTGTTTCTTTTCTTTTTTTGTTAATTACATATATTCTCTTTCTGTTACGTTAAAATGGGGTAATAAAGAAATTGGAATTTTGTCATTAAATCAAACTTTACCCTATCACTATACTAAACATTTTTTTTTTTTTTTTTTTTAGCAGATGTTCTTATACAAAATTGAGATTAACAATCAAATCAAAACTTAATACTATTAAACTAACTAAAAGATTACGCATTAAGCATTACAAATATTATTATACAACCATATCTAATAACTTGATTTAAAAATAAGATAATCGATAGATATTGTACATCACTTTTACCTTTCATGTTACTTATTCTTACCTTTCATGTTACATATTCATTAGTTTTTCTATTGGGTTATAATCAAGTTTGTTCAACAAAAAACTTCAAATCTTTAACGTAAAATATAAATCTACAACATACAAAGAAAAAAAATAGCAGTAATTTAATCAAGCTATGTTTAAGTATCAAACATAGTAATTAAGAAATAAAAATATTCAAATTTTAAACACTCTTATCAAATACACAGTAAAAAATAAATTTAACACAAATTGTAATCATAATTAAAACATAATAAAGTAAAACTATTTAACATAGTACGTACCTAGAAAGATCTAGCTAAAGTTTTTGATGTATATATATACAAAAAGGGATGAGGACTTACCTAAAAATTAAATAAGGTAATTTTGTGTCATATAATTGTTTATTTTGAAATTATTATTTTTCTTCTCAATTAAAAACATCTTCAATTAAATTTTTTTTTTGGAAAGTTCTAATATAGTAAAGATTTCAATTGTAGATTTAGTTTTATATTTTAAGTTACATATGTTAATATTTTTTCATCTAAAATCCTAGCAATAGTGAAATTATAAATAATACTAATATTAATTTTTTAGACCAATTATATTGTGACAAATGTCGACCATAGAGACCATGGTTTCTGCTTTATATATATATATTATATTAGATAGATTACTCATATAATGTTTTGAATTTTTCGGGTAACAATTGTATCCTACAATTAACACTTGGAAAGTATAAGACAAATTGTTAGTGCATGAGAACTAAGACAAATACTAACATTTAAACAAAATAATAACTTTTCCTATGGCGAATTACAAACAAATGTCCGTATATAAAAAGGAGTATACAATAATTTAATTAAAAAATCAGGTAAAATACAGTCAACAGAACTTAGACATTTACTCCGTAAAATAAAAATAAAATTTAACTCGAAACATAAATCAAAGACCAACAAATGAAGAATTATTTTGAATATCAAATATCGACATCACAATCTCTAGTTTGAAACTTAGTTGAATTAGAGAAATTCACAACTACGGGTGAACAAAACGCCTTCAATTTATAACGTCTCGATTTCCACACCCCGACCTTAAACTTGACCTTACCTTGAATTTTAATATCCAAATCGACCTCGCCACCTGTCCTCTCGACTTTTAAGTCGTGCGCAATATTAGGTGGCAGCGCGACACTGTAGGCCCCACTTTGTAACGTGACCCTGGTCACGTTATTTTTAGGCTGATAAAAGGGCCTAATTGTGTCACGTGACACAACTTGGCCACGGTACAACACGGTCACGTCTAATTTGTCATAGTACACGGACGCCTTTTTGTTAGGGTTGTATGCCCTAAGGACGAAATTGAAGGTCCATTTCAGCTGATTGTTGGTTAAGTCGTACCCTCGGACCCAACCCTCGTCGATTGAGTACTCCATTGTCTTCGGTTTAATCACAAGCCACGTTATTAAAATGGCTAGCCCTACGATTACTATTAACGCGAGACATAGTATCGCGATTAGCTTAGATGGGCTCTTTGATGAAGGTTTTGTTGTTGAACTTTGTGATGTTCTTGGGCCAACCATTTTTTTTTTAGTATTTATCCTTTGTTTAGGAGGAATAAAATGTGATTATTATGAATTATTTGGTGTAATAATGCAAAAAATGAGAGTTTTCGAGTGTTTTATAGTACATAAAAAGATGAGAAGGAGTAAGATTGCTTCATGGTAAGAGCAAAGTACAATTTTACGCTTTTAGGGTGTCACTATGAGCTTTTTGTTTTCTTGAATGTAACTCAAGATGGTGTAGTTTAGATTCTGTTCCTAACTTCTGTTTTAGGGTGCTATTTGCATTTAATTACTTCTTATTCTTATGGATGTTATCTTGAACGGGTGGTTAACACCGAAAAATTGTGATATTAATCAGGGCCGGCCCAATGGCGGTGTTATTCGATTCTCGGAATCGGAGCCCCAAAAAATGAAGGGCTGCATAATAAAAATAAGGGTTAATTGAACATAACCCCATTTTATAATAGTTTTTTTTTTTAAAAAATAACCCTCTTATATGTTTTTTTAATAATATAACCCCATTTTAAAACACTTTTGCTTCTAAATCACCCCCAACGTCGAAATATGCTACTTAAAAAATGTATATTCACACTCATAAATAGATTTTTCTCAATAGATTTTGACATATTTTAGTTATTCATGGTTGTATCTTGAAGAGGGTGTAGCTTAAAATGTCTTTGGTCGTCATCTTTAAGTAACAAAATTCGACTTTGGAGGTGATTTTGAAGCAAAAATGTTTTAAAAGAGGGTTATATTATAAAATAAACATATAAGGGGGTTTGTTAACCATAAAAAATTTATAGCAAAATAAATATGGAAAACAAGAAATTTATTTATTTCAAAAGATAACGTGTTACAATTTTTGTAGATCTCTTGATTTAATCACGTAGGTTTATTTGGGTTTTGGTGTGGATAGACTACGGGTCTTGTCGACTTAATCCGTAGGGAGGTGATGGGGCCTAGTTTGTATGGCTTAATCCATCCCGCCTACAATTTGGTAGTAGGATGACGGAGCCTTAGGCTTATTCCATCATATTTTTCCTCTCCTCTTAAACCTAATAATAATAAGCCTAGTATTTATAGGCTTAAGATGGTTTATTGGGCAAGCTAACAATCATATATCTTCTAAATCCTAGAGATATTATCACAATCTTTTCCGATAATTATCTGTAACGCCATTATTTAAAAAGACTACCTCGTCTTATTACACAGTAAAAGATAAATACATCAGAGTACTCCGAGCGTTACTGCCGTATTTTCCCTATAGAAAATACAAGGCTACAAAATTACTACTACTACTAATTACACTCCTACTATTATTATTATTATACTACATTATTCAAAGGACTTATTTTACAACCTAAATTAATCATAAACCATTACTCCTGCTGCTTTCTAGTACATACACCTGCAAAAAAATATAAATATAACGGAATCAGCCAACCACCGGCTGAGTATGACCTGATTTGCCTCCTCCCTCCCCCAGTTCTAAGTCAAAACCTACTACCTATGGTGTCAATATAATATTTATCCTCATTTCACATTTCATATCCCAATGATTTCATATCCACATTATTTCCATTGGTCCACTATTATACAAGAGAGACACATTACGGAGTTAATACTCCCCCAGGCTATGCCCTCATCCATGTACACAGGATACTCAGGTCTATACTAAGACCCACTCGGCTATTATATTGCCGGATACCAGAATCGTCATTCACATGAAGCCGCGCCCCCTTCTGTGCACACAGGTTATTATAATAATGCCGTCTCACTCCCATAATCGTATACCAAATGTCACAAATGGCCAAATGTACATTAAAATAAAATAAAACTAACATAATCCTATAGCACCAGATCAGACAATTTATACAAGATTGAAAAATATAGTACCCATATACCATTTTAACTAACCATAATACTACACAATACTTATCCATAGTAATATATAATCAATAGCAAAACATAAATACGGAGTAAAAATAATTCTATAGGAAGGTATCAGAATCATACAGTGTGTTAAGTGGTGGTACTCCGTAACTTGGTTTTTTTCTCCTTCCCTCAGTCACTTTACCCAACAATACTAACACTTAATTAGTTTAATGATATTTTTAATCCTTTATTAACCAATGATGATTTTTCCTAATTATGATTTAAATTCTATTAGTTTAGTCTATTTATAGGAAAGGGAAAAATAAGGTGAGTCATTTAGCTCTTCACGTGTAATATTGCCCATGTTCCATTTGTTTTGGTGTTTTATTTTTATTTTATCTTCTTTATATTTTATAATTATCCACCTAGTGAAGATTAATATTATAATAATATAGTTATGGATTAAATTTTATTATAAGTCCCGACTTATATATTCTTAGTACTATATTTTTCGGACAACAGTTATCCTATATGTACAAATAAATATGTATATGAGTCTATTTGTAAAATCTTTGATAGTCTTATTATTATATAGGACAAGTATATCTTTAAATCTTATTTATTTTGGGTTATTACATTATCTCAAAATTAAAAAGATACAATATAATTATAAGATACCAAAATATAAAATTTTGGTGTCTACAAATGTCCCCTCAAGACTAGTTGTGGAGACTTCGATGTCGGTTGCAACTTGTCTCGAACTTTGATGTAGAATGACGCCGGAATAGTCTTGATTTGCCCCCACAAATTCTACAGAATTTGACCTTTGAGAATGGAGATGAAGAGTAAACATCTTCACGTCAGGTTTACCAATTTGTTAACCATAAAAATTTTATAGCAAAATAAATATGGAAAACAAGAAATTTATTTCATTTATCGATAAACCATCCTATTGCTTGTCTTCCATTAATAAACCATCCTATCAATAATCCCAAAATAAACCATCCTATTTATCGACTTACCCATTACTAGACTATTGTGACTGGCTACCTGTTAAATAGGTAACCTCCACTTAGTAGTCAAATTTTTTTAAAAAAAAGACCAACCTTCCCTTATTTCTTTTATTCTTTCCTTTTACTGCTCTTGCCTTCACCTCTCTTTTTTTTTTACTGCTTTTCAACGCCATTTTCATGAGCTTGTTTCCTTCAAAATTTTGCCCTAAATTATCATTATTTCGTGCTCCATTCATGTTAAAGGGTAGTGTTTCTGACGAATATTTCTGATAAGCTGACCATGGAGAAGGTAATCCTAAACCCTAATTTTAATTTTTTTTTTTTTTTTTTTTTTTTTTTTTTTTTTTTTTCTGAGAAGTTATTTCTGGCGAATTTTTTTTTACATTGATTGAAAAAAAGTATTCCTTTTGTATGAGTTGTTGATTCAATTTGATTTCCCCCTTAATTGATTTCATGTTAATGTGTTTATCTTTGACTATAATATCTGATCAGCATCCAGTAAGGCTTCCCTTCCTTTTTAATTTCTAATTTTTTGAGTTTCGATAACTTGTATCATAAATGGTAAGAAGTTTCTGACCATAAGTTTCTGATATTTTCTGACCATAACTTATATTTGCTGTTATAGGTTTCTGACCGTAAGTGGGTGTAACAGAATTTTCTGTTAATGTTTCTGACCATAAGTTTCTGAGAATTTTCTGTTAAGCCCTTGGTTAAGCCCTTGGTTAAGACCATAATTTCTGTTCCAATTAACTCATCACTTGTAACTCCATTCACATGTTGATGTTGTGCACTTAAATTTTCTGTTAATGGGGAGTGCACTGAAATTTTCTGACCATATTTGCTGTCTCATTCTGACCATATTTGTTGTCTCATTTTTGCTAATATAGAGTCTACACACCATGGTAGCCAAGGAGTTTCCTAAGGCGGAGCATAGGCAGTGTGCGAGGCATATATTTGCTCATTGGCACAAGTCCTACAGGGGAGAAGAAATGAAGTACATGTTTTGGAGTTGTGCAAAAGCGTACAGTGAAGCTGATTTCAATGACACTTTGGATGCAATGAGGGAGGTGGACAAGTGTGCAGCTGAAAGCTTTATTTCATATAACCCGAAACTGTTTTGCAGGGCATTTATCAAGACACACACAATCAACGATGGCAACGGAAACGCATTTACCAATGTATACCTCTACGTTATTAACTAAATATTGCAATTACATGTCTTTCAGTAGTTTAAGTGGAATGCATTACTAATGCAAGTGTCGTATGTGTTTTACAAGATCTCGGTAGTTTAAGTGGACCTAGATGCCTTGTACCAGAAACTGATGGCCAACCATCTACTCAAGCTTCATCCAACAATGTCTGATTCCACCCTATATCGTTTGTTGTTTACGACATTTGTATTTTGTAAGGAAATTGTAGTTCCGACTTGTTGTTTTTGTAATGGGTACCTTATGTATTTGACAGATTTAGCTAGTTGGCGGTACCTTATGTATTTGACGGATTTGTAATAGCTAATTTAGGAGTAACTTCCAGAACCTTATGTCAAAAGACGGATTTGTAATGTTGTCATTCATTTGTAAAATTATGGCATCGTTAAATCGTTGTATGTGATTTGTTATAGCTAATTTGTGATAATTTGAAGGGCCAAAGCTGAATATGCAATTTTTGCTCACAATTACAATGCATTTATTGAAATTTCTATACTTCTTTTTTACACAGACTGTGAAAAATCAGCCGTGACAGGCATTAACATTGTCATTCTTTTTACAGCCGTGAAAAATTATGGCATCGTTACAATCGTTGTATGTGATTTGTAATGTTATTTTTTACCTCTTGATGAAGGGAAGTGACTCACGAGCTTGCAAATCAGCCGTGACAGACTGTGAAAAATCAGCAAAGGACGCAACCTATGACCACACAGCTAGCAAATTCTGCGGTTCTCGCTGCTGCGGAGCATTCTACTTTTCTCTCTGCTTATTCCGTAGTTTCTGAAATTCTGCTTATGCCTTGTCCAACTTATTTGACGGAAAAACAACAACTTCAAACCATCTCAAAACGTCAATCGTTACAATATCAAACACCATTTTTAGCCAACAAACAAAATGCAAAACAAACCCATGACATAATAAGCATCATCATCAATTTTTTTTCAAATTTCGAATGTTTCTCAAGTGCACTCTTCAATTGAAAAACTTCATCTTCTAATCTTCGTTTCTTCAGCTTCCAATTTTTCCGCTTTTCTTCAAAACACTTCTCTTTAACCACTGATCCGGTGTCGTCATTCTCAATTGCCAAACTCAAACCGTCTTCCAAAACACTTCTCTTGAATTTCGCGAGTAATTTGACGAGGAAGTGACTGATTTCATTTTTATAATTAAGGGATTTCGAAATAGGGTTTTTTTTGTTTTTTTAAATTAATTAATTTTTGAAGAAGATGAAGATAAATGACTAAAGGAAGAAGAAGCAGGCATAAGAAGAAAAAATCTGGGCCCACATCTCATGTTACCTGCTTCAGCCGGTACAAATTTAGGGGGAGTGCAATAATGGGTAACTCGATAAATAGGATAGTTTATTTTGGAATTATTAATAGGATGATTTATTAATGGAAGACGAGCAATAGGATGGTTTATTCCCAGTAAATTTTCCTTATTCTTTTGTTTAGGAGGAATAAAATGTGATTATTATGAATTATTTGGTGTAATAATGCAAAAAATGAGAGTTTTTGAGTGTTTTATAGTACTCACATAAAAAGATGAGAATGACTAAGATTGCTTCATTGTAAGAGCAACGTACAATTTTTACGCTTTAAGGGTGTGTTTGGATAGCAAAATAGGAGGGAAAGGGAGGGGAAGGAAAATGAGGGAAGGGGAGGGAAGGGGAAGAAAGGGGAGGGGAGGGGAGGGGAAATGGTAGTGTTTGGATACCATTTTCCCTTCAAATCTTGCCTATTTTGGAAGGACTCCAATTAGGCTTTGAGGAGGGAAAATGGATCCCTCCAAATCCCTCCCCCTCCATTTCCTTCCCTCCATATTTTGTATCCAAACAAAGGAAAATCAATCCTCCCATTTCCCTCCCCTTCCTTTCCCTCCATTTCCCTCAATCCAAACACACCCTTAGGGTGTCACTATGAGCTTTTTGTTTTCTTGAATGTAATAACTCAAGATGGTGTAGTTTAGATTCTGTTCCTAACTTCTGTTTTAGGGTGCTATTTGCATTTAATTACTTCTTATTCTTATGGATGTTATCTTGAACGGGTGGTTAACACCGAAAAATTGTGATATTAATCAGGGCCGGCCCAATGGCGGTGTTATTCGATTCTCGGAATCGGAGCCTCAAAAAATGAAGGGCCTCATAATAAAAATAAGGGTTAATTGAACATAACCGTACCCCATTTTATAACAGTTTTTTTTAAAATAACTCCCTTATATGTTTTTTTATAACATAACCCCATTTTAAAACACTTTTGCTTCTAAATCACCCCAACGTCGAAATATGCTACTTAAAAAATGAATATTCACACTCATAAATAGATTTTTCTCAATAGATTTTGACATATTTTAGTTATTCATGGTTGTATCTTGAAGAGGGTGTAGCTTAAAATGTCTTTGGTCGTCATCTTTAAGTAACAAAATTCGACTTTGGGGGTGATTTTGAAGCAAAAATGTTTTAAAAGAGGGTTATATTATAAAATAAACATATAAGGGGGTTTGTTAACCATAAAAATTTTTATAGCAAAATAAATATGGAAAACAAGAAATTTATTTATTTCAAAAGATAACGTGTTACAATTTTTGTAGATCTCTTGATTCCATCTCGTAGGTTTATTTGGGTTTTGGTTTGGATAGACTACGGGGTCTTGTCGACTTAATCCGTAGGGAGGTGATGAGGCCTAGTTTGTATGGCTTAATCCATCCCGCCTACAATTTGGTAGTAGGAGGACGGGGCCTTAGGCTTATTCCATCATATTTTTCCTCTCCTCTTAAACCTAATAACAATAAGCCTAGTATTTATAGGCTTAAGATGACTTATTGGGCAAGCTAACAATCATATATCTTCTAAATTCTAGAGATATTATCACAATCTTTTCCGATAATTATCTCAAAATTAAAAAGATACAATATAATTATAAGATACCAAAATATAAAATTTTGGTGTCTACAAATGCCCCCTCGAGACTAGTTGTGGAGACTTCGATGTCGGTTGCAACTTGTCTCGAACTTTGATGTAGAATGATGCCGGAATAGTCTTGATTTGCCCCCACGAATTCTACAGAATTTGACCTTGAGAATGGAGATGAAGAGCAAAAATCTTCACGTCAAGTTCACCAATTTGTTAACCATAAAAATTTTATAGCAAAATAATTATGGAAAACAAGAAATTTATTTCATTTATCGAAAGATTGATGGTTACAACTTTCGGGACTCTCTTGATTCCATACTAAAGGGAATTTAGGGTTTATTTGATAGTGACTACGAGGGTCTTATCGACTTGATCTCGTAGGGAACGATGGGGTCTTTGTAAGACTTATTCCATTTACCTACAATTTGATAGTAGGATGATGGGGTCTCTAGACTTAATCCATCTGCTCTCCTAAAACCCTAAATCCAAGTCCTATATTTATAGAGCTACAATGACTTGGAGTGCAAGACAAGTATTCTTAAAATATATATTATCACAATATTTATTGATAATTATCTCTAAATATTAAAGATACTGCAAATAATTATAAAATAACTACCAAAAATATAAAATTAAATTTGGTGTCTACAGGGTTATTTTGAAAAAAAAAAAAAAAAAAAAAAAGTGTTATAAAAGAGAGTTATATTCAATTAACCCTAAAAATAAATTGTTGGACATATACAACCCTAAGGTTTAAAGTGGCATAGTGGTTAGAACTTTAATAAATGAGTTTGAGGTTCCCTTTCATTTCGTACTTTGTAGTGAATTCGCGATTTATATTTCACCCAAAGAGAATCAGTAATCATTTGTTGTTTAAAAGTAATAATTAAACCTCATTAATTTGTCTAATTTAATGTGAAATTAAGCCTCCTAAATTTCAATTGTTGTGATGACTCCCCATAACTTAGATATATAGTGAAAATTAACCCTTTACTCAAAATCTTTCCCTAAACTTCTATCAAACAACCTATAATCGTAAAAGACAAACTTACTATCAACCAAATTTGTATGAAATATAATTAAACTTGAAGTGACTAGACCGAAAATGAGCCAACTAAATGGAATGAGACCAAATTAGCCGAGATTTAACCAGATTCTCACCTAACCTATTCTATATATTTACTAGAACATCAAACCTAAATTGACATGTCCTAAACTCCCAAATTTGGTTCGATTGACCAATTTACCTTATTAAGTCGATCTACCCTTCAGCAAAATAAAGGGTAAATTAGACGTAGCCCTCATTTTATATTATTTTTTACAATACCCCTTATATGTTTCTTTTTATAGCATAACTCCATTTTAAGACAATTTTTTTGTTTCAAAATAAACATCATTTTTCGGTCAAGTTTAAAGAGGGTTGATCGTTTTGCCCTTAAGGTTTAGTTACCTCTACCTTTACCTTGTCACCTACCTTCATTCTTTCACCAGAGACAATTTTTCCTAAGTTCACCCCAAAATTAAACAGAACAAGAAAAATGCAAAATTTCCACTAAAAACCTCATATCCTTTATTTGTTCATTATCAACTTTCAAATTTTTCAACAAAATTTAGTTCTTCATTGTTAACAAGAAACTTTGAAGGAATGATAAAGGTAAATTTTGATTCTCACCGTTTGGTATAGCGAATTTAGTAAATATGTTTGCATGTGTTTTGATTTCGCTCTTATTTGAGTACTTATTTGTTTAATTTCGTTGCAATTATATCGTTTGTACACCATATAATGAATTAATTTGTATTTGTTGTTTTTATTCAGGGATCGACATGAAATAAACATTTCAATGTGTGGGGAGCAAAAGGGCAAAGGGCAATGGAGGAACTGTGAGCAAAAAGACCATGAAAAAGATAAATGCAAAGGGGAAGAAGATTGTCGAGGAAGTTGACGCGATTAGTGTGATGATGCGGGTGGTTATGCGTTCACTGATGACGATGGTGGTCTAAGTGATGGTGGTGAAGAGGAAGTTGATGTTGAAAAAGATTTGTTTGCTAAGGTTGACAAAAGGGATATGAATGAATACGGAAGAAAAAAGAGATTAATGATGAAAATATAAAGTAAAGTAAAAAAAAAAAGGAGGGGGCAAAATGGGAGTTAACCACATGACAAGGACTCAAACTTTGGTCTTTTTTCCAGTTAAGGGACTATTCTTTCAAATTGTACAGTTAAGGACCTATTGCATGATTCCGTTTAACTTACCGTCAAATGCACCAAAGACATACGGAGTATGTATTGGATGGTATTCATGGTAGAGTGGAAGCACATGGGAAAATATCCAACCTCTATTTTAATTAGATCGATTAAAATTTGACCTGATCCGTCATATTTTTTTTTTCATATTTTCCATTTATCTTTATACCATATTTTTCTAATATTTTTAATGAAAATTGCAAAAAAATGAAATAAGGTGAAAAAAAATAAAATAGTACGAAGATAATATATTAAAACTACACAAATAAATAAAATAAACTTTATGAATATTTATATCAATTAGTTAAAATAATTTTATTTAATAAGTGTCTTAATCAATATACATAAAGTGGTAATACAATTAAAAAGCAGTTAAGAAATCATCACGAGTACAAATTATTATAGGCCATATTTGATCGTAATACAACTCGTGCTTTATAGGCGGACTTGCGTTTGTCTCGGCTTATATTTACTCCAATGTGTAAAATTTTGACCAATTTAACCAAAAC
Organism: Dianthus caryophyllus; assembly: GCA_023091065.1. Classification (NCBI taxonomy): domain Eukaryota; kingdom Viridiplantae; phylum Streptophyta; class Magnoliopsida; order Caryophyllales; family Caryophyllaceae; genus Dianthus; species Dianthus caryophyllus. Next base: position 21,511,620 of record CM041530.1, on the reverse strand, counting down.
CACTGAACGGGTTTGGCATGTCTATACATCCCTTAGCTAAATTATAGTGTATTCCTCCGTTTAACTCTATTTTGTCCACTTGTTCTGTCACATTTGTCGAGGTCTATTTTACAACAATAATAACTTTGGTCATACGTTATGAAAACTTACGAAAATTTGATGTTGATATTGTACTAGAAAAGACAAATCTAACAAAATCACACTATATTTTCACTTATATATTTCGCATAATATTAAAGATTCTCGCTCTAGTCTCTACTATAATGAATAATGTCAAAAAGTGATATGTACAAAATGAAGTTTAATCGATAGAGTAAGACTTAGCCGCGAAAATCTATATTGTGAACATGATCAGTACCAATATTTAATGTTATATCTTCATACTATTCTCAAGAAATCAATCAATTTCTTCATCTTCATTATTGTCGAAAGGTCTCGTTCTTTTCACATAAGACCTGAACTTATAGGAGTTTTAAGAGCTTAGCTCAACTTATTGAAACAAAATTACACCGAAAGTCATAATTTAATGTGTAATAGTGTTTTTATGATGAGATCGAGTTCGAGAATATTAATATGAAAAATAGATGTAAAAATCAATAGAATTTTTAGACTTTCGCAAATACTCCGTTACTTGATAAAAAAAAGAATTAAAATTTTTTTAAGTCATTGCATCCTAAAGTTTGCAAAAAGAAGAGAAATATCATTCAAATTGTTAATCGTTCTTAACGTTTGCATACGAAGAAATAAACATATACACTTGCAAATACACTTCAGGCATTGAAAAACTCAAGTAGATATAACGGTGTTAGATAGAGGTCCTTAACGGAATAATTTAATAGATGAATCCCTTAACTGGAAAAAAGATTATAGTATAGGTCCTTTTCTTACCCATAACTCGGCAAAATGGTCATAAAATTAGTTATTAGGCGCAAAAATCAAATTCACAACGGATTTACATACAAAAAAATGTTATTTTATAAAAACAACATATAAAAGAGTTATTTCGAAAAAAAAATGTTAAAAGAAGATTATATTTAATTTAACCTGAAAAAAATAATAAAACTCTTAAAAAAATTAAGTTTAAATTACATATAGTTTGTTTGGCAACTTTGGATTAAAATTGAATTCCAAAATTGAGTCAGTTTTGATGTTTGAGAGACATTAGGAATTGAAAAGAATTGGCTCAATCCTATTCAAATTTCATCATTTGATCATCTTAAATTCCAAACATTCCAAACAAAGGCATGTCATTTGAATTCTCTTGTACGTTTTTTTAACACTTCCGATTGAGAATATAAAAATTTGGATATACTTTTTTTTAAATTGTCAAAGTTACTTTTTCTAAGTAAATTAAATTTTAAACAAAAGTTTTCATATCAAGAATTGTCAATTCCAATTCAAAGAGTTGCAAAACATTATACGGAATAGAAATTGAATTTCAAATACAACATATCGCAAATTCTAAAAGGAAACTTCACAAGAGTACACGAAGTATGAATGTTTTCCTCAAAATATACCCGATTTCAATTAAGCTCAAAATATATCCAATTTTCATAAAAGTAAGAGGCAATGAAAATTACTTGAAAGATAATTCAAACAAGTGGAAAAATATTAAAATCCTTATCACATTATGCTATAAAAAAAAACACTTTAAAATTGTCTTGTGAAAAAAAGAAAATAATATCTTTTGATAAACAATGTTCAATAACTGGGTACATTTTGAGATTAATTGGAGTTTTGTGTATTTTGAAAAGACTATATCATGATTCGGTGTATTCTTGTGAAGTTTTCCAATTTTAAATTTAATTCAAGCATTTTAAATCAATTAGGAATTTCCAAACACATTTCAACTGAGGTTGCATGAAAACGGACATGGATATGGACATGACACAAAAACCGGGATACGCCTCTCTAACTTTTTAGGACATGGGACACTGGAAAAAAAAAAAGCCAATATACATATTAAAATACTGACGTTAAAAAACGAGGACGCGTTTAAAATGTGTTCAAGATGTTTTCCGCCTTGTTCGAGGCGTGTTCGTGCAATCTAGATAGACACCATAAACCTACAAAGCTGCAATATTGTCATTTATTAGAGTTCGAACACCCATAAAGAATGTTATGCGTGTACAAGTGTCCGACGAGTCTCTAAAAACGACAAACCATGCCTGACATGTGTCCAAATATCATAAATCGTATCCGACACATTTTCATTCAAATAAAGTAAAAAAAAAAACTGAACATGATTTTACAAGTTTTTACTAATATCAAACACGTATTGACGAGTTATATAGTTATATGACATAACTTCAATAAGGAAATAAAATAAAAGGGGTAAAAAAAAAAAATAATAAAAGGGTAAAAAAAAGTTGGAAGGAAAATTTGTGTAGGATGCAGTGGCGGATCTTAACCAATTTGTTTGGGTGGGCCGGTTAAAAATAGCCGGAGTATATATTCGTTGATTATATATTTAATATCTGAATAATTTTAAATCAAATAAATTTTATATTCGAAAAAATGCTTAAAATAAATAATTTGATATGGAGTTCTTTGTCTAAAATTGTACGTAGTCCTTCCCATGTTTATCTCATTTACTTTATGTGTGGTTTTAATTTCAATATTATCATTCGACTGTGTTTTTGATTGGCCATATATAACATATTTTTAGTAAGAATACAATTTTAGGAAAAATAATTTGGTTATGAATGTGATTATTCTATTATTATACTTTCATTATTTTCATGCTTAAAAATATCTGAAGTCAATCTCTTAACAATTTGACTCTCAAAAATATATATGCAAATATGCAATAAACTATTCCGTTTGTGAGTATGAGAGAGTACTCGTATAATTTTGCACCAAAAAAAATTTGAGATTAATATATTGTACTCAAAATTGTAGTACATGTATTCGTATTACCATATTAACATTAAGATTAAAATAAATGTTAAACTACATCCAACATATGAGAAAGTGCAAAATCATAGAGTTCAAAAAAAAAAAAATAACCACAAATGAGTGTATCAACCCTCGAACCTCAGTCCTCCCACAAAAAGGTGGGTTTACTTGTACTAAACTAACCACTTGGACAACTAAACTTTTCATTCACTATCTCATAATGTTTAATACTTAGTCTAAAAGCCAGGGTGGGCCTGGCCCAGTCCCAGCCCAATAGAGATCCGCCACTGGTAGGATGGTTTTTGTTATATATAATTAATATTGATATTGATTAATATAGATAGATTACTCTGTAATAAAGATAGATTACAAATGTGTTGCTCCCTCTATTTCACTCAATTAGCCTCACTTTTCTTTTTCGACAATTTCACTCATTTAGTCTCATTATTATTTAGGACAACTTTATACAATCAAAATAACACTTTTACCCCTACTAATATATTCATTTTATCAAAATATCACACATTTTATTCTCTAAAATGGACCTCACTCAACCAAACTACTAATATTACCTTTAACTTTTCATTTTCCTTAAAAATAGTGCAAAAGTCAATGGAGCTTTTTCAATGAAATAGAGGGAGTATTAAATATTAAATAATAGTCACCCTACATTTAAACGTGACCGAAAAAAATGCTCTAAAAAACGGATTTGAATTCCATGCATTAAAATCCATGCAATTTGGTGCATTTTAGACTTTTTTTTTTTAATTTGGAAAAAAAAAAAAAAAAAAAACAAAACAGTCATTTTCTCAAATCATTATTTTGATTTCTCTATCTATTTTCTCTCTCCTAGGGTTTTCAATTAAATCGACTAAATTTCCCCCAATTTTGCCTTGACTACAATTGACTTTCCTTGACTTGAATTTGTTGAATTGAAATTCAATGGCGGGTGAAGGAGAGAGTGAGGACTACGCGCTGTTATCGCAAGTGAGAACCGGCCACAAGCGCGAGTTTCTCTTCGCTCTCAAATCTCAGAACCAGTTCTGCGGCTCACTGAGTCGCCTCCGAGTCAGGAAGCGCGCCGCCGAGTCCAACTCGGCGAGTCGCCCCCGAGTCAGGAAGCGAGTCGACGACTCGAACTCGGAGGAGAGCGACGTGGTGGACTTGACAAGCGACGACGGCGGCGGCGGAGGCGTGGAGGCGGCGAGTTCGGCGAGGAGAGAGAATGAGGGTCGCCGTGACTACGTCGTCGTGGTTGAGGATGATGATGATGAGAATGACGGCGAAGAAACGACGACAAAGACGAAGAAGATGACGGTGAAAGGTGTGCCGAGTAAGTTCAGGGAGTTGCTTGAAACAGGGCTTTTGGAAGGGTTGAATGTTAGATACATTCGTGGAATTAAGGTATAATTCAATTGTAGTACTACCGTCGTATGCGTATGATAGTCTTATTTTCCAATGAAAAATTGATCGATATGATGTTTAGCGTGATTCACTCTAATGATCATTGATTAGTTACAAGTGAATTGTTGTAAATGTACAACCGTTTCTTTTGAGAATTTGTGAATAAACGAAAGATTGTTTTAAGATTTTCAAGGCATTTGTTTTTGATGGTTGAATTTCGGTTTAGATGATTTGTGTGGTGAAAGGATGCTGCATGCTTGTAACGATAAACTATATGATTGAGACCGTCTTTTGTGCGACCGTAGTAATTGTGGTTTTGCGTTCTATGGGTTGCACTTCTTAAAAAATGATTAAGAACGGTTTTGACTATAAGACGAGTTTGGAAAACTGTGTTGACTCGGTACTGTAACTACAAAATTGTGACTATTGTCTAAAGTTATACCGTCTTTTGTACGACATGCGCAAACGTCATTTGGACTTGGGTATGAGTGTTGATACTGTGTGTTACTGGTACATATCCAAGTGTGTTAGATTTGCCATGACTCGAATTGAGGCTGTCTTTTGTGAGACCGTCTCACAAAAGTGGAGTACGTCTTTTGTGACACCGTCTCACATGTATGACAAGTACATCAAAAGAGGGAGAGAAATTAAATTTTAAGATAATTAAATACTCATGTGAGGGGTCTCACGATAAAATTACCTTGAGACCATCTCATATGTGAGTTTTTGCCAAAAGTGAAATGTGAAATTAACATAGACCGTAATAATAAAAGGGAAAAATTCATTGAATGTTTTTTTTGTTTAGCTGTGTTTTTGTTTCATATATACAAGATGCACAGTTTAAACTAATTATAACCGGGAATAATAGTTGATATGTTAATTTATTTTAATTGTTCTTGCTTTGTGAATTTTGGTTGGTACAGCGTGGACAGTCGAATGAAGGATTAGCTGGAGTAATAAAAGGGGGCGGAATTTTGTGTAAGTGTGACGAATGCAAGGGTGTCCAAGTAAGTTTTTCTTTTTGCTATTGTGTTAATGTTTCTTCGTCGGGAATTGTGTATGTATCCTTAGTCCTTACCATGGACCTCTGTGTTTTTCTGTACAAATTAATGGAGTTGGGTCCATGGCTTTAAATATTGACCGCTTTTCATAACTGAGTTATAAAATTCGTAACTGTTTTTGGCTGTGACCTTGTTTTTTGTATGTATTGTGTTAGACACCCACATTTGTACGGCAAGGGTCAAGAATCAGGTTGCCATGGCGTGGCCCGTGGGTGACATAAGTCACAATACGACATTTAATATCTTATTTGAGATCCATACACACAAGCCAACGATACTATAATCTATGGAGTATATATGTACAAATTGCTGAGTTAACTTAAAAGTGTATCTTTGTCAATATGTTTAAATAAACTAGATTGAACTTTGACTTGAATTGGTTAATTCTGTGTACATCTTTTATCTGATGTTGACAAATGTTTGGAATCTTTGGATGAACAGAAATGGGGCCAACCTTCTTAGGACCCTTCTTTATTTTTTTTTAAAATTTTTTAATGTGGGGCCCACTTGATGCTTATAGATTTAAAGTATTTTTTGTATCATATCTCTTATGGCTTACTGGATTTTGTGACAGATAATTACTCCTACTCAATTTGAAGTGCATGCTGGTAGTGCTTGCAAACGTCCATCTGATTATACGTATTTAGAGAACGGGAATACTATTCGCGATGTTTTGAATGCGTGCAGAAGTGTTAAATTTAACGATGTCACTGTTGCTATCCGAAATGCAATCAGTTCTCCTGAGAAGCAATTGGCATTTTGTCGCAGTTGCAGAGGTAGATTTGTGTTCCTGTCTTGTAGGAATATTCAGTAGCTACGCTATGATGAACAAAATGTTAAATGTAGTGTTGGTCTCTTTTCTTTTTATCAGAACCAATTTCTGATGCTAGTGCGGACAGGATAATGATGCTTTGTGGTGCATGCTCTAAATCGAATGTGTCTCAGATAACTCCTAAGCAGACTGCTGATGCTAGTGAAAGTAAAGACAGGTGTGCCACGTGGAATCTTTTACCTAGTAATGTTTTAATTGTTTGAATTCTTTTTTTTTTTTTTAACGACATAATTGCTTGTAATGCCGCCAGTGAATGCCTTTCTTGACTTAGAACTGATATATAGTACTTGCTATTTACCTTGCCGTATCTTAGTCATGGTGGCGTAGTGGCTGTTGTAGCTGTTATTAGCTGAGGTTTCATTTGGTGTCGTTCCACTGGGTAAATTGTGTCAGATTTACGTGTCTTCTGAAATTTTGACAATAAGTTGCAAAAAGGAAGGTTCCACTCCTTGGGGAAGGTCGTTTTAGTAGTTTTATATTGCCAAGTTTTTGTTTTTCCATTTACTTTCATCTTGTCTGCATGCTTTATGGTACTAAATTTTATTGTTTGAATGTTTTCCAGACCTGCCCAACGTTTATCTCGGCAAAGAGCATGCAACACCGCTCCAAAACCCAACTCATTATCGACTAGAAGCGAGGGGAAAATTACACGAAAGTGAGTCTTTTTTGTCTGTTCTTCGCTTTTCCCTGTCATATTTCTCTGCTGTGTAGTACGGAGTATTTAATTTGTTATCACATATTGTTCCTTTCTTTGTGCCAGGGATTTGAGATTGCATAAGTTGGTTTTCCAGGATGATGTTTTACCTGATGGGACAGAGCTAGGGTATTATTTGCAGGGAAAGGTATGAAAAATGTGGGTGAGCGACTGAGCCTCATGGTTTGCATATTACAGTTGCCGTGAATGATTTCATCGGTGCTTATCCGTATGAAGTGAATTTTTAATAGGACAATGTGTGTTCCTTTGCAGAAACTGCTCTCAGGTTTTAAGAAAGGTTCTGGAATCTGCTGTAGCTGTTGTAATTCAGTGGTATAACTCCATCTGGTTTGGGATGTAATATTCGGATGCATACTTCTTTCTCTAAATCCCCTGTAAAACTAATGTGCAGGTTAGTCCGTCACAGTTCGAGTCGCATGCTGGATATGCTTCTCGCAGGAAGCCGTACGTACTATAACTACTTCTGTATACTTGACCTCATTTGTTTATCTGCAATGTTGTGTTATGTGGTGAATAATTGAGAAATGCATGAGTTGCCTCCGAGCTATTGAGTGTCCGGTATCCCATCTATATGCACTGATGACATGCAATCTATTGGGACAGAGTACTCATAGTCGTAGGAATTGTTGCTTACAATACTCTGCCTAGGCACCTAATTGAGCTCTCTCATGTTAAAGAACTTGTTGATGTGGATGTGATATGTTATGCCATACGGGCTGCGGTCTTTGTGGATCTGTGAAGTGAAATGTGTAGTAGCATACATAATTTCATTGAAATATGTGTCTTGATGAAGTTTCTCATATTTACGGGAAAGTATCGAATAATGGTGCTTCTGGTTTACGAGTTGGGAGTATTAGGACTTTGGAGTCTCAAACTCAATTCATACTTTGTTGATTAACATCTAAAACGAACCTCTATGGTAAGGGAGCTAGAAGCATTTTCCCATAATGTGCTTCTTGTCCCTTATATTATTGTTTTTTGTTTCGCAAACTCAACTGTCTAAAGCTTATTTTTCAACAGCTATCTTCAAATATACACATCAAATGGCATGTCCCTCCACGAGCTATCAGTTAAACTATCGAAAGAATGTGGATTTTCAACAGATGAGAATGACGATCTTTGTAGTGTCTGTCAAGGCGATGGGGACCTATTATGTTGTGATGGCTGCCCAAGGGTGTTTCATTTGGGTAAGCTGTATATTTCTTAGTGATTCTATCGTTTTAGTATTTGTCTAATTGTCTGGCTACATATGGGTGCCAGCTTGTTTCAATGGTTGTAATAAAATAAGATGAAAAGGGTTAAATAAGATCAAGAATGATTGATTGTGAACTAACGCTTAGTGAATTTGTGCCCCTATTTGTAGCAGCACATTTTTGCATATGCTGTAAGGGGTTCACAGAATAAAATTAAGTATTCATCTGGCTTTTCGGTTATGAACTTGTTGGAAAATGTTTTATAATGATGCTTTATTGTTGTGATACTTTGGCACTTTTATCTATTTTTTGGGATTAGTTGGGTTCACCTTTTGCAAACCTCTAAAGATGTTGTATCAAGTATCAACTCCGTAGAGAAGGTGTAAGATGGGTTGTCTTAAAGAAGTTTTGAAGATGGATCGTTACCTATTTGTAACTTTTAAATCTGACTTCCCGAATACCAATTAACTTGGATGATGAAGTGAAGAAACTTATAGTGATTAACATATTATCTTGAAACACGTTATTACTTTCGTTCTTTGACTGGATTAGCATTGGATCGATAGGATTGAATCATTCTCTCATAAGATTTGACAAACTGACTTTAAAACACAATTGTATTGTCCAAGTATGGTTACTTCTTATGTTTAAAACCAAATATACGATTATACTTCTATCTTTTTAGAAGTTGTCACTATTTATAGTTTTAATATTTTTGTACAGTTATATATCTTCACTAAAAATGTACCCCGTATTGATTTTAAAATCAAGTTATAGACATACTTTTTTTCTTTTTAACAATGTGTGTGGAAGTCACATTTATTATTGAAATAACAAAATAATACACCTGCTATTAACATACTCCGTAGAATCTTATCATAGGATTGTATAATAGTGTTATGGCTCTACTTTTAGAATTTTTTTTATCAATAGAATCTTATGATCCTCAAACTTAAGATTGTACATTTGTACCTAGGATGGGGATTGATTATGAATTCTGCTTGATCACAAGATTTTTACTATCCGGATCGGGATTTTCACTACAAATGGCATTAGAAGCAATTATGTTCACTAATTTTTGATGATCGTTTCTGTGGTACTCCATTTGACATTTGCATGGATGAACATCTTGGTTTAGTTGTGTTAGTTAAGAATACTGGAAATGACTGTACTTTTTTGTTCCAGATTGTATTTCGCTACAAAGCATCCCAGAAGATAAATGGTACTGTAAGCTGTGTGAAGAAAACATTCAAATGGAGAAATTTGCTGAGGAGAATCCTAATGCTATTGCTGCTGGTCGGATTCCTGGAGTTGACCCCATGGAGCAGATAACCAATCGCTGCATTCGAATTGTGACATTACTTGATACTCAAGAGAGTGGCTGTGCACTATGCAGGTCATACTTTTTCCTAACCCTGGCTCTGGTGATTTTGTCAATGTCACACAGATTTAGTTAATGAATATAAACTTTCTGCTGGCGTCGAACTATATGATCTATTATGTTCTTAAACTTGGCCTGCGGACTCAAGCTATCACACTTTATGCCGTGGGCCTTGGATTGTGTCTGCTTAAATGAGTGTACAAAATGATGTCGTGAAGGAATAAAAAAGTGGAGGTAGATAAGCTTGCTTGAGGGCATAGTCTCCAAGTTCACACCTTAGCTAGTGCTGCAATTCTTCCCTTTCTGTTTTGCTCATTATTTTTTATTTAATTGCGGAAGGTTTTCATAGATGCTTTTTATTCCGTTTGTATGCAATTCACGTTTGACAACCCCAACTCATTTTTGACTATGACGTTGGTGCTGAGCAGGATTCAAGATTTTTCTAAAACAGGTTTTGGACCTCAAACTGTCATTATTTGTGACCAGGTACTTTTTCATTTCTACTACAGAAGTTTTTTCCTTTTTATTTTTTTATTTTTTTTTATTTTTAGCTGTCTACGAATAAATGTGTCGCTTAAATAACATTGTGGTTTCAGTGTGAGAAGGAATACCATGTGGGCTGTATGAGAAAGCATGGCATGCAGGACTTGCAGGTCTACTTATTCCCATTTCTCTGTTTTAGTACGTGCACTGCCAATTGTTATTAGTTCTGCTGTTTATTATTTTGGGCCCTAATGATGCTATATTTGTGTTGCAGGAACTGCCTGCAGGGGAATGGTATTGTTCCTCTGACTGCCAAAGAGTCAATTCCGCACTCAGAGAGTTGTTGGAGCAGGGTAACCAGATGCTGCCGAATGATCTTGTTCATTTCATAAGGAAAAAGCTCGCTGATGAAGAGTCCAACATGGATGATTTTGATATAAGATGGAGGGTCTTGCATGGGAGGAAGACCCCTTTGAAAGAAGCTCAATCACTGTTTTCAACGGCTGTTTCGGTATTCCATGTGAGTTCATCTTTTCCTGCATCGTCGCCTGACTTTCTTTAACTCGATTAGTGTCATCTGATGTTACTGTCATCTTCTGATCATTATTTTCTTGTGAATGGATGAAATACCTTCTTACTAGTAGGTTCATGTTCTAGGAGTCTTGGAACTAATTCGCTGCGTGCTTCAAACCATGAAGTTCACTGATTAGTGATTTTGCTCTCAGCAACAATAAATTTCCTGTACTGTGACAGTGGTTTAAAGCACAATCAAGAACTGGTTGCCTGGACAGTCACTGATGAATATTATGTTCCTTTAATATGAGTTACTATTATATGTTCAAACAAATATGAACTCACATCACCCACAGTGCAGTTTTAATATGGTGGATTTTCTTTTACCAGGCTTTGTCTTTGTCAACTTCTCTCTGTCCCATGCCCACTAAATCTCACTATGGATCATTTTTTTCCTTTTTTTGACGCCTACTAAGTCACATGGGTCAAATCTAATTCTTTAGTTCATATGATCGACTAGTTTTCGTTGCTTTGATGTGATGAAGTCTGTCTGTGACGGCATTTTGTTGATCTGCTCCTTGCGTTTGTATCTCATTTATTTGCGTTCTGTTTCATGGATGCTTTAGGAACAATTCGATCCTATTTTGTATGGTGCAAACAAGCAAGATATTATTCCTCACATGGTGTATGCGTGAGTCTCGCTTCTGTATCTTCTTTTTCAACTAATTCACTCTTTATAAGTAAATATCTTGTTACAGCGTACTTTTTAAGCTAATCATTTGGGCTGTACAGGAGGAATGTCAAGGAAACTGAATTTGGCGGCATGTATTGTGCAGTGCTGAGCGTCAAGTGAGAATCTTATTGCTTTTCTTCTTCTTTCAGTTACAACATTGTTTTTTTAATCCTGAATTCTGACTTCTACCTTTGCTGTGCAGCTCAACCATTGTCTCTGCTGGTGTATTTCGGGTATTCTCTAAAGAGGTAGCAGAAATACCATTAGTCGCAACCAGTAAGGACTGTGAAGGGAAGGTAATATATCAATTCTCATCATCAACAATTCAGATTAATCTTTTCATTTACTTTATCAGTTTATTGTTGGTAATGTTATCCTTTTACTGAAAAGAGTGAATATGTTAAGTGTTACTATGGCTTTGTGGTCAACTTATTTAATCTTTCACTAGTAATTCTTCATTTGTATGTATATGGCGGAGTTATAAATGTGTTTCATTTGCTTCATCAGAAAAGTGTTTCGTGTTTCCATTTCCATATTGTAGGAAAATGTATCAGTTAATTAGGACTTTGTTTGCGAACACAGTTTGATAGGGGTGGTATAAACATAATGAAAGAGAATACGTAATAGTCACGTGATTTTGAATCGATGACTTAGTAGTTAGGATCATGACTTCTTTATCTTATAGTTTGACGGGCTGGTGACTCTGATCGCATCCGCCATCTGCGAACTCGAGTTTTCAAATGTTGTTGAAACTTGAAACTAAAGGAGTGATATGAAGACTGAAGAGAGAAGAGTTGATGTTTTACAATTTTTGGTTTAGTTACGTCAACTTTCTGTTGCTATAATTGTAGGGTTATTTTCAATGCCTATATTCCTGTCTTGAGAGCTTTCTCAAAGATCTGGGTGTAAAGAACCTTCTGCTGCCAGCTGCTGAAGAGACGAAATCGCTGTGGATAAACAGATTTGGTTTCAACACAATTCCTCTGAAAGAGGTTCGTTTTTGTTGGTTTCATTACGTATACTCCATAGTTAACCCTGTTGCCCAATACGACTTTTCTGAATTAAATCTACGACTTTCATCATTATAGCTAAATCATCAGATTTCAAACACGTAAAGTTTGACTGTAATGGAACACAAATTTACATGAGCCCCCCAAAAAATACTCTGTATGTAGGAGTATGGACGTACGGTTCTGATAACCTTTTTATCGCAATAAAAAATAAAAATATTGCTGAACCCTTGGCATTGTTACTAACTTGTTAAAGCTTTTTGGCAGTTAAATGAGCTCACGAGGCTTTACCCTCTCATGAAGTTTGACGGAACATCGATGCTCCGTAAGCTGGTTGGCAACTCCTCAACTCGTGCTTTCCCGAACACTGACTAAGGAGTGCTTTGTCTATAATCGTCATGCGTAATGAAATTTTGACTTCGTACATAATGCAATTTTTTGCCAGATGGGTAAGTATCTGTTAAACTCGTTTTATTTCAGCCAAAGAGCAGTCCGCTCTTTGACTGAAATAGACGGAACATTTTCAAAAATATGGGGAAATAGCGGAGACGTCAGAAAGCATATATACTCCAGGTTGTTACTTTTGCACAGTTTCATAGAAGTTTTTGGACTTTTGTCGAGTTAGGGCGTCGCAGAAAGTCTCCTCAAAACCATACAGAGAAGCTAAGGAGTTTTTGTAAAGGTTGTGGCAAAGTAAGCATATACATATATAGATATTTTAAAGCCGAAGTGTAAGAATTGCACTTGAGCGCCACCTTTTGTAGGGAAGACATAGCTAAAAATTATTTTGGGTCTCTTTTGAATTTGGTGATATTTTATAACATGACGGGGTTTTGTATTTCTTTGACGGTCATGATTGGTTGATCGTTTGTTATGTTTACCCATGACACCCCCGAAAAGCTCGTAACTCGGCCATATGAGATTTCGTCATATGCATAGTTCTAGGACTACATTTTGTTCTGGGCTTGGCTGTGTCTGTGTAGTTCACCAATTTGGCCTCTTTGCTGGCTCAGTGGCTCCTGTGTTCTACGGCATGGGTATCGGTGGAAAATTTGGTTTATGCGGCGTTCTGCACATTTTAACCCTTTATTCCTACCCCGTACTACCGTATACTATGCACTATACAAACTAAATTTGACATTTTATGTTGATAATATCTTTATTTTAACTTCTATGTGCTCCATTTTCACAATCAACTTTTATTTATAAAAATGATCATATTGTTCTAACCTTTTTTACAATTTTTGGTAAAAAATATTATAACCCTATTTTTTGGTAATATATGTGTCAACTCTAATGGGATTTATGACATTTATCTAATGAAAAGGAGGTAGTTGTATTTTTAGTACTCCCTCCATTCCACAATTTTCTTCCCACTTTTCCAAAAAGGAAATTCCACAATCTTCTTCCCATTTTTATTTTTGTCAACTTTTAACCAATCTCATCCACACAATTTACTTTATTATTTTTCTACTTTAATCACACCCACACAATCTACCTTTCTTAATTTTTGATCCAAAACAAAATGGGAAGAATACTATGGAATGGAGGGAGTAACATTTTAGTTATGCAATTCAATGGGTAAAAGGGGTATAAATGATTTTGTTAAAATGTCTTCAACTTTTAAATATGGATGGTTTATTTATTATAAAGGAAATTTATAAGAATATATCGAATTATGCATAGTTTTCTCAAAGCACACCAAACTTCAATAAATTTTAAAATATATTTAATTGCAGAGTAATAATTATTCTTCTCAAAATAAACTAAGAATTTTTTACAAGTTGTTCTTGTAGTGACTTTTTTATAGTCTAATGCAATAAAATATTTTGAGGCATTTTCACTACTTTTGGAAACCTTTCAAAAAAAACTTTTATTATGTTCAATAATTTGATCTATTTTATGGTGCGTTTGGGAACATTGAAATGTCGGATTTGGCCTAAATTAGGTGTTTGGTAATTTGGAAAATTTGAATTTGTATTTGAGTCAAATCCAACCTAAATTCATCCTTTAAGAAAACTAACTAACATCAAATAACACCCTAAATGGTGTAATTTCCAAATCCTAACTCACACAATTAGTGATTTGATTTTAAAACCCTATATTTCAAATGTCTAATTCTAAATCCTAAATTTGAAATTAAATTTGAGTTCTCAAACGCTGCCTTAAGATTAATTGAAATTAAACTTATTTAAAAAAGACCATGAATTTTCCCTATTCAAATATGATTTTCTGTATACGAATTTTACTCCCATCATATACTTTTTTCATTTTTTTCCCCTTTCATACCCTTTTTTACTCATCTTCTATGCAAAATTCTCTATTTTATTTTTCTAACTTTACTTAACCTAAATCCATACAGTTTTCAATTATTTCAATTAATAATTTAAATAATCAATTCAATAAAGTAGTAATTCGATTCAATTTCAACTATTTTCATAAAGTTAAGTTAATTTTATTAAATTTGATAATTTTAGGTTAAAAATCAAATTAGGGTTTATAGAAAATTAGAATTTGGGTGGTTTCCGGGAAGCGGTGGTGGCGGACAACAACCACGTAAGGGACTGTCGGCACGGAGCAAAGTGGAGATAGACTCATCAAAATTCGACCCGAGAAAAACCGACCCGACCCTTTTTTAGGTCAAGACCCGTAAAATTTGACCCGTGACCCGAAATGACCCGAACCCAATGACCAGTTAATTTAGGGTCAAGACCCGTTCGACCCGATGGGTCAAGTGTAATTTCGTGTAACAAGACTTTTTGAACCAACAAAATTAAAATTTCATGAAAAAAATAATTTAATATTAATAATTATTACAACCTCAATATTATAAGTTGAAATATCAAAATGATGATGAAAATTATGATTGAAATATTATGAATATATTCATAAATAGACTATTTTAATTTTATAAATTACAAGAATGAATATATATCAACTTTAGTATTACATATGTACAATAAAATATGTACATAATGTAAAATAACAATAAAAGAATTTTTTTAATTAAAAAAATAATAAATAAAAAGGCGCGAAAAACGTATTTTTGACCCGTATTTTGACCCGAAACCGACCCGAACCCGACCCGACCCGTATTAAGCCGAACCGTATTTTGACCCGACCCGTATAACCCGAACCCGAACCCGACCCGCCCGACCCGTTTGACAGGTCTAAGTGGAGATGATAGTCGAAGTGTTTCACGTCTTCATGCCTTGGAAGAGATAGGATGGAGCACACATATAACTTATAAGCCCCATTGAATAGAAATTAATAATCTTAGAATTGATTGAATCGGATTATTACTCAATTGAATTCGTTATTAATTTTATCATTGAATAATTGAGGAATTGATCGAATTTTGATTAAGAAAGTTAGAAAAAATTAAGAGAGATTTTTGTATATTGTATGAGTAAAAAAGGGTAGAGTTGAAAAATTAAATGAAAAAATTATACGACGAGAGTAAAATCCGTATACGGAAAATTAATACCCTTTAGAAATAGGTAGCCAAAGATTAGACAGATAATAATTTTCTTTTTTTTGGCCGGTCAATAATATTAAACGACGTCGTAAGAGGTGGAGAAAAAAGAAAATCCCCAAAATGCATCGGTTTCAACATAAACCCTAACAAAACGCGCAGCAGCATCAATATTTCCCCAATTAATTTATTTCTCCCGCCAATTTTTATTCCCCCAGGTATTTCCAATTTCTTCACTTTCTAATTTCATCATCTTAATCACCCACATTAATTTCTTTTCATTACCCTCTTAAATTTTTACCCTAATTTCAATTTTTTTTTTTTTGTCGTTTTGCAATTGATACTATACTCCTGTAATTTGTGTGTTTAATTATGTTATATTTTTTTCTGGGTTTTCATTGAAAGTAATTTTGAGGTTTATTGATTGTTGTAAACTATTTTAGGTTTGAGATTGTTATAATGCTGCTCATGTAGCTAAAAATGATGAATTTTGACGAATTATGCGACTTTTTTTTTTTTTTTTTTTTTTTTTTTTAATGTTAAAGTTGTGATTATGTAGTGGGTATTGGTTTTTAAAGAGTGATTTTTCTATGAAATCATTTTAAGCTTGCGTCGGATTGATTGTGATTAAAATGTGACCACTTTTAGAGGTTTATATAGTCATTAATTTGTCGCGTTTGACCCTTCAAAACAATTGTTTTCATGATATCATAGTTCGGATATTACAACTATGGTATATTGTGAGAAATTATTGGTCTAAGGCGATCGCTTTTTACTTTCAAAGTCGAGGGGGGTGCGCTTTAAATGCTATGGAGGGAGTAGCTTGTTTTGTGCTGCGTAGATAGACAGAATGTTTAACATGTGGGAGGGAACTTTTTAAGAAATGTCTGCGGTTAATTTCCGGGGTAAAATTTTATTTGTCGGGAACTTTTAGTGATTACATGCATGACTAGGGTGATTCATATCTTCTACTGCATATAGTAAAACATGGTGAAGTTCTCTTGTATTGCTTGAATGCGATCAAAATTGTTGCTTGTAATGATCTCGGCTGCTTTTATAATATTCTTCAGAAATATTGTGTTGGGAGATTTTCCCAGTAAAATATGGCTTGTTAATATTTTTCTCCGTAAATTTGCGATTGGAAATACTGTGGTGGGTGTTAGAGCCTAGTACTTGGTCAATGTTTAGCATTGAAGTCTAGCACTTCACGACTTCAATTGACTTTTTTGTCTTGTTGAATTCTTGTGAAATATGAATATGTGACTTAACTTTATATGGTGTTCTAGTTTGCATACATGGAGATGTATGCTTTTAATCCAGGACCACTAGACGACTCTGTTTTGTATGATCAGGACAAACACGTCTCGTCTGCTGTTTGGGAAGGCCAGGTAGAATTTCTAATTGTATTCTTCTCTAATTAGAGTTCTTTCTTGGGCGTCATTCGTGCGAGTGATTGTTGTAAACGAACATTCCAGGAACGTGGTGCACTACGATGTCACGAACACACTTCAAAGCTAGATCAATGGGTACTAACGAAAAAACAGATCGAATTAATCGAAAGGGCTGGATTTGGCTATTTAAGATTCATCCCCGGAATCAGCTTAGATAACCCGCTGATATCCGCGTTGGTGGAGAGATGGCGTAGAGAAACAAACACTTTCCACTTAACGGTTGGTGAAATGACCATCACCCTGGAAGACGTGGCCTATTTACTTGGACTTGCAATTGACGGAGAACCTGTCATAGGGGTCACGTATACAACATGTGATTACGTATGTGAAAAACTTCTAGGAAAGGCACCGGACCATGGATACACTACTGGTGGCATGGTAAAGCTGAGCTGGCTAAAAGAATGCTTTTCTCGATGTCCTGAAGGTGCATCTGTTGAAGATGTGAAACGTCATACTAGGGCATATCTTCTTTATCTTGTTGGAAGTACTATTTTTTCCACGACAACGGGTAATAAGGTGCCTGTCATGTATCTTCCCCTTTTCGAGGATTTCAATCAGAGTGGAAAGTATGCATGGGGTGCAGCAGCGTTGGGATTTTTGTATAGAGCTCTTGGTAATGCTTCTCTGAGATCTCAGAGTACTGTCAGCGGAAGCTTGACATTGTTGCAGGTACATGAAACTGCAAGTATACTCTTTTTTCATCCACGAGTGTATCCTCTTTTTTTTCGTCCTCGCCTTCGCAGAAATTCTTAGGTCCTCCCGGTGTACAAGTTCTTATAAACCCAAACCACTTAGAATATCAATTTTTTTTTCTTTTTGAGTTAGATTCTTTTTAAATATTTATGGAAACAATTGTTAGTCGCAACATTTCTATTGGTTACGGTGTGTACAATATAATGGTGCATCTGGAGGACCTGAGAATTTCGTTCGTCTTTGCTACATTATTCTTACCATGGCTTTCTATTTATGTGTGATATTTTGTTGCAGTGTTGGAGTTACTTCCACCTGAATATTGGTAGGCCGAAGCTTTCTCAAAACTCGCTTTATGATAATTTCCCTCTAGTTCTTCGGTGGAAAAGCAAACAAAGTGGTCCAACGACAAATCGAGATTTAACTTTCTACCGCAAGGCTCTGGACACGTTAAAACCAACCGATGTAAGTCAAACTTCCTCTGGTTTTTACATAACATTTGACTGATGTCGTTCGAGTTCTTTAATTCTATTTTGGGCTGCAGGTTGACTGGTTTCCATATCAGCATGTTGACCCCATGGTAATACCTGATGATATAGCTAGCAGCTTGATTTTGGGTAGGTCGAAGACGATGTTGATATGCTTTGATAAGGCAGAAAGACACCTTCCTGATCGTTGCTTGAGGCAATACGGTATTGATGTAAATATTACACGTTTTTTTGTTGGTTTGTATTTTTGAGTTTAGCGTAGTTAACATGTACCCATGTCCATAATGCATCAGGTATGCGACATCAGCCAATTCCCGAACCTGTTGAGAGGTGGGAAAGAAAGAGCCGTGGAGTTGATGGAGGGGTCGACTTGTCAGGCAAAATGGAGGCTGAGCTTAACGAATGGTCCGAACGTCATCTCCATATCGTCCAGAAAGTAGAAGTCGATGATAGCAAATATATGCAGTGGTATCTGAGAATAACTCGTAGATTTGTCGGGAGACCAATCCCTCTCGCATCTGAGTTTCAAAGAATGGTAATCCTGTTATTTCTTGCACAATTTGTGTAAACAAAATTTCGTTGATAAGTCCGTAATTTATCTCCTCATTTTTATTTTCATTTTTGAAATGCTAGAATACAACTCTTCGGGAAGTTGCACATATTGCGGACACTATATCTATTGAGGGATTAGACAACGAGCAAATAAATTCGATAACAAGAATAAGATACGCCGTTCATGACTGTCTAAGGGATCAGGCAGGTTGCATGGTGACCGTAGCCGCATCACCTCCAGAAACCGACAGGAGCAACAAGAGAGGCAGAGGAAAGGAGAAGATACGACGAAAAGGAGGAGGGACGGGTAAACGAAGGCAAAAGAACGAGTTGGAGCAATATCAGTACGACAGCAAAGATGAACAATTAATTCCTAATTATGCTGCTACTGACGTTGAATATGTACAGCAGATGCATCATCCAGTACACCTGCATAATATTACTCAGGCACAGTTTCGTACAAATCATAATCTCGACAACGAGCTCTGCCACGCAGATGATAATGTCGACTCCTGTGAGATGGATGATTCCCATCTCTGCTTTTCTGTCAATGAAGAAGGCGATCCACAAATCTGTCTGAGCGAGAGAGACGACATTGTTGTTAACGGCGCAACTGGGTCACACCCTTCTGACTTTGACGATCTAGACGAGGCCTGCCACGTAAATGATGGTTCACCTTCCCAGTCCCCTGACGCAGCATTGACGGGGATGGTTCATCATTCAAGTTACGAAAGTGAAGGCGATATTTCTCAGTGAATCTGATATGAGCAACTTGAGCAGTCGTGGAACTCGGGAATGTTAGAACGCGTACTAATCACGAGTTGGTTTTCATCTAACTGATGGATCGATGATTTATACATCTTGGATTAAGCATCCAATTCTTTAGTCAGGGTTGCGATCCCAAAACGCCATTAGTAGAAGCCTCACGAGTCACGAGTAGCGGTTGCTAAATCCGAGACCACTGAAGCTCTCAGGGTTCTGAACACAGAAACTAGGTGAATGACTTATTAATGTTAATCAACCTCTTATTGACTTCAATTTTTTGTAAATCAACAGTAATTCAGTAAGTTCTGAAATTTATGTATCATCTCCCAATCTCTCGTGAAACATTATATATGGAGTTAACTGCAGGAAAATAGAGAAATTTATGTATCATCTCTCATTATATAAGTCTCCCTAAACTTTAAAGCGAGTCAAGTAACATTCATTTATTTTACTTGCGCATATAAGATAGATATTTTGTTTTTTTCTATACAGTTAACTTTTGTCTTATTCTAAGTATTTAACCCGTTTTAATTTTAAAAAAATATACATGTCTTAATCGAGAACGTGTACGTTAGGACTTAGGAAAATGATTTTTTTTTTCCGTGGACTAATTGTGTGTTACTTCATTATGTTAGAAATTTAGAATTAATTTTTTATAATAATAAATCATAAATGTTGATATGAAACTTGTACAATGATCTATATCTATATGTGATTAACTTAATGATTATGGTGCTTATCGTAATGTTTGAAATGACTATTTTTAAACGTTTTAGGGTGATCTCTTAGAGTAAGGATCCTTCCCATTTCTCAAAAAGAAATGGAGGGTTCATTACTCCTCAATGACTCGGATTAAATTTAGGGGTGATCAGACTGTTGTAGATTTATATGAAAATGAAAATAAAAGGTAAATGAGTGAGATAGAAATATATACTTAATATAATAATGTTATGTGAGAAAATGGAGAGAAAAGAAATGGAGAAGATTCATTTTGGATCTCTTAAGTGTCAAAGTGATAACATACTTACGTACACACTAAAATACTCTCTTCCACTCACAATATTTATTTCATATACTTTATATGCGGTCTCCAATAAGGCAATAATCCAATGTAACAGATTTAAAAAAACATAATACATTAGCTAAACTAAAGCGAATAGTTATAAATACATTTTGGGTTTTTTCCATCTGTACCTTTGTACTTTTTACATTAAATCTAGGCGTGAAATAATATAATGTTACGTGAGAGAAAATGGAAAGAAAAGAAATGGAAAGATCCATTTTGGATCTCTTAAGCGTCAAAGTGATAACATACACATTAAAATACTCTCTTCTACTCACAATATTTATTTCATGTACGGAGTACTTTTATATGCAGTCTCCAATAAAGTAATAATCCAATGTAACAGATTTAAAACGTAATACATTAGTTAAACTAAAACGAATAGTTATAAATACATTTTTACAGGTGTTCAGTAAATTCATATGAAAAAATAAATAAATAAAAATTCACGAATCACATGGGGTAATAAAGAAAGAGAGGTGAAAGAAAGAAGAGTTAGTCTCCCATAAAACGGATTATCCGTTTCATATGTAAAACGGGTCAAATAGTTAGACATTTGAATAGAAAAGACAAATCTTTTGTTAATTTCAAGGCTTTTAACTTTTGTCTTATTCAATTATTTGATCCGTTTCTTGTGTGAAACGGATATTACCCGTTTTATATAAGAATTTGTGAAGAAATAAAGGAAAGCTTTTTCACCCAAAAATGCCATATAAAACCAAATCCATGTTAAGTCCCATGAGGTTCACTCAAGCAACCAATAAATATACCACTACTTAGTACTTCTAACTTCTAACTCAATAAATACAACTTTTTTTTTCTTGTCTTTTGTTTGATAAATATACTCTTTATTTTTCTTTTGAGCTTTCAATTATTTCTCATTAATAATAGATTAAATTTTAAAGTACACCGTACACCTGAAGTACGAAATCAATACCTCCTTATTTATTTGTTTATTTTTATTTAAAAACTGATTAAGTAAACTATTTTGTTAGTCCTATACTCCTATCGCATGTTTAAATTTACTTTATTTTATGTGGAAAAATAAAACAAAATGTCATTAGAACAAACAAAATAATTTTTTATACAAAAAACATAATTTGATCTACACAATTTATTTTAATGATTAGTAATCGATTTTAACTAAGTAATTTCTTATGATAACGCAATTCAAATTTGTTTTTTATGAAAAAATAAACACTCATGTAAGTTAAATCTTCAAATAGAAAAATGTTTATAAAATAAAATAATTGAAACCAATAAAACTTTGTTTTCAAAAATTATTTCACAATAGTAGCTTTTATATGTCGCTTTTATATTTACAAAGTCACATGTTATAAACTGTCACGATAAAAAATAAATTTTATGTTATAAATTTAAAAAGTTAACTAACATTTGACTTTAGAGTAGTTTGTGATCTCATATGAAAATTAATACTCCGTACGAAGTAGCGTATGTTTTTTTTTTTTTTTTTTTTTGTCTTATGAGTAATTTAATTGTCAAATATTTCAATGTTTTAATATCTATGCACCCAATTAACATAAATATTTGTACAGTGACAAACTGCAATGTGGTCTGTAAAGTAACTACAAATATGGCAAATAAATTTATTTATTATTCATGGAAGAATTGTTTAACGCAAAATTGAATGAAATTGAGGTAATGAAAGACAAATATTTCACCTTACTTTATTTGGGATATAATTCCAAGAGCTTTGTGTACACTGATTAACTTGCTCTTTAAGCATTTGGCAGCATTTGTTAACACATTTGGCAAAATTTTGTCACCTATTTCATTTTTATACAAATTGCTCAATGAGAGTATTATTATTAGACAAAATTACAAAAAACTATCTTATAAAATCAACTTTTTACAAATAACTATCTTATATTATTATTTTTTTCAAATAACTACCTTATAACGTCTTTTAATTTTATTCAGATCACTACTTAAATGTTACAAATCTTATGTATATCACTACCAAGTCACCGGAAAACGGTCTAAAAATTCAAAATTTCTGATATATTTGACATAAATATCCAATTTACTTTTACTAAATATCTTTGTTGTGCCGGGGTAGCCAAATAACGAGTGACAAAACGGTCAAAAAACATGTTTTTTTTGGGTGAATTGGGATTTTTAGTCAAAGTGTTACCGTTATGAATAAAAAAAATACGTTATAAGATAGTTATTTGCAAAAAAAAATTATATAAGGTACGGAGTAGTTATTTGCAAAAAGTTGATTTTATTAGGTAGTTTTTTATAATTTTGCCTTATTATTATTACTCCCTCCGTCCCGGTCATTTGTTTACACTTTCTATTTTGGGGGTACGAGTCATTTGTTTACACTTTCCATAAATGGTCATGGGTGACCCATGTGGGAGGTGGACCCCTACTCCCTTAATCAATTACATTTCATAATTTTAAGTAAGCGGGACCCCCTTTGTACTTATATTATTATTTTATTAGTTTTTTCTATACCTCTCTCCTCACGATAAATGTGTATAAAGTAAATGTAAACAAATCACCGAGACGGAGGGAGTATTATTATTATTATTATTATTATTATTATTATTATTATTATTATTTGAACTGTATATAAAGAAGGGTGCTATTTACCTTCTCTTTTTACCTTCTCTTCTACCTTCTTCTCTAAGAATCAAATTAAATAATACTCCGTATATATTGTTTGAGGTCCCATGGTCCAATATACTTCGTATCTAATATTTATATATTTGTGCGAGAGAATAAAGAGACTCCAAAAGAAACTGTCGGAAACTCTCATTAACAATTTTTCATATATAAATAAACTTTGCTCAACTAAATATGTTATGATTACAACAATCACGATGTTGGTGCCACTTTAAAACAACATACGAGTATAAATGTGTGTTATATTATTATATTAAGTGAGACTCAATGTGTACATGTTTGTTATTTTGATAAAAGTAGTATAATTAATAACGGTAAAAATGCTATTTATATAGGAAAAAAGACAAAATCATTACATATAAATAGGGGTGAGCAAAACCGGTTACCCGCTCCGGTTTTCAAGTTCGGTTCGGTTACCCGGTTTTAAAATGAGTGAAATTTTCAATCCATATCCAACCCGGTTAATTCGGTTATCCGGTTTTCGGTATCCAAAAAAAATCGGTATCCAAAATTCGGTAACCATATATCCACTTTATTGTCAAATACGGAGTATGATTTTTTTGGTCAAATTTACAAAAAAATTGCGCTTTTAAATATTCTTATATATCGTCTATAGTACACCAAAAGTTAAAAAAAAAATTGTTCACAATCTAATTGACAAACAATGTCTAAATATAGATGGAATTGGGAAAATAAAAATGCCTCTACAAGAGTAGAGGCCAAGGGTGAGTAGACGTAGGAAATTACTTAATTCAGAGTGAGTAGTATATTAGTCTACCGTCTAAGTAGTAAGTACAATGTATAATTGTACATCACCACAAACAATGTATACCGTAATTAATTTAATTTTTTTGATAATTTTTTTAAAGTAATTTTTAAAATTTTAATATTAGTTTTAATAAAAACCGGTTTAAAATCGGTTATCCGTTTTACAAATTTTAATATCCATATCCGCTCCGGTTTTAAACTGGATATTCGGATTCGGAACCCGGATTTGGAAAAAACCCGGATTTTCGGGTTTTTCCGGATCGGTTTCGGTTCGGTTTCGGATATAAAAATCGGATCGGTTTTTTTTGCTCACCCCTACATATAAAGATACAACTAAACAAATAAAATTATTTTAAAATAAAATTAGAGATTCTTGGGTGAAAAAGAGAATAAAATATAATCGTGATACCATAATCTAAAAAGAACGAGGGAAAAAACATTAAAAAGTAAAGTATTGTACGAGTGTCATCCTTTTCACGAAAAACATCGTCCTAATGCTAGCAGTAACCAACCATTCTATCAACGTTATTATTATTACAATAATTTAGTTTTTGGACCATATTAGCGAGCATTTATCGACTTCTTTTTAACCCTTTTTACCTAAATTATGAAGTAGCGTCACATTAATTCAAAATACCGTCTTACAGAAAACTTATTTCTACGACTACATAAAACCATATAACCTCATGTTATCATAAATACTTTTGTCCACAAAAATCCACACCAATGACAAGTTAAATCACTTGGACTAAATTGAATAGTAGTTGTCTCAAAATACTTAGTACATAATCAATCAAACATATGAAAAATCATAAATAAAACAATAATGGAGATGAACAATTTTAAATCATTACAGTAATTCCTAAGACAAATAAACAAAAATCACAATTAAAATTACAGAACAATAATGCAGTTGAATCAAAGATGATGATGATAATGATTTAGTATAAGTAGTAGTAGCTTGTGACTTTTGATTTGGTTGAGTAAAAGAGTAACTTCTGTGACTATCACAAGCAACAAAATTTTTACTGTCATTTTGCAACTCATTTACCTCCTTTGGATCCAAACATAACCCGGGATTTTCACTGAGGTCTAAATTTTTACCCAACCGCGTCATAAAACTTGCGTTAAATGGCACCGCGCCTTGTAAAAAGTTTCGACTGAGGTTGAGGTGGTAAATGTGATTAAGCGAGGCCAAACCCGCGGGAATTTCACCCGACAGTCTGTTGTTTGGCATCGACAGCGTTGATAAGTTTACGAGTCTCGTAATTGAATTGGGTATGTTCCCTGAGTAGCCGCAGTTTGCGAGGCGTAGCTCTTGGAGTTTTGACAATAACCCGATTTCTGCAGGCAGTGTTATGAACATTGGATTGTCGTCCATTATTAAGTACTGAAGGTTGGTCAATTTGGTCAAACCGTCTGGGAATTTCCCGCTGATATTATTAGCGCTAAGCGCGAGGAAATTCAGCGAGTTGAGGTTTTGAATGCTGTCGGGTATTTTACCCGTGAGCGAATTTGAGCTTAAATCGAGCTTTTGCAGCAGACTGAGCTGACCAATTGTTGTCGGGATTGTCCCCGACAGCGAATTGTAGCTCAAGTCGAGGATTTGAAGGTTTATGACACGACCCACTTCAGACGGGATTGAACCCGTCAGAGAATTGTAGCTCAAGTCGAGGTGGATTAGTGAGGTTAAGGTGAAAATTTCGGGAGGAATTTGCAAAGAGAGACGGTTTTGCGACAATGTTAGGACTTGCAGAGATGTTAGGGAGGAAATTTGAGGGGGGATTTTGCCGGACAATGCCGGGTTTGATCGTAGACTAAGCTGCTGAAGAGGGGAGGAAATCGAGTTAATCGACGATGAAATTGAAGGCGGAAATGCGAGTGTCGTAGGCGTGTGGGTGAAACATTGGTGGAAGAAAGAAGAGTGTAGGTATGGTAGGGTGAAAATGTTTGAAGGAAATGTGGCTGTTTTTTTGCATAGTGGGTTGGGGTAAGTCCCGAAATCGAGACGGGTGACGTGGAGGTGGTTGTCGTTACCGAATTTGCACTCGATACCGGGCCAAGTTGAGCCCGGTGTGCAGGGGTTCGGGTGAGCAACTCGCCAATTGGCGTCGGATGACATTGATTCCAAGATTTTGAAAAGGGTTTCGAGCTCCGAAGGGAGCATGGTGGCGGCAACGGCGGTGGCGGTGGTAGTGATGGTTGGGTGGGTAGTGTTGTGAGACGGTGGCGGTTGTCGTGGCGGTTTGGTGGCAATTAGAGGGAGTAGTGAAGTGAGTAGTAGGAGAAGAATGAGAGTGTTGTTAGACAACATTGTTGGGAGTTTTTTTTGAAGAGTGTTTTTGTGATAATGTCAGTCTTATGAAGTTATGATACCTTTGTGAGTTGTGAGTTGTGAGTTGTGAGTGAAGTGTTTGATATATGTGTGTGTATTATTGAGAGGAATTAAACATGAGTGGGTTTTTGGGTGACCCCTTAAAAATCTTGTGTAAAAGAGTTGTTTTGAAATGAGTTTAATAAGTTTTGAATTGGATCCTGTTGTGTCGTGTCGTGTCTTACTGCCACAGAATACCTCCGTCTTAACCACTAGACCATGAAATCTAGAGGTTAGGTGAGTTAATAATTTAGGGTTTGTGTCACTAACGTTGCTACCTGCGTGCTAGCCTTATGACCAGATGACCAGTAGGGATGTAAGCTACACCTGAATCCGCCTATTCAATCCACCCACCACAAATAGATGGATAAAAACCCGACATAAATGAATGATGAATGTGGATGACGGGTTAAATGAAGCTTAAAAACCGCAAATAAAGGAAAGGTGGGGGCCATGGAAGTGAGTGAAAATAGAATGGGATGCTTTACAAAGGAAAAAAGCAGGAGAAAGTGTGGAAAAGATTCATCATCAGGTGAGGTTGAAAGTGAGTTAGAGTGTTTGAGAGGACATGTTTCATCTTTTCAGACACAACCAATTTTATAAACAAAACTGTGTAAATTGCTTTGCTAAAATTACTCCGTATTTTTACAGTGTTTATATTTTTTGGAATCTATTTGTCATTGCTGTTTTGTTGCTTTGCATTCTTCTTATTAATATCACTTTTTAAACAGTTTTTACTCCCTATTATTATGCTTAAATAGTGAATTTAAGTACTTTTATACTGTCTCTACTTGTTTAAAAATTATGGCAAATGTTTTAGATAGGTCTTCAGTTCACACTACTACTCCGTATTTGAGATTCTCACATTCAATTTCATGAGTGCCCTTTTGTGTGTGGATTTAAGCTCAGAAGTTTTATTCCAATATTATATTTCCACTCCTTAAATCAATTAACATATCTTGAAATACAAATTTTATAATATGATCGTATCTATATTAGATACATACGGAGTATTCATTATGGTGGTTGTAACTTATAACTTATAAGCTAGTATATATGTCATTATATTTATCTCAGTTAAGATAAATATCAGTATACATGTTATTGTATTTGTTAAAAATAATCATCTTGAAAAATCTAGTAGCCTAATTTCTAGAATAATCTAGCAAAATAATTTATGTGCTTAGTTACTAGATTAGTCTACACAAATTATGAACTAAATATCTAGAACAAAATGTCTAGAGCAAACCTCATATGTCGGTGTAGCACTTGTAAACCGACATATGCAACCTATATATACCAAGCATGTAAGATGATGTGGGAAGCAATAACAAATACACATTTTTAACACTACGCCTGTTTCAAATTTAATTTCATTCTTATAAGTTAATTTCAATTTCATAAGTTCAAATTTCACTCTATAAGCTCATTTCAGAATTTTTTAAATTTCTATAAGTTAAATTTAGAACACATAAGTTAATTTCAATTTCCTATAAGTTCAAATTTCACATAAGTTCAAATTTCTTATAAGTTAAATTCTATAAATTATATTATGTTCTATTTTTATATAACTATTATTACTGCATAATAATAATAATAATAATAATAATAATAATAATAATAATAATAATAATAATAATAATAATAATAATAATAATAATAATAATAATAATAATAATAATAATAATAATAATAATAACAATAATAATAATAATAATAAATATAGTATATTAAAATATCTAACCGAGCCAACTTATTTATAATCAACTATATATTGAGATATTTAACTATACTAGACATAAAATCGATTGTGAACACTATTGTTTATTATTAGTAAAATTAATCATTTTGAATAAATTAAAATATTTTAATTATTGTAATCATCATCATCATTACTATAAATATCATTGTTATTATTGTTATTAATTTAATAAAAAATTTCATATTATATTAATATTAATATTAATATTTAAATTATTATTATTATTATTATTATTATTATTATTATTATTATTATTATTATTATTATTATTCAATAAGTTTTAAATTCTAATAAATTTAACTCCAATAAGTTTAGAATTTCTATAAGTTAATTTCACATAAGTTCAAATTTCATAAATTCAGCTCACTATAAGTTCAAATTCACTATAAGTTCATTTCACTCTTATAAGTTCAAATTTCACTATAAGTTCAAATTTCACTCTATAAGTTAATTTCACTATAAGTTAAATTTATAAGTTCAAATTTATGTTCAAAGAACAGGGCCTAACTCTCCCAATTCTATTATAAACAAATCATTGTTAAATTGTTTACCCTCCAACCATTAAACAATCAATATCAAATTCATTCCTTGCCAACACTTTCCATAATATAAATTTTCTAACAGTATTTTTCTTGTTTAATGTGAATATCAAGACCAATGGTCGATGGGCTGAATATTATGGTGATCAAACAAGTTAGAGTATATAATCGATCTTGGGTCTCCAACTATCAGCTTAAGTTTTTGGTAGAGTATAAAATTACATCCTCCACCGTAATGATAGTGAGACATATACATTTTTTGAAAATTTGTACGTGTCATGAATAATAGAACATTTATGAATTGAGATTCTGCTTGGTATCTCATGCGCTACTATATATTTTATTGATTTTTATATTCATTAACGTAATATTAAAATCTTATTTTATTGTGCAAATAACATTAAGTTGATAAAAAAAAAAAATAGAAATAGTAAGTTGATAATTTTTTGGTAGGCATATAGTAGTCGATAATTATTAAAGGGCATGGTAACGTTTAAAAAAATTGATTGAAAATAAAGGAGAAGACAGTTGGTAGGGTTTTAAGATACACGGACATGTTTGGGTGCCCACCACTCTTTTTCATCGTACGCTTTCCCATCCTTCTTTGCTGCTTCTCATTGTTCACCCATTTATTTACACATTGACCATATTTACCTTTGAAAATAATTTTGAAAACAAATCATTCATAAAACACAAATTCTCATATAAATCAGATCTTTTGAAACTACTATTATTTGACTGTTCTTGCAACAGTTCTGCTTCACACAAAGACTCTTACACTTAATAAAATTATTCTTATTTCAACATGTTAGTTAGTGGATATATTTATTATTTTTCTCATATAAGTTAATTAGTTGAACTTTGGTAAGTATATTCGACTTTGTATATGTGGCAATAGTATTGAATTTTAACCCTTAAACTTGGTATCGTGAACTTTATGACGACCTATCTGCCATTAATTCATAAATATTGTCATTTTATTACTTCTTCATTCCAGTGAATTGTTTACACTTTAATTTGACTTTTGTGTGAGGAGAGTTTAAGAGAAGTGTAAACAAATGACTGAAACAGAGCGAGTAGAAGAGAGAAACAAATTAGCCCTTCTATTGTAAAAAGACTTATCAACTTGATTTTTGCACAAAACTACGGAACAAAGTAAAGTAAAGAGAATAAAATATTAGTGGGTCTTACTGTTACGATCCATTGCAAGGTATGAGACTTGAGTCCCACGTTAGTCATGCAATTGAATGATGTGAGATTTTTATAGAAATTAAATCTGTCTACCTTTTTAAGCTAGCTTTTTAACTTAATTATTTCATTATTCAAGAAGATATCTTTATAGATTATTTTGGGGTTTGAAGGTATTCATATTTTTTATATCAGTAGACAAGTTAAATATCCAATGAGATAAAGTAATATATTCTTTTCATCCCAAAATAAGGGTCCCCTTACATATGTAATTTACATAGAAAATGAGACACTTATTTTGGGAAGGATGCAATATTATAATAGGAGAGCATGAAATAATTTATCAAATAAGATGATCTAATTATAACCTTATAGTAAGACATCTCACATTGAGGTAGTTATTTCTCTTCATTTTAATGATTTTATAATTTTTAATTTTTGCAAGTCTTATCTAATAAGACAGTCTTAATGGAGGCATTTGAGAAATATCGTCTTTCACTAATAAAGTAATGATGAGTATCCTGTCGTGCTCATACATAAAATGTAACACCCCAACCAAGTAGGAAGGTCACTCACAGATGGCTCGCCAGTGCGTGCATCGCCTGAGACCAACACGGGCCTTTTCCAGCATTTTGTCCTCACTGCGCATCACGAGAACTTCCCAGAGGTCACCCATCCTAAGACTACTCTCCAAAGAAGACGCTTTAATCAAGAGTTCTTAAGATGAGCCACCGTGAAAAGAAGATGCATCTTGTTGATATGAGTAGCACTTACAATCCTTTTAAGCACCAGGTCACTTGAGCTCATCACATGGACCACTTCAACGGGAACCCTACCGAATAACCTCGGACAACAAGATTACACACCCCACTTGAAGAACGCAACGTCCTCGTTGCGCTGGTAGCCACTTACAATATAGCATTCCGTAATCCTCCCGAAAGGTGCGTGCACGGCCAACAAGACACAGGGTTCGCCCACACGGTCGCCGGGTTGCTCTGATACCGCTTGTAACACCCCGCCAATCAAGGAAGGTCACTCACTGTGATCGCCAGTCAAGCGTGCATCGCCCAGCACTAACACGGGCTTTTTCCAGCGCATTTTGTCCTCACTCCTGCGCATCCTGAGAACTTCCCAGGAGGTCACCCATCCTAAGGCTACTCTCCAAAGAAGACGCTTAATCAAGAGTTCTTAAGATGAGCCACCGTAAGAAGATGCATCTTGTTGATATGAGTAGCACTTACAATCCTTTTAAGCACCAGGTCACTTGAGCTCATCACATGGACCACTTCAACGGGGAACCCGGCCCGAATAACCTCGGACAACACCGGGTGTTACATAAAATGTGACCACATAGTCCACATTTACGTTGCTCATGACTAAAATGTGGTCACTCAATCTTAACAACTCTTAATAATGACCTATGTATACTCATATATAGTACAAAGTAATATTTACGATCAAGCATAATATAGATCGTTGCTCCGTATTTGGCTTTTAATTTGTCAAAATTTTCTTTAACTTAATTGATACTCCGTAGTACTATGTATATTAATATGAGTTGTTGTTCCTTTATGATAAATATAAATTAAAGGTAAATTCTTTGTCATTTTAAAGTCTTCATAAAAGTAAAAGTTTTATGGTGATTACTATCGTGTTGCCGTATATATTCTATCAAACCAACGTGAATATTCTATAATTATTTTAATACAAATTTAAAAGTGATTAGGATTTCAAATCAAGTAAATAACCGTTTAATCGTGATAAAATATTCAGACAAGTAGGAACATTCAACAAATAAGATTTATGAAATAATCGTGTATTACAAAGTTAATTATAAATTGTTGTAACTCGCACAACTTTTCTGTACATAACTAGATTTTATGAGTAGTACTAGCATTAATCAACCAGCATTCAAACAATTTTACATAATATGCACAAAAGTTTCACCCAAATTTAACCAATTGTTTGAGTCTTTATCGTGGTCAAACAATGTAAATGTCCTATCATGCATATGAATGTAAAACAAGTTGTACCCAATTTATTACACATGCAAAATTCATAGTAACATTAACATAAATAACGTCAGTATTTCATTATGCATATATATCTCCGTGGCACTAAGTCAAAACGTACAAATACTCATATACGGAGTATATGATACAAGTATTATAACCTTTAGGATGTAAATATATGTTCGAACATGAAACATATCCACAAATAAACGGGCGTAGCATTCGTTAACAGAAAAAAGATAAAAGGTGTTGGATAAATGCCTTGAATCAGTTTGTCATCTGTTATTGGGTTAGGGTTTTGTCTGGGTCGTAATTAGGTCAAATCTGTATTAGGTCTTAGAGAATATTATATAAACTCTCTAAGCCTCACTATTAGGGAAAAATAAATAATATGGTATATTATTAGAATATACCAAATATTGTTATGAAATATTATTATCTTAGAGAATAAGTTAGGAATAGCTAGATCTAGCTATTACTAACTTATTCATATGCTTATATATCATACCGTTCTGAATATACCATATTACTAACTTAGAATATACGGAGTACCATATGATTTATTTCTTCCCTAATACTCACCCTATTTCATATGCTTATATATCATACCGTTCTGAATCTGTAATGTGAAAATTTCTCTCAAATTAATAAAACTCTCTCCTTTCCGCCCTGTGGACGTAGCTAACACAACGTTAGTGAATCACGTAAATCTGTGCGTTCTTTTTTTGTTGTTTCGTTTTTCTCTTTCTTCTTTGCATCTGTTACAACAAAAGGAAAAAAAAAAGAAGCTCATGTTGTAGAAGTTTATCGACGGTGACTAGACAATATAAAATGATCCGATGTAAGTAGTTGGAAAATTTTAAATACGGATGATTATTTGTGCTTAAGTTGATTTGTCACACCTATTTAAATATGAAGTACAGAGTATGAATTATTGAATATTTTGGATTTTAGACATACTAGACAACATAATTTAAGTTGATATAACATATAGGGTTATTTAACAGGAATAATACAAACTATTACTATTCTTCTCCCAATAATACATACTATCAATAATCCCGCAATAATACAAACTATTATACTTCTATTCTCAAAATAGTACCACTTAAAATATGACCGTTTTCTTACCTTTTGATTCCGGTAAATGTTGTGGGACCCCTATATTTTCTTACTATTTTATTTTTATTGACCGTTTTCTTACCAATCTCACGAACCTTGCTTACACTGTTATATATCGTCAAAAACCCTTTGCAAACCATTATCACGACTCATATACAATATTGTATCAACATCCCTATTAAACTTACCACATTTCTCCGTCTCTTCAACAATTGCATCCCAAGTTAACGCTTCTGCTGCTATCATAACCGTTTTATTAACTTTCCCAACATATGACAAGCACTCATCTTTTTTCACTAATGACCCTTTATGCCACAATTTCAAGGTTATACTATTCTTGAAGTTCACCTACAATATTACCATAAAAGGAGATTACAAACCAAATTCTCAAACATGCAGAGAAAACGAAAAAATAACAAAAAAATTTGAAATAATTAGGATTTCAAATCGAGATTTTTTTTTCTAATAAATTCATCTAATTGCACTAAATTAGGGTTTACAAATGCAAAATTAGGAAAGAACAATACCATTTTGCGTCGATCTTAGCTTAATATTGAACAAAGGACCTAACTTTTTCTAAAATCGTTTCCCTGTTAACTCAAACAAACGAAGAGTTTGAAGATGATGATGATTTTGCGTCGATGATCTTTAAGGCGAGCTTCATTGATTTGGGATGAAAATGGAGATGAGGATTGAAAAGTTGAAGAAGATGATTTTTTTGAAGAGTTTTGAAATTAAGTAAAGAGGAAAGCAAACAAACGAAGTGAATGACAGTTTACTCTCCTCTTCATTTAATTTCATTTTTACCGGTTCTTCCGGTGTCTAGTTACCAAAGTTCATTATAAGAATAGAGGTATAATAGTTTGTATTATTGCGGGATTATTGATAGTATGTATTATTGGGAGAAGAATAGTGATAGTTTGTATTATTCCTGTTAAATAACCCTAACATATATTCTATGTGAACGGACCAATATTATTTTTATTTTTTTAAATTATTCTATTCTAATTTCACTTTGATAAATTTATTCAACTGCATATATGAAATACTACCGTGAATCTTTACCCTCTCAAAATATATATAAAGAATTAGTTAACTTGTCTCAACTCAATTCAATATAAACCCTAAAATAATTGAATTTAATCGACAATAATTTTTAAACAGTATCATAACATGTTCAAAACACATTTAAATTCAGACGACTCAATCTACTCCGATTGATCTCGTACAGTATCGCAATCCGAAAAAATGATTTAGTGTGAACCGACCCGACCAACATCCGACGTAAATGGGTACACTCTAGTACTCTACAATGGAAAGGAGGCAAAGAGAAAAAAAAGTATGGTTGGAGTGAAAAATAATTGAGGAAGTAGGCAATCAAAGGAGCAAAGGGTGGGTCCAAAATATAAATAATTTCCTTACACAGTTACATTGAAGTGAGTTCTCATGCTTGTACGGGTAGTTGTACCGCCAAATGGGAGTATTTATTTATTTATTATTTTATTTTTAAAAAAATCGCTTATATTAACAGAAAACAGAAGATAGATTTACATGAAATTGGTGGGAAGCCGAGATATAATCTGGGCCCCTGCCTCTTAACTACAGCAAAACTAAGTATAACAAAAATATATGCGGCTACACGAGTCACGAGCCTCTGCATCCTGAAACACAGAGAATTTTTGTATCTGCTTAAGTAAGAGTATAGCATCTGAATCCAACTCCCCAACATATATAGAGAGAGAAGGGTATAAATTACAACTGTGGATGATGAAAGCAAACCTCTCCATTTCTTTGGGTCCATTACCTTTAAACGGTGGAGATTAAATCTAAGGTAGATCGGAGGGTTGTAAATTTATGTGAAAATAAAAAGGTAAATGAAGGGTATTATAGAATATATAATAAAATAATGTTATGTGAGAGGAAATGGAGAGAAAGGAAATGGAGAGGATCCATTTTGCACTCTTGTGATCTAATCATATCACTTAATAATCTTCATTGCTAATTTGTACTGAGTATCGTTAATTGTCTATTTTTCTACTATGTAATAATTAAAAGGGGGAAAAAAAAATCTACATTTAGTAAAAATATATAATTTGATTGAGTTAACTTTATAGGATATTAAACAGTTGATAATTGATAAGGGGATATTAAATAATATTGAATTTCAGTACCATCATCTTAAAAAAAAAAAAAAAATGTGAACCTTGTGTGACATTGCTTTAAATGGCGTCATTTCATTTTTCGGTTTTAAAAATAATGAAATATTAATTGTTTTCCTTCAAAGTGATTTTTGGGGACCACAGTGTAGTAAATTCATTTCAAAAACGTATTCACCATCATTTATAAAATAAAGTAGAAAAATGTATAAATGATTTTAGATTACAAAATATATTAAGCAAAAAAATAAAAATAAAAAAACTTATACCCATTACTCCGTATAAGCACTAATTTTAGAATTAATTGCAAAGAATAATTTGAACTGGTCTTCTTATTTCATAAATAATCCGAATTCGAATTAATCTACGAATAATCCCAACTATTGAAAAATCGTTTCAATAATGTACTTTGATCAATTTCAATCAACTCTAACACGTAAAAAAAATGGTGAAATCGACTCTAACTGTACGTCACTCTTATTTTAAGTAAAATTCAAACCGATTTCACCTCTTTTTTTTTTATCAATTAAAGCAGGTTAAAATGGCCAAAGTAATTATTGGAATGATATTTCAATAGTTGAGATTATTCGTGGATTAATTCGAGTTCAGATTATTTATGGAATAAGAGTACCAATTTGGATTATTCATGACAATTAATCCTTAATTTTAAATGGAGTAGTAAATGTTAAAAACCATTAAGGGTCTGTTTTTCCAAATATTTTCAAATTTCATTTCGCTTAGTTCATCACTTCGCCTGGGCTTCAGCCATTCACTTCGGCGATTCATTCGATTCAAAGACAATTATATTATTTAATTGAGTTTCTTTCGATTCGATTCGATTCATTCGATTCGATTTAGTTCGATTCGATTCGATTCATTCATTTCGATTCGATTATTCGATTCGATTCAATTCAATTCGATTCATTCTAAAAGTTCGAAAGAACAAGTTCTAAATCATTAATCGACCTTCTAATTTGTGTACATGATGAGAAGAGATTGGGCGTCTCTCGCAAAGTAATGATCATGTTTTTCTTCATAATTTAACAAAATTAGAAAGGACAAATAATTATTAACCTTATAAAGTGAACATAATTACGTTATCTGACCTAGAAATTAGAACTACAATAAGGACCTGTTCTTTTCAGTTTATTTTCACCATTTGATTCGATTCATTAGTTCAATTCAATTCATTCCATTCGATTCGAATCGATTCGATTCATTCCATTCAATTTAGTTCGATTCGATTCGGTGACTTGATTCGATTCGATTCGGCTATATTATTTAATTGAACTTCATTCGATTCGATTATTTCGGATCGATTCGATTCGATTCGATTCGGCTCATTTGATTCGATTCATTTCGATTGATTCAATTGATTCACTCTAAAA
This sequence comes from Dianthus caryophyllus, assembly GCA_023091065.1. Lineage (NCBI taxonomy): Eukaryota > Viridiplantae > Streptophyta > Magnoliopsida > Caryophyllales > Caryophyllaceae > Dianthus > Dianthus caryophyllus. The sequence continues at coordinate 21,474,952 of CM041530.1, read as the reverse complement.
AGTCCGAAAGAACATGTTCTAAGCCTCTCGTAAGACGGGTCATCCATCTTAAGCTTAAAACGAGTCAAATACTCATCCATTTGCACACATGAGACAAAACACTTTCATTTTTTCTACACTTTTTACTTTTGTCTTATCCTAACTATTTGACCCGTCTTAAGGTTAAGACGGATAACCCGTCTTAAATGAGATTTTGTGTTAGAACTATACGACACCCTAATTCAGAGTAGTGATATGCGGAGTATTTTTTTTAACGGGGAAAGAAAATTATATTTCATCCTTGCGGACGAGGGAGGATAGTGAAAGCCAAATATTTTTGAACCACCTCAAGCGATTCGGACAATCATGTCCAACACCGGTAGTAAAGTCAACAACTTTATTAAACTCATGAAAATAGTGTTTAAACACTACTTCGTGAAAAGAATATTCGTCTATTTATATGTCCTCTATATTAGTAGTAATTTTTCACAAGATTTGTCAAATATTATGAATAGAATTTACCACTCCCTTTATTCAAAGTTACTCACCTCATAACGCTATTTGACACTATTTATAAAAGCGAATAACTTTCGAGATCGTGTGAAATATATAAGCGACAATATAGTCATGAATAATCTTGTTTGATTCGTCTTACTAAATACAATATTAGTATTCAATTTAAACAATTTTTAACAATATGTAACTAAAGATATTAACGTTGCAAAAATATGTCCCAACATTTGGAGTATGACATCGTCGGGGAATAGTTTGGAATGGAGGGAGTAGTTTAATACAAAGATTGTCGCCTCCAATGACTAATAACATTCAATAAGTCTTAACAAGACAGTTTTTTACTAAGAAGGTGAAAGACCACTTTCCTGATACTTAAAAAACGATTACATTCAGGCAAACGGTGACCACTATTGAGTATATAATGACCACTATTTAGAGGTATAAAAGTGGTCACTATAGATGATCAATAATAGCCTAAATGTGGTCACTTTTTTATGAATTTGAAGAGTGGTCTTTTACTTTCTTAGAGAAAGACCGTCTTTTATAATATTTAGAGTAAATTCATGACTTATACCTACTTTATAACCACATTTCATGACTTATACCTACATACTTTTTTCTTCATATCTTATACCTAATTGACTATTTTTATTCATAATATATACCATTAATGAATTCCGGCCTAAAAATTGATCGTTGTTGCTTGAAAATGTGAATATTTCCCTAAATATATAATGAAATCCCTATTTTACCCTCCTAACTTTATGTTTATAATAAACTCACTCTTATCTCTCCCCTTCAAAATCATTTCCTCCTTTCACTTCCTAAAATTACATTCTTTACAACTTTATTTGACATTATAGCTCTTTCTCTCAAGGTAAGCCTACATAGTCAGTCTCCTCTTTTTAGAAGATGAACTGCCCACTATTCATCAATTTGATGTTGATTCTGAAAGGTCTTTCGTTTTGCATCATACAAATTAAACATACAACGTTAGAGGCGGTGAAATTCTTTTTTTTTTTTTTGGGTTCGAAACTTCAAACATTACCTACAATGCACGCACAAGATCTGAAAAATTGAAGATGTCAAAAACTAATCTACTGAAACATCATATGCCGAATTGTAGCTAAATTAGGGTATCTTAGTTGAATGTCGAATCACCGAGAAGAAAATTACAACCCTAATTCAATTAAATTTCGATGAAATCAATTTTGAGTTCAAATAAAAGTAAACATCTACTCTAAACTTGAAGACGAAGACGATCATAAGCTACTTTGATGGTTCTAGAGAGAAATTTTTTTCAGAAATTAAGGTAAGCAGGAAAAAGTTTGAGATTTTTGAAGAAAAATAAATTGGGGGAATTAATTTGGGGAGAAACATTTTTAGATAACTAATTTCGAGAGAATGAATTTGAGGATTTCGTTAGTAGAATGTGAATGAATATGGAGTATATTGAAACAACGCTATCATTAAACAAGGGCAAAACGGGAAGTTCATATTTGTTTTGATCGGAAATGAGTAATGGTATAAATTATAAATGAAAATAGTCAATTAGGTATAAGATATGAAGAAAAAATTATGTAGGTATAAGATATGAAATGTCGTCATAAAATAGGTATGAGTCATGAATTTATCCTAATATTTATTTAATAATATGACCCTCCATCATCATTACTTCCTTGCTTTTCTCCCTTATTTTACGACCATACTCCACCCTCCTACTCCTAAATACGGAGTACTCAATTGCTTGACTTGTTGTAGTCAAAGTTCTCAAACTTTGATTCTATGGGAGTATTTTCTCTAACGGTAAGTATCAAATGAGATCATCTCATACGAGATTATTCATAAAATTTAATTACGGAGTAAAAAAAAGTAAAATATAATTATCTTCTGTGAAACTCTTTATAATAATTTTATCGTAAAATTGTCCCCTTGAAAATGATTTGAATTTTTCTAAAATATTCAATAAGGAGAATAAACAGTTACCCCCTTTACACGAAGAAGTTACCACTCCTCTTTTACTTGTATAGTATAATTTATTTTATTTCATAATTGCATCATTGCATGATTGCATTTGAATTTTATTCAAACACAATCATTTTGACCATAAAGTTTTCAACTTCTATCTTATTACAAAGTGTAAGTCTTGCATAAAACCATCTCACGCGTGCGACGAAGATTTTAAGATTAAAATGTGACTAGTTTAATGCTTAAATTGATCATTTTAACGCTAAATGTGACCACTTTAAAACCTCATAAAATGGTCACTTTAAATGTGAAAATACACGCTTTAAACCTTAAAGTAGGTACGGAGTACATTTTAGGATTAATTGGATATAACCCCCTTTTATAACACTTTTTTTTTTTAAATAACCCCCTTTTATGTTTTTATTTCTACTTAACCCCCTTTTAAGACGATTTTGTTTTTAAATCACCCCTTGTCGGAAAAAGTCACCTTAAAATGAGTTATTCCGGCCAAATTCAAATTTTGTAATGTTTTTTTCTTTCTTTAATCCCTATTTTACCCTTCCCTATTTCTCTTTAATGCTTATTTCAACTTTAAAAACCAATCTATCAAATTTTTTATTCAACTTTTAAAGTTGAAATAAGCATTAAAGAGAAATAGGGAAGGGTAAAATAAGGATTAAAGAAAGAAAAAACATTCAAATTTTGAATTTGGCCGGAATATCTCATTTTAAGGTGACTTTTCCGATAAAGGGGGTGATTTAAAAACAAAATCGTCTTAAAAGGGGGTTAAGTAGAAATAAAAACATAAAAGGGGTTATTTCAAAAAAAAGTGTTATAAAAGGGGGTTATATTCAATTAACCCTACATTTTAATTGCAAATACTTTATTTGTCGCACGCGTGAGACGGTTTTATGTGAGTATTTTGTATTACGAATTCTATAACTTAATTATCTTTCTCTTTTGAAATAAATCAAACTTAATTAAAGAAACATTCACAAGTGATCAAATTCCTTAGTAATTACGGAGTAGAGTTTTCAAGGTGGTGGTTCAAGTGATGCAGTGTGGCCGCAAGGGAATGATAAGACGGAGTTAGTAGTGATTAAGATGTCGATTTTAGGTGTCGTTGAGGCGTTTAGATGAGTGAATTAGGAACACTTTGATGTAATTTGAAGTTTTGATGATCGAATGGATATTTGTGCCTTTTGAATGATTTGATTATTTCAGTGGGTTCTCGGTGATTTTGAAGTGTGTGCCAAGCTTGAGACACGAGAAACGAGATGAAGCAAAATGAAGAAATCGAAGCAGAAATGAGCAAGGAAAGATGAAGAAGTGAAGAAGGTCCACGCGCCACTGGCGATCTGGCGCACATGCTGAAATTGACTGAAGTTTAGCGCTACTAACGCAAGGAATGGCGCCACTGGCGCCTGAGAAGACCTGAATGCCGAGCCAATGCGCTACTAGCGAACATTTGAGCGCCACTAGCGCGCCTCTCTTGCCATCTCTGCCGTGTTTAGGCGCTGCTGGAGCCTGTTTTGCGCCACTAGCGCCTATTTCTCCGTATTTTGGGAAAATTTTAATTGCTTTATTTTTAATTTACTCTTTAGGAAATACTTGGGGGAGATTTTAGGTTTTAATTAGACTACTACTACTTCTATTGAAAGTTATTATCTCTATTATCATCTCTCATTAGTTTCTTAACTAGTTTTTGGGGGAAACTTTGTGATTTTCTCTCAATTACGTGTAACTAAATCTCAAATTCTTAATTCAAACGATTGATGCGTCGGTAATTCAACCGTGAAATTATTAATCTCTTTATTTTCTCGCGAGTATTATTATTATTATTATTATTATTATTATTATTATTATTATTATTATTATTATTATTATTATTATTATTATTATTATTATTATTATTATTATTATTATTGTTGATTAACCCTAATTGTGATTAGTGCGTACGACTAATTAGAATTATTGTTAATTTATTTGCTATATTTGATTATTGGCTCAGTTTGCTTTATTAATCTTATCGCGATAGCAATTGTGTTCAATTTATCGTACTCACTTTGTCGTGAATTGACCATAAAAGGGATTGAATTTGTAGTTCGAGTATTGACAGCGTTGTTAGTACTAGTTATCTTTATTGGTTCTCGTTCTATTTTCTTCTTTTGATTTGAACTTGTTTCGTGTGACTCGAGTTAATCATAGAAAGGGTAATTAGGGCATCCGTTTTGACCTAACTGCTAAGTTGAGAGAGAATACGATAGTTGGTGTAATTGAACTATATTGATTGTCACAATAAAGTGCTCAAGTGAAATAAATTGACTATTTTCTGTGATCGGTTACATTATCGTCTGTGGATTTCTGATTGAGTAAACCAACCAAACCGACCCCCCCCCCAACTTGTTACCGTTACTTGCTTACCCCGTGTTATTGCATTTACCTGCGCTTTACTCTATTTCAACTAGCCTATTTCTCCGTGGATCGACCTTTACTTCCATTTTACTACTTGTTTAGTATATAAGATTTAAGTGATTATAAATTGTAATTTACGGCATACGACTTTAGCCCGTCAGGGAGCAAAGGAGCGGTGACATGTGTAGTAGAGGGAGGCATGGGTAGCGCGTGCAAGGGGAGGGATTGGTGGGGTTATCGGGGAAACATGGACGATGATTGGGGTTGTGGTGGAAAGGGTGATGAAAAAGTCAAGGGAAGACGGTGGTTGTGGTGGGAAAGGCGATGCTAATAGGGGGTGGGGAAGGGAACCTTAATAGAAAGGATGCTACATGGGTATGGGCAGCAAACTTTTAGGTAGTTTCAGTAGATTAGGGGTAAAGGTGGCCACGGGCCTAGTCCGTGCCAACCACCTACGGGTCGGGCACATTTTTCAGGCCCTTAAACGGCCCGTGAAGGTGGCGGGCCGAGCTTAGGCCAAACTGGGCTAGAATATTAAGGCCCAAGTCTGACCCGTTGGTTATAAGATTTCTAAAAAGGACGGGTCCAGCAGGCTGGCCCACTTAAATCTAAGCACAAGCACTACCCATTGATTGGAAGGGTCGAGGCCAGGCTTTCGGCGGTTCATGCCAGGCCATCAATGGCCCAATAGGCAGGTCAGGCTAGGTCGGGTCGCGGAAATGGCTAGCTCTAATCAGGGGTATAAAAATGCACCAGTCTTTTATTTGGTTCATGTTTTAATCAACATACTCTATACTCTGTATTAATAAAATTATGAGATTGACCGTCTTAATTTACTTTAATGAGCACAATTAAAAAAAATCACAATATTAAATAATAAATTGACTTACTAAATTAACTAAATTTTTCACACAAGATAACGAGGATCAACAACTACAATTATCAACACAGTTTTCATATAAGACAACATATGGAACCTCAAATACGTAGGCAGCACGGAAATATCCAAAGCAATAGACAAATGTATAATCCTCCATAACCATAAGTCATTATATTATATACTGGTATTCGACATGACATGACGAAATTTCAAACATAAATAACAATTGACGGAAACTTGAAAAGTGGACAACACAAGTGAAGTGAATAAGATGGTAAAAATGCAGCACCTGAAATTGCATAAGAAAGGAAAAGAGAGTGGAAAAAAGGGAACGACGTATGAGAAGGGGAGTTTGTCTATATAACGTACGACCACCAAATTTGGGTAAAACCGACATCACATTTATACACACCCAACACAAATGCACGAGCACTACTTGTCTCTTAACTTTGTTGGGTCCCACTTAACCTTAAACATACATACCTGCCCATCTCACGTGTTTTTTTTTTGTCTAAAACAACCCACTCACGTCTTCTCTTTTCAAAACAAAAATCTTAAAACAGATCGTCTTTCATTGAGCGAAAAACAGATTCCTAATGTATAAATTTATTATATTTAGGCCAATTATAACCATTATTGTGACCATTATTGTGAGGTATAAAAGCGGTCACGTTTTAGTCAATAATTACACGATCAACCTAGATGTGTTGACATTTTATGTATCAGAAAACTCGTGAAAGACAGTCTTTCACATGACTTGCCCTTTTCTCAAATATCATATCTTCGTTCATTGGGTAATAGAGGATGTTTCGATCATATAGATGAACACGTTAGACAATTTTAATACATAAATGTGATCTTAAGGGTTATATTGATTGTACTAGATGAAATATGACTACTTTTAACCTCTAAATATTCATGACATTTTACGGTACATGACAATGTAATACAGTTTCATACACTAAATACTCATGTCCTACCACCGAACCCGAGTCAAAAGAGTAACTAGGCTTGTACTCCAGATTTGCGCATGAAATTATCTGACGCTAATTAGACGAGCAATTGTGATCGAGTCGCTTGGGATTATGACAACGTTTTCTAGTCAAAAGAGTGACTAGATTAGTCTATTCTGTAAGGGGTATCGCACTATCACAACATCGAACATGTGTCCAAAGAGCAAACAATAAGAAACTGTCAAAGTAAGTATAACCAGAAATATGTTGCTCAAAATTCTCTAATAACGATACACTTGGTTTCGTACAATTGCACCCAACCGTCATTAATTTACCTAAAATCGTTCACTTGCTCAATTTGAATTACGTAAATTGATGAAACTATCTAGCACGGCTCGTCCATGTAAATGTTCAAGCCGCTACAAGTACAAATGACAACATATTTTAAAAGAACTACCTACTGCGGAACTTTTTTTCTCTAAAACGGTAACTAGTGAAAATTACATTATTGTTATCCAAATTGAGACGCGTGAAATTATGAAAAGGGAAGCTTACTCTTCGTTGTTGATTTTGGTTCCGAAAGCAATATAATTTACACTTGTATCATCAGACAGGAGCCACTTTCCGGACAACGGATTGTACACAAACCCAGCCATCTCTTGAACCTACAAGGAAGCATCACGGCATATAGAGGTCAAGATACGACCACGAGGACATCGGAAGTAATTACTCCCTCCATTTCCGTCAATTAGCCATTTTGACGTTTGAGTGAAGATATAAAAAAAAAAAAGTCAAATGAGACGAACTGACAACATAAATCGGAGGGTTTAGGGTTTTATATTTCACTTACATTGACAGAAGCTCGTTGGAGAAGTAAAACAAGTTCTTCGGGAGTAACAAACTTTGACCATTCGTGTGTACCTTTTGGAAGCTGCACAATGCCACAAAGTCAAGCCACAATGCAATTAAGAAGCGATGTCCCGGTCTACGAACAGCATTGGTTTTGAGGGTTACAGTCTAGACACTGTATTGCGATCCAAGTTATTTGTCTATTGACAGTTTTCGCTAATTGTCAATAGACAAATAATAGTATATGTACTCGTTAACAAGCCTATTGACTGTTTTCCAGACAGTTTTCGCTAATTGTCTATTGACTGTCAGCCAACTATGAGCCTAGTACTCGTTAACAAGCCTAGTATTCATTCTTACATAATAGTATATGTACTTGCTTCACAAACAGATGACGAGTTGTTAGTAAAAAAGTAAAAACGTCAGGTATTGAAGTATGTTTGAAGTGTGATACAGACTTTGTATATTGCGCAAAAATTATACTCGTAAATAATAGAACAGTAGAGACATGGATGCAGCTTACATATTAGTTATTTCATATTGTGTCATCTAATAAAAATAATGCAACCGGAAAACTAAACATGATTCAAATCGTAAGAAAACCAACACCAATGATAGCAAAACTAGAACAAAAACAGATTGTTTCAATTAAGGAACCGAAATGCAAAATTAAGAAACAAAATCCCAAGGAAAATATTCGTACTTTAAAAGGAATGTGTTAGTGATTTACCCATGCTTAATCATTATATCCATAAACATGGCAGTGTTAGCCTCAGTTTTCCACAAACTCAAAAGTCTCCACTGATTCAAGTATTGAAAACACTCACATAATCATACTGTCAAACTAGGTTGTCTCCCAATTTTCACGAACAAAATTGGTCGGTTTGATTGGTATACGTGCTTCGATTTCTAAACAAGACTCTAGGGGTTTGAAACCTGATTCTTGCAAATTGTCAATTACCGAGACACGAGAGGGCACAAAAGTCAATCGACTGTCAGCCAACTATGAGCCTCATTACGTTTTCGCTAATTGTCTATAGAGGCCCAAATCTAAATACGCCTTATTTTTCAAGAACGATATGTGTGTCTCATTATGAAGAGATTAAAACCATAGTCTAGAGAGAGCTTGGGGTAATTTTGATCTCAGTTTTATGACAACTTTCAGCGAATCGTAATCGAATCTCTATTGTCTTTTTATTAACTCTCGTAATCACACTTGTTAGCAATGGGAAGTCTTAGCATGCAGCAAACCCGCTAAGCCCCAGGGCTGAGAGGTCAATATTACCCTTAGAAACAATGCAATCAACCGTCCAAACTTGTTTTCCTAGATTATAATTAGACGATTATATTACGCTAAGTTCTTCCTGGGATACAATACCCGACTTCCCTTGCTAGATTATTTCGCGGATTCGGAATTATTTATGATAGGAGCGCGACTAAGCCTGTCAAATACTAATAATAAACTCCGTACCGAAAAATTAGGCGGGAATTAAAGCAAAACGACTGGCATTACTGCATTAGCCAACAAGAGAGACAAGTGAAATATCATACCCAGTGAAGAATGTATTCCGCTATAACTATGGTGGCAGCATAAGACCGCATAGTGCGATTGACGGTGGAAATCACAGTTGCTCCATTATTAGCAGTTAATGCTGCCAGGGACTTGCAAAATTCAGACGGATCTGCCACGTGCTCAATCACCTTCGAAAGAGAGATGGAATTTAGCAAAAAGGAAAAAGACTTTCTTTTCAAAATTTACTTAGAAAAAAGTGGTTCAAGACTTCACGTTTTGGCATTTCTTTTTTAATTAATTCTATCCAAGATAGGTTATGCATATAACATACACAACTCGTACTTCTACAGTTCAATATAATCAAACCAGCTTGCCAATATATCAGCAGTCAGTCGAATCTTTAGTGAGTCCTACATCCGATGAACGAGAAGTAACAATTACTAAACGATCTAAGTTGACACTCGCTTCAGAATACGATTAAAAAGCAGTTCTACATCCTATTTTCAAACGTAGCTTCCATGCATATCTTAAGAAAACCAAAATGAAAATGAAGTCATAATTACTCCGCATTTCATAAAAAATGGTGGGAGTTATAATATTTTTAAAGTATCTATAAAAAGCTCCTAAATATATTCCATAGGTTTGTTATAATTTTCCCAGTGCGCAACTGCGCACTATGCTTCCTAGATTCGTTCAGGACCTACGAATCGCGAATAGCGAATTCTATCTTGTCTCTTACAAAAAATACACATAACACATGCATTACAAGAGTGTTCCGCGAATTGGTAAAAACGAATTCATAATGAATTCGGTAACCATGGTGCGCACATGTTAGAAAAACCGTAAATCTAATTAACTTAAAAAATTTGACTCAATCAAAAATGTAAAATATGAGTATCAACATTGAAAAAAGGAAGTAGAATCTAGCATGAGCAACCACGCTAGCAAGAAAATGTACCTCCAAAGCGATCACCGCGTCAAATAATCTCTGCTCTTCCACCAATTTTTCTGTCATAAACAACTTTCGTGAATGTTATAGATGCACATATCTGCAGACAAACTGAAGCTGAAAACAAAATTTAAATACGAGCAATTCGAATTATATCAAAGCAGTACATCAACTTTTGTGATGTATATAAATGGGTACAAGTGCAGACACACAATCATTAAGAACAAAAGAAAAATCCGGATCCCACAATCCACGTACATGGAAATTTTGGTGACAACATTTTATTAACTATTTCATCTCACTCGTTTGTTCATATTTTATTTTGGGAATGACTCTAGATTGACTGTTTTCTTAATTCAAAATACAATTTGACCTACTAAACATCAGAATTTAACAGCCAAATTGATCTTTATGGCCAAAAACAATACACGAAACCGATCCACTGTCCCTTGTTGGTCTTTGAGCAAAAAGTAAAGGTAAACAAATGACTGAAACACTCAAGAGTAGAAAACAATGGATTAATTTAAGTGCATATCCATAGAATAACATCAACCATCATATCCCCATATAATATGATCCTCACGCCAATGAAACCCAGATTACTAGATATTCAACAATGACATGAAAAAATGGTACGGAGTAATAAATAAAGATTGTGTCGGGCATTGTGCCTCTAGCATCTAAAGTCATGATGTTCATTATTGAACAGAAGTAAGAAAATATTTACATTTTTGATCATTTGTGGACATCAAAACAGAAACTAGGCTTAGGTATCAGCAAAAGTATCTATTACAATTCAGGTTCTAGCCATAAATGTTGGATATATTCACGGCACTACTAACCTCAATCCAGTGCCCCAAGGCATTCAAGTGGTGGGAACCCTGGATAAAATTTCATAAGTTTCGCATCATACCAACAAGCAACAAAAACAGGGATGAAATACAGGACTACATTGTTCAATGTGATGTTTCCTACCCATCAACCCTCCTGCCTGTATTTAAAGAGCTATATCTAAGTCATCTAACTGTAGCCACAATTACACAGCTTAAACACTAGATAAAAACAAAGGACACTTAGCAGATATGCTTCAAGTAATTAAGTATGTAGAGAGATATTAAAAAACTAAAAGCTTGTACTCAAATCAATCACAGCCGTTGTTTAAATCCAAAACTGATGTTTATTTTCTTAGAGTACAAGCTTCCAGGGTAACTAAAATCATTACCCTTACATGGGTGGCTGAGTGAGCAACAACGAACCAGCAAATCAAACTATAGCAGGAGAGTCAGGCAACAAAGGGGACAGGAAAAGGTGTACACAATCAATGTGGACAAAGGATATACGGAGTATATAGCAAGAAGTAAAAGAAAAAAAAAAAACAAGCGATGAATATAAGCAAAAAAAATCGCAAGGCAAGTAATCGAACTTATTATACATAAGACAAACATGCAGATACCATCTTCGAATAAGATGCTAGTCAGCCGAAGAATGACCAAGCACAAAATATGTTTATTGGCAAAATGTATAAATGTTACACACGAAGAAACGTTCAATTAGAGATCTAAGGAGTTAAATACAAGGTAGCAATGTAAGACTGAAAAATACCCGCAGTAGTACATATGTACTCAATTGATGAAGTTGCTGGATCTGTCTCCTGTTAACATAGAATGTCAAGTAATCAATGAAGTATCCAAGCTAAAGATAAGTCAACTGTCCCTACTCCCCACCCCCTTTTTCCATGGTTAGCTTGGGGAAAAGTAGTAAGATATCAATGAACTTTATATACAATTGAGAGAAAGCTAAATGATCATTAAAATCAGTATCGAAAGAGATTTGCATGGCCAGGTGATAAATGAATTTCATCACCACCCCAAACCCCTCAGTAGGACCAATAAAGTAGTGAGCTTACAGCATGAAGACGTGCAATCTTAATATTTTTATCCACCGCGTCAACTCCTATCACAGTAGCTCCCATCCGAGTCAAGGGCTGAATCAGACATAAAGAGGATGTAGCTATGTAACTGATGTAATTATTATTATAATAAATGGCAAAGATTACATGAAGAAGAGTTAGAAAATGATTTTAGTTAAACAGTAGATACATGTTGATCAGTGACATGTGAGAACCAGTAAACAAGACATAATAACGTTAAGGATAAGTTTGTATTCTGTAGACAATAACAGTATGATGCATGACAAAAAATTTTAGTTCAAGTATCCTAAATTGTTGTATTGTGAAACAACATACCTCTGATAATATCCCTCCTCCACAGCCAACGTCAACAAATTTCAGTCCTTCAAAAGGTCTAATGCTATCAGGGTCTTTTCTGAAATAAGAAAACGGAAGGAAGAAATAAAAAGAACATTAAACCTTCTTTCTCATTAATGCATAAACACAAAATATAGAAGTACAACGGTAATCATTATCCAGAAATACAAGATCTGAAACCAGAAAAAACATGCATAGCACTAGTCCTAATAGTTATAACAAAGCCCACTGAAAATTTACACAATTTCCTGAAAACTGAAAAGTATTGAGTTGAAGTATCTAATACACAGAGTCTCAACAATTCCATTTTTGCAGTTCACTTTCTCCGGAATTCGTACCTAAATTACTGAATAATGTGTGATATAATGTAAGGGGTTATTAATTTAATATAAATATTGTACAATACTGTAAGTTGCTTGGAGCCAGGTCTTACACGATCTATGTCTAGAACGACATGTTTTTCTTCTATCAAACAATATACTCAGTACTTGCACAGGAGATCAGTGAACGAAGGAAAAAGCGGGGGCAATGGAATTGCTTGTAAAGAAGAAAAGCCAACCGGAAATGGTGGCAAAGCGTCGATCGTATGAAAGCAAGCCTTGTGGGATTTAATGCATGCAGTGGTTTGAATGGTCCTTCAGAATCCCACCTAGTGTGAACATACAACCATCATGAATCAGTCTCGACAAAATTTGGAAACAGAAGTTATGGAAACTTGCTACTGCATATAAACAAACAACGTACACAAACACCAAGCAAATGAGTGAGGCGTATTCACAAAATAATCTTTTGGGGAACTATAATTTTATTTCCAAATTAACAATTTCTCTAAATCACATAACTGCCAAACCAAACTACTTTGGATTTGAATTGGCTTAAAAGCCAAGTGAATTTGAACAACACCCAATAACACATTATACTCAAACCTAATGGCACTGTTTTTCTTCCCTCATTTCAAATAAATAATTTGAAATGAAATTTAAGTTTCCAAACAACAACTACTAAAGATAGAGATACAGTTACAAGTATATTAAACTATTGTCAGTATAACCAACACATTTCTACACAGAATATACACATGGAAGAACCATTCATGTGTTTCACCTTAGCGAAACCAACATCCAACATCATTGCAAATGCTCCATTAGGTCCATATCGAGAGTAGATTCTACGAAACGCCACTACAACAAATCTATAACTCGACAAACATTATTTATTATACTCGAATAGGAATAGAAGATGACTAAAGCAATGCGGCCAAAGCTCCTTAACTTTCTTAAGAAACATGCCACTCGAAGATGTCAAATTTGGCACTAAAAATGCATCCAAAATCTAGCAAACTACATGCTACACTAGCACAAACCTAAAGAGAGACTCATGAGACCGTCAATTAGCGCAGCTGCTAGGTAGCTAATGGGTTTTTGAGACCCCACAGATTTTGAACAATTGACGTTCTTTGCATCCAAATTTGCTTGATTCCAAATTTTTAAACCGAGATTCCGGAAATGTAAACTAGTCTGTAGTTGACAACTAATCTAATGATGACCCTATACTCTCAACTTTGTGATCAATTCCTATTTTCTCTCAGACAAATCAATCAAACTAATTTGGTGTGCACTGATCAAAACCTAATCTACCAAATTTTGCAGAAATTTGACCGTCTCATTTGGTTATTAGAGAGTAACAATTTGTTGATAAGAGATGTACTTCCATTATTAAAGCTACACATGTACAAAGTAAACCGATTGCTAGTCGTCTTAAACAATTCAAGCTGGTTTTCATCCCCAAAATTGATCCAATCAAATTGCACGCGAAACATTTGCCTCATAAAATCCCCTAATTTGTCAATCAAACGACTATAATCAATGAGATAGATGTATTTCAGTTACGACAATTTCAATGATTTGTTTGTTTATTCACGTAAATGGAAAGCATTTGCCTCACAAAATCCCCCAATTTATCAATCGAACGACTAAAATCAAAGAGAAACAAGATTTTAATCAACTGAAAAACGAACATAATAACAACCAAGGATCAAAAACACGATGACTATCATCAATCACTAACTGACCAGGTTTCAGCGACGGCGGAGAACTTGGCGTGCTCGGCTGCGTCGACGGATGATTTCCCGGAAACCCTAGCGCTACCGTCAACGGCGACTTTAGGTGTGACGGAAAACGGCGGAGAAGAATGGGCGGCGGCGGAGATACGGCGGAGAAATGAAGAAGCGAGTGGACGAAGAGAGTGTGCATTGGAGGTGTTGAAATGATGGTGTACTTTTGTTACAAGTTTGACCGCCATTGTTGAGAAGTTTTCGAGGTTTGTTTTTTCTAAAGAGCCACGAGGGTGGTTCTGTTCTTGCGGAAGCTAAGTGTTTAGAGTGTCTTTTTACGGGCAACTCTATTATAGGACGGATTTACGGGTACGACATCGGTTAGTAGCCTAAAGGGCTGGGATTTGTTGGATTAAGTTTCTTGTATTCCCCCTTAGTCGTAGCTGCTGAATAGCTTTCTTTGTCAACTTCTTCTCCTCATTTCGGGTTCTCTGGAATGTCGTTTTGACCTGTACATATGTCCAATGTTAGAGGTATTTCTACATAACGGCGATATTGCTGTAAAACGACACTCCCCAATCCGAGTCAAGCTTCTTCGGGTTCTACGGGACTATAAGAATGTCACGGTTGCCCGACAACCCCACTATAAAAGACCAATTACTTAAGTCGGGTGCAATTAGAATGCATGAGCGTAGAGCGTCTACCTAACTTTGAAATGTTAGTGTATATCTAACCCAATTCAAAGAGCTACACACCCCCGTATACAAACAAAAATGATTCAATAATGTCGCATAAGAATTACATGAGCCGAACTCACTAAAACTTTTAATTTGTTTAAGATTTTAAAGATCAAAAGAAAAGGAATTAAATTACTCAATAATTAGCGTGCATTTTGTGTATCTTATAGGTGATCAAGGCATGAATATGAACAAATTCACCAAAATACTCTTAGATCCAGGCAGTGCATTAATCGAACCTACGTACAATTATCATCTTTTCGTACCCTGTTTAACCAAAAATTGACAACAACGACACCAGGTAGCTTATATTTGGCTCACTGTTGTTAGGTATGAATGACACCATGAGTCCATTATAATGATCAGATGGCCCAAATACAAAGGTACGAATGGCCCATTTATTACTTTACACTGTTGTCGGGTTCGAACAAAACTACAACAGCAAAAGTAACTCAGATGGAGGCCGTTTTAGTAGTGTGAGCCAACACCTAATAATGGTTTAATCAGATGGAGCAATTGCGGCAAAAGTAACTCAGACAACACTCGACAACAGCAAGATAAGTCAAACGTAATGATCAGATTCACAACCCAAAAAACACAACAATCGTAGTCCCATATGGAAAGTGAATTTCAGAAACTATAAACTGATTAAATAAAAAAAAACAAAGCAAAGAGGCAAATCATTACCAACAGCCGAGAATTGGACAAGCAAAAGAATACTCACTGAACCAAAACGCCCAATTCTATTTCGCGTGTCTTAAAAATCCCCAAATTCAAAACCCTAAATTTGTTAAATCGAGCAATTGGCTCAAAGTGATGATGAGAACCCAAAGAAAAGTGGGCGTGGGTGGAGGACGGTGGACAAGGATTTTAAGATTGGGTCAGTGTTTATGTTTAAAGATCGGAAGAAGAAACCTCATTGCTGAACCTTTTGAATCATTTAAATATTATTATCTCGACAAATTCTCACTTGTACTCCTTAACTTTATCGTTTTTTCATAAATATCCCTTTTTTCTAAGAAAAAACTTTGACCAACAATACCTTTTTTTTATCACTTTAAAAACCGATAATTTTTGTTTCTCATTGTACATCTTTATGAGATCTTTTATTTGAAAAAAAAAAAATAGAATTTATGGAATTTTTATTAGGGAGTTATGACCGGTCAAAATCGTTTGACAAAATTATCTTTGACCGGCTAAAACTATCGCGTACAAATTCCAAAATCGATGATTTTTTTCCCAAATCAAAGATCTCGTCAAGACTTACGATAGAAAAAAAATTACACTTTTATGAAATCGTAACTAAGAATTATTGCCGGTCAAAGTTTTTTTCAAAAAAAAAAAGAGGTATTTGTGAGAAAACAAAAAAGTTTAGGGATACAGATGAGAATTTCCTTATTATCTTTCTCTTCAAATCTACTTATAGACCTACCTTACAATTTTAACCCCCATCAAGCCCCAGGTTCATCTTCGTTTATTTTTTGTCTTTTTAATTAGTAAACCAGGTTAATTTTTATGCAATAGGGATGGTTTAAATGAATGAATGAATGAGGCGTCTTTTGATTTTCTCCAAGGGTGTAACGTCAGGGACTCAACCGTGGATTTTTTATGACGTGGCAACTATGTTTTCCGTTTTTGTTAACGTGGCCGCAGCAGATTTCAAATTTATTTTGTTTTTGTAAAGTGGTGTGTCAAGTTTCCTTTTTAATAATATATATATAGATATAATTGATTTCAGCTACTTTATCAGTCTATTATTTTCAACTACCTTTTCAGCTAAGTTTTCAGTTTTAGCTACCTTTTCAGTTTTAGTTACGTTTTCAGTTTTAGCTACCTTTTTAGTTTTCGACTACCTTTTCATATAGTATTCCCAAACCGAGCCTTAATGTACATTAATTTTAATACTTATTGTAAATTGTAAATATTTTATGACTTTTTAATTTTTAATTAATGAAATTGTTTTTCAGCTCGAAAAAATAAAAAAATAAATAAATAAATAAGAGTAAAGTAACGACATTTGGTAAATCAATCAACAGCAAATCAAAACAATTTATCATCTCCCCCCACTCTCTCCTCACCTCAGTCTTTCCTTCTAAGCAATTCCTTCTCTTCCAATTTCAATCCAATCGATTTTCCAGATCTGAGATTATTAAACCCTAATTCAATTATTTCTTTCATCATCTTACTTCCTCAGATCTATTTTTCAATTTCATATCAAAAAAATGAGTGCAGTTTCTGGTCATAAGTTCGCTCAATGCATCACTTGCCATGCTTGGAGTCCCGATCATTCCAGTACTCTTTTCCTCTTTCTCCCTTTTCGTTTCCGCTTTTTCGATTTTGAATTTTGTTTTGGAATTAGGTTTCGAATTTTGATTTTCAAAATTCGGTTTTTTTGGGCGGAATTTAATGTTATTTCTGGCGTGTATGTCGATTATCAACTGTTTTGATAGCCAATTATGAGCTTATTTTTTGGCAGTTGTGATTCGATTTTATGCAAATTTGAAAATTTGATGTTTGTTTATGCGTTAATTTAGGAAATCGTGCGAGACAAATCTTGTTATAAATTAGCATCAGATTATCAAATGAGACCGTCGTGTGCGTGAGAGATTGCGAATTTGCGACTGAATTGTGAATATTACAATACTTAT
Source organism: Dianthus caryophyllus (assembly GCA_023091065.1). Taxonomy (NCBI): domain Eukaryota; kingdom Viridiplantae; phylum Streptophyta; class Magnoliopsida; order Caryophyllales; family Caryophyllaceae; genus Dianthus; species Dianthus caryophyllus. The sequence continues at coordinate 21,457,229 of CM041530.1, read as the reverse complement.
TATGACCATTATTGTGTAAGTTATGACGAATTTTGAACATGTGTGGGTAGTCACATCTTTTATTGTGAAGTATCAGTCATTCTATTGAATCATCGACGCAATCTTCATCTTGGGTCATTCGGAAATCGTCTCTCCGTGTTAAACAACGCGGGGGTAAGGCGGTGTACATCCGAAACACACCCCCCCAACTCGCAATTTGTGGGAGCCATTTCTGCAGTAATTAGCAAAATAAGGGTTATAGTGGTCTCATTTTTCTTAGAATCAAGCAATGGTTTGTATATAAGACAATCTAATAGAAGAATTACTCGTGTGAAATGGATTTACAAATCAAGAGAAAAAGGGTTACAATTCTATGCATTGTAGAGTATCTTTACTAACAAAAATGGCTACTAGTACTATCAACATTACATGGTCACCATATAAATAGTTCACATTCGAGGGTACGGTTAATACACTATCAACATGGACGTGGTACTACAAAGTAAAATCATCGTTCAATAAATTAGGTCTACTTCAGAAGAATTATACTCCCTCCATCCCAGAATAAGTGTTCCCTTTTTATTTGGAAGAATTTTTAAGAGATGATAATGAAAATGAAAATTTTGAAATTACTTTGTTAAAACTTACTCCCTCCGTTACACTTTCCATTTTTGGGTGTATGAGTCATTTGTTTACACTTTTCATAAATATTTTTGGTGACCCATGTGGAGAGTGGACCCAACTTTCTTAACCAATCATATTGTTCAATTTTATCTAATTTATAGCAAGTGAGACCTCATTTGTACTTTTATTATTATTTTAATTGTTTTTTCCTCTAAATCTCTTCCCACATCGATAAATGTGTATAAAGTAAACGTAAACAAATCATCGAAACGGAGGGAATACTTTAAATGGAAAGGGGACACTTATTATAGGAAAAATTTGGATGGGAAGGGGACACTTATTTTGAGATGGAGGGAGTATGTACAACCTCCAATTCATTGGAGTTGCCCCATTGTTCAAATTAAGTGACGATGATTTTGAACAATGGAGCAACTCCAAAGAGTTGGAGGAAGTACTAAGCAGTTAAATCTGTTAATTCTACCTATAAATTTGAGGGACATAAATTTGGTTGCCCCTTTTTGTAGATCAGTAGATATTGATGTAATCTGTTGTCGTTTGGGTCATCTGTGATGACTTCTTATCCTTTGCTTGCATTTCTTTTGTTTATTACTTTAGTACAAAAAGACATTTAGGGTCTCTTATCTCTTTGGAAGATATGTGAACGACAATTATTCTTAATAATATTTGCTTCCGTTTCGGTCTGTGTACTTATTTAAAGCAGTTTAAGCTGTCTGATCAGAATTTTTCTATGCTTGCAGTGCTTGCGTTATGCCCCAATACCGAAGAAGTTCACATTTATCGTTTATCAGAGGGAAAGTGGGATAGGATACATATTCTTTTGAAGGTAGGTTGAGTTACCATTTCTTATAAGAAAAACTATTTGGTCGAAGGGAAACTGTCATACGTATATATACTAGCAAGTAGCAAGTCAAACTATAATCTTTTATAGAAAACTGAAAATGAAAAATAATGGTGATGGTATATATGATGGGAGCCTGGACAATATACTGCATACAAGTACTGAATTATATATTTCAAAAGAATATAAACATCATCTGTTTGTCAGTTGCGTGCATTATGTGATTTTTTTTTGTGTTCAAGCTGAGTAGAATGTGCTCTTATGATGTCTTATCTGGCACAGCATGATCAAGTCGTATGTGGTATAGACTGGAGCTCAAAAACAAACAAAATCGTGACGGTATCTCATGATCGAAATTCGTGAGTGATCTTGGTCTACAATACGTTTTTTTTTTTTTTTTTTTTTTTTGGAAAAGCTATTTGACTTCTAAATTTTACAATTGTGGTGCCGTCTCCAATTGGTCAATTTTTATTTGGTGATTGGATTTCAGGTATGTTTGGAGTCAAGAAGGAGAAGAATGGGTGCCGACTCTTGTTATTCTACGACTAAATCGTGCTGCCCTCTGTGTGCAATGGAGTCCAATAGGTATATCTCTTACCTGAAATTGGTAATTCTCTGTATGTTATTGCTCAATGTCATGCCAACATAGCATTTCGATAGACAATATCCATCCTTCATTAACAATTTTGTTTCTTTATTATTAATTTGTTGAGTCTTGTTTCTGCACAAACATCAGCCAAGGTTGCTGGTAGCTAACATTATATCAACCTCTTATCTCATAAATATCTTCCAATTCATGAATTGCACAAGCTTCCAATGTCATGTAGAGTGAAACAACACTTCATTGTTTACTTACCCCAAAAAAAGCTCGCAGATGAAACTTTAAATTAGAACAAGAGCATTGAATATCAGAGAATATTTTCTGACACTTGATTACCTCAATTAATGCATGGCCCCTTCATTATTTGTGGATATAACCTGTTCAATTAAAACCAGTTATGTACTGGGCTAATTTATGGCGCTAATTAGGGCCATAGAGGATATCCTTTGTCTGAGGATTTGATTGACAGTTTACGTATTCAAATGAACATCTATATTCCTTGTCTTTTTAGCTCCTTGTATAAACTTGCATAAAAAATTTCTTTGATAGGTAGCAATCTAGCATAACTTATGTGTATGTCGTGCGGAAAAGCTATTCTTTCAAATGTACTATCTGGGGCTTGCGTAGTTTCTTCAAGTCTATCAATGTCATTGGAGTATTTTTGAGAAGGCAACATTATTGTTTCCTTCTTTGTTCATTTGGTGTTCTTGATCATCTTAAGTCTTAACGAATGGAATAATCCTTCCAACTTAAATGGAATTCTAGTACCGAGTATCTTTTTAGCCTTTCTAGTTATGGGAATTTGGACTCTGAAAAAAATTCCTTCCCGTATGTCAGAAAACAAGTTCGCAGTTGGAAGTGGAGCAAAAACAGTTTGTATATGCTACTATGAGCAAGACAATAACTGGTAAGTAATCTTTTTTGTTTAAGGTAATCTATTCACATCTGGTAATATCATCTTTCTATAGTCTTTTTCCTATATAGTAGCATGTAGGTTGGTGTACATGTGGTTTCATTGTTTTACCTTCCAATTTATATGTTTTTTGGTTTTGCGCTTGATAGGCTTAGTTGATTAGCCCTGTGATGAATATTAATAAAATAGCTGTGACTTACTCACTTGTCACTAGTCAATCACCTTAAATTGGCTGGACCCTTTGAGGTACTATGTAATGTGTAAAGGCGTGTAAGGCCAGAATGCTCATATTTTGTCCAGAAGCTTTCCCTGTCATCCAAATCGGGGTCAATACCAGCAAAAACATCTCTGAACAAGGTTCTAGCCCCATGCCAAATGTGTCCAAAGAAAAAGCTTTTCTTTGGAAGTCGCCTCGTTGTTGACTAGCTTACTTATGTTTTGTGGTATGTACAGAGTATAGAAGCCAAATATTGAATTATTGTATGCTTGTATTCGCTTAGATGGAAGCGATATTTCAGTGCGCCGGAAAGTGGTGTATGGCTTAGAATAAGTAGTCTGTTGACTTAATTACCTACCATCTGAATCACACTTGTATCAACTGTAGTGATTAGTGATGACCAGAGGATAGACGGACACAAGTACTTTGTGGTTACCAAACAAATATGAGATAGGTCTTTAGCCGATCTATTAATAGATATCAATCAACTTTCCACGGATGCATAGACATTCCCTCTTTTCATTCTCTCGATTGAATAAGTATTGTGTCATGAACATACATACTGCTAAAATCTATTTTCATCCGAGGATGCCATCCCTTGTTGAAGGGGAACTGCCACCATAATTCCAACTTATACAAGTCAATAGAGTTACACTGTTAACGTTGAGTGGACCAATGACCTATGTTGTTTGTTTTTGTTACTGCAGGTGGGTCAGTAAACTTATAAGGAAGAAGCACAACTCTTCCGTGACAAGTGTTGCCTGGCATCCAAACAATGTAAGAGCTTTCTTGTTTGATAGTGTTGAGTAATGATTACTGAGTTCTGATTTTACATTTATGTTTACAACTCCTTTGATTGACCTCTAAAAAGCTAGATGATATATGGGATAGGCGAGTGGGCGGCATGTTCCTCATTTAGTCACGTCACTTTTATTTTTGCTGTTCTGCTCGTGTAAAAGTAGATTAAGGAAACAATCTAGTTCCCGGTAATGAGAAGTAAGAGTGGAAATGGCAAAGTTGAAGGGGAATCCCTGCAAAAAAAAAAAAAAAAAAAGAAAAAAAAAAAAGTTGAAGGGGAATTGGGGATGCAAGTGCTGCTGGTAAATTTGTTTGGGAGTGAGTGGGGGAATAAGATATGATGAATTGAGACAATGAGATTACTTGTGCTTTTACTGAGTGTGTTTTATTTAACTTTTGTAGATCCTTTTGGCAACCACATCAACAGATGGCAAATGCAGAGTTTTTTCCACTTTCATTAAGGGTGTAGACACAAGGTACCATTGTCCCTTGTTTATATTAGATCTTGTTGGCTTTTCCACTCCAACTACTGCTAATTATTATTTGTTATTGAAATATGGTCAGGAGATCTAATGCAAGTTCTTCATCTGAGACAAAGTTCGGAGAGGTTTGTGATTTTCCTATGTAAAAACTGGATCCCCTTCCTACACGCCTTTTTCTATTTAAGTATTCTACATGGCAGCGTGATCTCTCAGTTGTTGCTTCACATAACAGAGCTTTTCTATTTGCTACTGTTCTAGCATTAGGTTGGTCACTCACTCATTCATTATCATGGCTTAGGATACTGAAATATGGAATTTGATACACTTGGTGTAAACCCTTTTCACTTTGTCTATTCTAGTCTAGTCTAGGTTAGTAATTAATTGAAAAGCTTTACATCTACATACACTTGTGACCTTTTGAGTTCTAAGTAAACTATACACCTGTAATGCTGTGTCCAAGAGTATCAGTTGTTTCTTCGATGCACCACTGATTTGATCAAAGATTTGTTATCACAGACTGACTGAGAATTCTTCAAATTGCACTAGTCGTTCATTTGTTATTTTTAGAAGCCCCACTTATTATTTTTCCATGTACGATAATTTAATCTTCGGCAATGTTTCCCTCTTCAGATCCTGTTAGCGGTTCCTCAGATACAACCATTAGCCATCCGTTCAATGTTCTATAACCTTTCATCAGTGGAATTTAGGAATATTGTGGGCAGTAATAATCCATAATTTTGGAAAAACAACTCTGTATACAGTTATATCTACCCTATGTTTATTCCACATTGCATCTCCTCTTTACTCATTTGTACTTTGTTTTTCTAGAATGCAATTGCCTCGAGGCTTAAATGATTATGTATTCACCTCTCTCCACTTATTACAGCAAATTATTCAGCTTGATCTCTCGTATTCATGGGCATTTGGCGTAAAATGGTCTCCTACCGGCAATACATTGGCCTATGTGGGTCAGTAATTCTATGTTGATTACTTGCTTTCATTCTTGCTGAAGCCTGCTTAATACTCCATATATGTTTAGATTTTTGTACACCAAATGCATTGATTGCAAGTAGTCATATTCACATTTTTTTTTTCTTGTGGCTTTAAAGGTCATAACTCGATGATATATTTCGTTGATGACGTGGGCCCTTCACCTTTGGCGCAAACCGTTGCTTTCCGTGATCTGCCCCTCCGTGATGTGGGTCAGCATCCTCTCTCAGTATCCTCTCTTATGAATCATTGCTACTTTAATTTGCCGTTGTCAATGGCATATCTGATCTCTTATCTGTTTATCTTACAGATCTTATTTGTGTCTGAGAAAATGGTTATTGGTGTGGGATTTGACTACAGTCCGATGATTTTTGCAGCAGATGAGAGTGGATTGTGGTTAGTGATAATTAATTCGCAATTTTTGATGTTATGCTTTGTTTACTCCCTCCATTCAAGTCTATTTGACATATTTTCCTCTTTTGGCAATTCAAGTCCATTTGATACTTTCTATTTTTGTCTATATCTAATTCCAATATTGTCTCCATACAAAATGTTTAATTACATAAATACCTTTGTTATTCCCTACTTGCTATCCCATTTATTGTATTTTAATCATTTTAATTATTTTTTAGTTGTTAGTTTTTGGAACAATTGTCACTTGGATTATATTTTAATCATTTTCTAAATTATTGTGCCATGATGTCATGTGCGAAATAGACTTGAATGGACTTAAGAGTTTTATCTCTGACTAATCATGGAGTAACTAACACTCTCCGGGGAAGACGGTGTTATCTTTAATGTTATTGAGGTTTCAATGGAGCCAAAGATTGGATATTTTTTGGTTTCTAATCTGATAAAATAACGTTAAATAATTCACCAAAATGGTTATGCTTGTTTTTAATTATGTAACTCCATTCATTCGATGCGATATAGGAAGTTATTTCCATTTAGGGTATTTGAAAACGGCCTCTCTGGAGGTTAAGGCTCCGCACATTGGTAATGTTGTTCTTGTGGCGGTTGCATGTTGTTGATGTAGTCATGTGGTACTACAGTTAGAGAAAACTGTTCATCTTCGTTGCATCTTAAAATGGTTTATGGAAATGATCTATGTTTCCTGGGTGTTGCAGGAGCTTTATTAGAGTCTTGGGTGAAAGGCAAACGGCTCCAACAAATGTGAAATATGGTACACAGGTAAATGCCAGCATGCTAATTCTACTGCTATATGCCTATATCTCTCATTTCTGTTCTTTTGTCTTTCATTGTATATGTTTTCGTAATCGTGTTTCTCTCAAGTTGCATTCAGATCCACGAACATGGATTGAATTGAGGGTATACCTGATTTTTGCTGTAAAATTACATGAACTCTTTCTCAATATTACTATTGACACATCAGTACTCGTTTTCAATATGCGAATCCCTACTACATAGTATTCCGTTAATGTTTTAAATTTAAATTATGCATTGCAAAAGCAAATTTTAGTAATTATTAAGTTGTCTACTACTCGATGCATGGGAAAATGCAGCTTTTATCTTTGTCTGTAGTTCTCGATGTGGCTGTTTACTACTAAGGCCGTCTTCGTTTGGGCCTGATCTCAGCTCACCTAAATTCAATTTTGTTTAGCTCTTCTTAATACTGTTTTGTTTCCCAGTTCATATCACTTCAGTCTGTAAACGTTTATATTAACATGGCCTAAAAGTCCAAATTAACACGGCCTAATAGATTCTAAGCAGTTTAAAAAGCATCGGTGAGAGACTCATGATAATGTTTATTCTGTTAACGTTGGTCACTCCTCAGAGGACTGTTACGTTTGCGGATGGGAAACAAACTTCTTACAAATAGCCATCGTTCATTGCGCATTAGGGCTCTTTGAGATTGTTACGCTGATACAAGGTTTATCTTATGTTGCAGCTTTCAGGTGCTTTTGGAAAGCTATATGGTCAGTCAAAGTACAGCTTTGGCAATGATACAATCGGCGACAATACTAGTGGGCATTCTCATGAAAACTGCATTACGTATGACGATCTTGCCCTCAACTTACCTCTCTTGTGTATACTCCTTTATACCTGTTCTTTTTTCATTTGTTTACGTTTATGTTGTCGTTTTTTTTTTTTTTTCACCTTCATGCTTATTCATCATGGTCTCATTCTCTTATTTCTCTCTCTTAACAACGTGGGATTAAGTTATTAAGGTGTTTATGAGACAGTATTTGCCGTAGTTGTGCCCACTGTCCCAATTTCAGGCCGAGACGATATATACTAACATCAAATATCAAATCGATATTTAGCAGTCCCTCCTATCCAAACAAATTTTGCCACTTTCCTTTTCTATTATTTCCGATCCAATTTTCTCAATCGTTACGTTATTTGTTAAAAATGAAAAGTGGCATTTTTCATGTACCTTTGTCCTTTCACGGTCGGCCAAGCAAACCCTAGATATTTGTGATCACAAATGCTCATATAAGACCGTCTCAACTCTCAAACGTGCGACGGCGTATTTGCAACTAAAACGTGCCTAGTTTAAGGTTCAAAGTGGTCACATTTAGCGTTAAAGTAGTCATATTTTAATTATAAGAAAGTCGTCGCACGCGTGAGACGGTTTTATGCTAGACTTAGTCTTCTGTGATATATTCTGTCACTTTTAGCTGTAAACCAACGGAAGTTCTTTTGGTTTTCAGTTGCATTGTGCCGCTGAAGAAGGAAACTGAATCGAAAGTGACACGCTTCAGCACTTCAGGTTAGAGTTCTTCCTCCTATGCTGCATTGATCAATTTCACACCTAAACCGAGACCTCTTACACCGAACTGCCTTTACTGATCTGCTCGAACCATTTAAACTGTAGGACTCGATGGAAAAGTGATTATCTGGGATTTGGGAAGTGAAGATCTCTCCGACTATCTATAAAACCGAATCCGAGGGCACCTGAACAGGTTTTGCAGGTCATAAACAACCATTTTGTACATTTTTTGTACCGTGTCGAAATAAGTGCATTCTTGTCGCGCTTATTTGTTAGCTCAGGTAGCCCTTTACTTGCATTGAATACACTGTTTGTGCATTTTTACGCGTTTTAAAGCTAAAACTAGGCTGTTTGATATCATTCAGTTCTGCATAGAGCTTCCAATAGTGTGATTTCTTCATAAAATGAGTGAGATGTTTTTTGTTTTTTTTTGTTTTTTTTTTTTATTCAAGGGGTTGAGTTGCTCCTTTTTTCGTGTTTTTAAAATGGTACCCCTCGAGTAGAAGAGATGCTTCTAAATATTTTCGGAAATTACTCTATTACTTTGAGTATTAGCATGCAGATGAAGTATGGTTGATTGCGCATGAATTCTGTATATAATGCCCCTAATTACGGAAGACCGTCGAGACGTTTGAGCTCTTGACAGACAAGACCTAGATGTAATTGTGCCACATGGACGTAATACCCAAGTGCCTCCCGCCCAAGCGGAGTTGAAGTGCCAGCCAAAGCGAATGGCGAATTGCGAGTCGGGTTCGACTCCCTTGGTGGGCAAAGGCATGCGGATACCTGCCATCCTACGGGATGACTTACTTGGCACATGTGGTTTGCAGGGTATTGCAAGTGCCCGGGGGGAACCAACCCCTCGTTACCAAAAAAAAAAAAAATTGTGGGAATGCAAACAAAAGAAGTTTGTCTCCGAGATGCTATACCACGTTTGATCGATCTGTGCAGCCAAATAATCGAGGTAGGGACCCAATTAGCGAACATACTATAATCCATTGACCTTACCATCCTCACAACCCTAAAACTTGTACCTCCACGGACAAACACAAGTCTAGATTGGGTTAAAAAAATCAACGAGTTGCATGTAAACCGAGTTTTAAAACCACTCGACGTGGGTTGTCCGTTGATGATCAGGAGGCGATGGTCTTGTTACCAGCAGAAGTGAAAGTGAAGAGATGTAGTGTTGAGAATTGCAAGGTGTGTGGATAGTTCATATCAAAAAAGGTGAAAAGAACAAGTCCTAAGATGAATATTCGTAAATCATTTCAAACTAAATGTATTCAATGCAACAATTTTTGAAGATAACATTTAATACGGAGTACTTCGTACACTAATTATTTCATTTATTATTTAATCTATGAAGCTTTAGTTTGGAATATAAAATTTGGCTTTTAGAATTGAGTAGGTCTATTTTTAGACAGCTTCATGCGTACGACGACTAATTTATGATTAAAATGTAATAACTTTCATGACAAAAATGACTATTTTAACACTTTATGGGACTATTTTTTGAGGTTTTAAAGTGGTTACAGTAAACATAAAATTAGCCACAAGTTCAGCACTAATATGGTCACAAGTTTGATAACATGTAACATTATAACTCACCGTATGCGTAAAACCATAAAATTTATTAAAGTAAAAAAGTTAAGATAAATTAAAGATGCAAAAACAATAGAAAAATGTGAAAGGTCCACAGTGAGCCACACTTCCAAAGCCATAAAAAAAAAAAAACAAAAAAAACAAAGCACTCACCTACGACTCTACGAGGGAAAACGATGAATCTTCATATCCTCAAATACTTTTTTCATTCAATTCATTTCTTTACAATTCATTTTATACGGAGTACATGTCAAACACGTATATTAACGTTTTTTCTTTTTATATCTTTAATTACATACATCCAAAAACTGTAAAAACTCGATTTTTGAAATGCATTTGATTACACAATTCAAATAAAAACTCACATAACTATTTGTTTATTTTGGTTCATTACCCCAAATAAGAATATACTCTCCGAGTGGAATTCATAATATTTTTTCTGTTTCTATTTTTGTCAATTTTCCACTAATTTTATCCACACAATTGACTTTATCATTCTTTAGCAATAATTACATCCGTATAATTTACTCATTTTAATTATTTTGCCATATTGAAAATCGAATTGATTAGAAAATAATAAGGTTATGTTCTTTTCAACTTAATTTCAACTCTTATAATTCATCTCACTTCTTATAAGTTCAGATCAGTTCTAATAAGTTCAAATCAGCTCTAATAAGTGCAGTTCTTATAAGTCCCATTAAGCTTTAATTTACAATAAATTCAATTCCTATAAATTCAACTCCAAAAAGCCGAAAAAAACAAGACGTAAATCCAAATTGTATTTAAACACACTCACTCGATAACTCCAAACCACCACCAACACACACACACAAACACTCAAAACACAATGCATCTCCTCAAAACCATCCACTACTACCTGGTGGACCACCCGACCATAACCACCTTCAACTACAACCACTCCACCACCCCTTTCTCCACCGTCACCGCCGTCGTATTCACCATCACCGCCTACCTCTCCGCCACCCTCCTCCTCTCCTCCACCACCGTCCTCCGCCGCCTTCCGCCCCTCTCCCCGTCTCTCCTCCGCCGCATCTCCGCCGCGCATAACCTCGTCATACTGATAGTCTCGCTGACCATGGCCGTCGGCGCCACCCTCTCCGCCGCCGCTCAGTCGCCGTCGTTGTCGTGGGTGTTTTGCTTTCCGGCGAATAGGACTCCGCCACGTGGGTCGGTGTTCTTTTGGGCTTATGTGTTTTACTTGTCTAAGATTTTGGAGTTCTTTGATACTCTTTTGATCATTCTAGGTGTGTGTGTCGTCTTTTATTAATTTATTTCATTTTAATGCGTTTTTTTTAACTTAGAAACCGTCTCACCTAAGAATTTGTATTAGTAACTCTACTGTAAAACAAAATCACGTGTTCAACGAACTATTTGTGATTAAAATGTGACTATTTTAACGCTTAAACTGATTCTAACGCTTACTGTGACTACTTTGTGAGGTTGTAAAGCGATCACATTAAGCGATAAAACAGAGTCACATGTTGCTCACAGATAGCTCATTGTACAGATGAAATCATTTCATGTTAGCGGGATACTTATGGGAGATGGATAAGATAGGATTTAGAAAATCTCATAAATGCGATTAATTTTGGGGGAAAAAAATGTCGAATTGAATCGGATATAACCAGACCCGACTAGATGAAACCTGACCAGATTGCCACCTCTAGTTGTGATATTAGCGATTTAGCGAAACTAAGTTGATTTTGGAACTAAGGCTTTGTTTGTTATTGTGTTTGTAGGAGGGAGTAAAAGTACCGGACGTCTGTCATTCCTCCACGTGTATCACCACGCGACGGTCGTGGTGATGTGCTACATTTGGCTTGAGACCTCACAGTCGCTATTTATCATCGCGCTAGTGACCAACGCGAGTGTACATACAGTCATGTACGCGTACTATCTTTTGTGTTCGCTGGGGGTTCGGCCTTCATGGAAGAGATTAGTCACCGACTGTCAGATCGTACAGTTTGTGTTCAGTTTTCTAGTTTCGCTGGTTATGTTGTATTACCACTTTACGCGGTATGAGTGTTCCGGGTTCAAAGGGTGGTGTTTTAATGCCGTGTTTAACGCGTCGTTGTTGTATTTGTTTCTTGATTTTCACTCTAAGAATTACAAGAACAAGAAGTTGATGAAAAATGTTAGAGGTGAGAATAAGGTATTGTGATCAATTTTTGTTTGATTTTTGGTGGCTAACAAGTTTTGCATTGTTGAGACTTGTGAGATAACCTCCAATTACTAATTTCATAGTGTTTCATTGCTCAAGGAGTATTGAGTACTGTTATGTTCATCCTTCTTTTTAACCCCCTTTTTTTTTTGGTTTTTCTACGTAGTACCCTGTGTTTTTTAAAAGTTTACATGGTACCTCTGTACTTTTGTTATTATATATGGTACCCCTGTGTTTACCAAAATGAATTAAGGCGTAACCCTCTTTTAAATTTCTGTCAAATTGACGTTAATTAATGCCATGTAAGCCGCTTATGTGTCTAATTTTTTGTTTCCCTCCATTTTTCGTTTCTTTCCCTCCAAAATTCCCTCTATATAACCTATATCCATCCCTTCACACATTTCATCCTAAAATTTTTCTCTGCCTTTGTTTTCTTCTCTCTTGCTTTTATTTTTTCCCTCACCACTTTTTCAATGTCTCATTATTCATATCAAAGAAGTACTCCAATTGAAGGTTTAGAATTTAGGAATCAAGCGTGCAATCGTTGCGGTAAGAATGCGGTAATTAAAATTTCTGCGTCATCGAGCAACTCGAGAAGGCTTAAGTCTAATGCTTCCAAAATCATTATCCTCATACACTTCACCATTCCCACAAACTTGAGCTGAATAAGTTTTGTCCTCACCAGGCCACTCATGATTCTGAAATGGTACATAACCATCATCAATCATCTCTAAGCTAGCCCAAATATTATTATCCTCAGCCTCTAAGTCACTCAGCCCCCCCTCTACATCAACATCTACTTCATCATCATTAGGCATATAAGAATCATCACTCTCAGAACCATCAGCCTCCAAATCACTCAAACCACCCATATCAAGTTATCAACAGCTTCTCTTACAGTTGTCCTAGTCCTACTACTTCCTTCACCTACATCAGTCCTTTGACCTTGACCCTTTGGCACAAACACCCCTTTCCTAACTGCAGTTGTCTTAGGTATTTTCAAAAGTCTTTCAGTCACTTGAGTTGACTGAGCATTACTCAAAAGTGAAGGTTGAGACGCATTACTCACAGGTGAAGGTTGAGAGACATGGTCTAAATTGAGTCTAACACTTCTTCTAGGAGAGGGTGGATGAAATATATTGACAGAAACTTGTGTAGGCTGCTGACTTTTATCAGGAGTTTGGGATAGTGAAATTAATCTGCCACTTCTTCTAGAAGGTGGTGATTCAATGAGATTGGCTGAAGCTTGTGTGGGTACTGGACTTTTAGTAGCCGGGGATTGTGTAAGTTGTGGAGGTGTAGTAGTAGGGGGTGATTTATGTCGTCCACTTCTTCTAGGAGAGCTTAAAACAATGGGGGCTGAAGGTTAAGGGTTGTTTGCTTCACTGTTAATCAGAGCACCTTCAAGTTCACTTGGTTTCCTTCTAAATGGTATTTTCTCCCTAAATCTCACAGACTTATCAAGTTGAAAAACTTATGAAGATACCTGTATCAAGTTGAGAACAACAAAGTAGAAGAAGATGAAGAAAAAAATTCACTGATCTGACAGTTCAATGAGATAAACGAAGGAATGAAGGGGTTGAATGAGGAACAGAGAGAAGAGGGAAGAGGGAAGTTATAAGGGTTTTTGATGAATGAGTTTGAAATTCAAGAGCTTATTTTGCTATATTAAACTCCAAAGCCAACTCAGCTTATTTATGCCAACTCAGCAACAACTGATCACACTAATTAACGTCAATTTGACGGAAACTTAAGGGAGGGTTACGCCTTAATTCATTTTGGTAAACACAGGGGTACCATATATAATCACAAAAGTACAGGGGTACCATGTAGACTTTTAAAAAACACAGGGGTATTACGTAGAAAAATCTTTTTTTTTTTAAGTTTCGCCTCTTCAGATGTCCTTTCTCTATTCCATAATACGGAGTATTCTATATATATTTGCTTTCTGGCAACTATTTATAAGGAAGGCCGGCCGCAGGGGCAGGGGCAGATCTTGGGCCATTTTCTAAGGGGGGCCGGCGAATAATCGTCAAATATGAAAATTTTTATAATTTATTTTAGAAATTATTTATAATTTAAATATGTGAAAAAAAATCTACTCCGTACTCCGTATTGTATTTTTTTAATAAAAATAAAAATATTTAATTGCGTTCTGGCTGTTGTCGTAGAAAACCATTTGTTAGCTTACTTATTGTACCTCACACATAAAAAAAAAAAGGAAAAATTCACATGAATAATCCCAACTATCCCCCATCTTCCAATAATAATCCCAACTTAAAATAATCCCAAAATAATCTCAACTATTGAAAATTATTCCAATAATACTCCGTATAATTTAACCAATTTTAACCGGCTCAGACGGGTACAAAAAAAAGTGAAACCGCTTTTAAATTTTTCTCACTCTTATTCTATCTAAAATTAAAATTGGTTTGACTTTTTTTTGTACCCGTTTGAGTTGGTTAAAATTGGCTAAAGTATATTATTGGAATAATTTTCAATAGTTGGGATTATTTTGAGTTGAGATTATTATTGGAAGATGAGTGATAGTTGGGATTATTCATGTGAATTCTTCCTAAAAAAATGTATAAAAGTCAATATCTAAATTAATTTGACAATAAAACAATTTCAACAAAATGAAAACACGAGTTAGACGGAGTAAATGATAATAAATAAAAAAAAAATAAAAAATCAACTTACTATTCTACATCCTTCATTTATAAAATTATACTCATATATTCTACTTTTTAACCACCATTTATGATTGAGAAAAATCTTTCATTCAACTCGTAATAATACAAAATAAGATAAACGTAAAATTGTCATACCGAGCACATTATTAATATTAAAGTTTTATAATTTTAGTTATATATACTTACATATATGAGCAAAATAAAATAATGTACTGATCACATACATAAATTAAATTTATAGAATAGGATGAAATGGAATAAGAGAGTTTTAGAACACAATTTGGAGAAATAAATAGAACCAAATTTATGAAATACTCCGTACTCCGTAAATTGTTAATGCCACTAGCCCACTAATAAAGTGGGGCCACCCAGAACCTACTTTAATTAGACTTGAACACATGTAGCACTGTAGTAGTAGTACTCCCTCCATTCAAATCCAAACTACCACTTTCTTTTTACACATTTGCCGAGACGACTTTTGCGGATTAAATATCGTAAGATACGCTTTTGCAAAAAATATGAAATTTAGTTTTTAATTATGTACTCGTAAAGACGAATCAAACAAGATCACACATGAATATATTTTCACTTATATGTCGAGAGATAATTGAAATTAAATGGTTCATGATGAATAGTGGCAAAATTAGATAATGTTAGTTTGGATTTGAATGGAGGGAGTACGTTTTTATGGAGTTTTGAATGGAGGAGTGACTAAAAGGTTAAAAAAGATTGCACAGGGGTTGAACTCAAGTTATCATAACCTTCGTATCTTCATCCCTTACACAGTTACATCCAACCAACTTTGCTACTTCATCTCTAAATAGTTAGTTCATATATTATCCATAAATTTTAAAATTAAATCAAATATGAGTCACATCCAACCCAAACATACATGTGATTCTACTACATCGTGCTATTCGTGTTTTGTGATTTGCAATAAAGTGCAGAAGAAGATGACACACGCACTGAACCAAATCACGTATACAACGTGACAAACTATTTGACGTCTCTAGAAAATATTATTCAAATTAATTAAACTCTTAATTGTCCTCCTAAAGTTTGTACTTATATTAAACTTACAACATTTTTTTTAATAATTAACATTTGACTATAGTTTTTGTTTTCTTTTTCTTTTTACCTTTTCTATTTCTTTTGGTTTTTATTTTTATTTTGTACTACTCCGTACTTCTTTGTATGAGAAACACCTACTATATTGATTTTAATAATCAGTAATTTTCAATCTCAATAAAAAAGACTATACATTTAAGAAAAATTAAAAACAATTACGAGTTGAACTTACGGGAGTCGAACTTAAATGTCGTGTTATTTTCGTCTTACAGAAGCTGAACTTGCATGTCTTGAACTTATAAGAGCATGAGCTAACTTGAACTCATACGGAGTAGGAGTTAAAGTAAACTTTGTATGTGTAAATTTATACGAGTTGAGTTATAGCTAAACTTATACTCCGTATGAGCTTATGTAAGAGCTGAAATTACCCTGAAAAGAACACACTGCACTTTCAATTTTCAAACTCTTAACAATCAAAATATTATTAAATAATAAAAAATAAAAAATTTACTTCGTAATAATGAGACACTTTAATATTAATATTCAAATTACTATCTGTTATTTATGCCTAAACAAAATAAAACGTAGATAAAATTGTGTATATGTTATTAACATGTTGTGCAACACCAGTACCATAAAAAACTTCCTGGGTCCGCCCCTGAAGGAAGGGAAAAGTCGATAATATAAAATATATGGTGTTTCGGGTATAAAGTTAGGAACTAAATACCAAAACTAAATACAAACGATTACAAGTCGAATGTGGATTAAAAACTCGATTAACTAAGTCCTTGAGGGTCCTTAGCTCTCGGTTCCTCCGTCCTTTCCTCTCGTCCTGAAATAATGCAACAAACCTAGCCCCGGGGCCTTCCGGGTGATGGCCCTCCGACGCTCAAGTCAGTCACAAAACAAAGTAAAAGTTTAGAGAGAGAAAAGAGAGAGAAAACCTTTTGTGTAGTATTTTTTGTGTGTGTATGGAACTCCTTGATTTCTAGGGTTTTAGTTACCTTTTATACTTGTTTCAGATTTGTCTTCTTGTGTCCCGCTCAGTCTGATGCAGACGGCCCTGGATGGGCCATATCCACCCGGACCCGGGTGGATCATTGGGCTCCTTGGTATATGAAATGCCCCGGTCCACATTCCTCCCGGCACTATTCTGCCGGAACCGGAAGAGATGGGTGGATTTAGGGGAATGCGGGCAACTTCCGGCCCTGAAGTCTAGTCGGTCCTAGTGTGTCTGGCCCGGGAGAAGTCACCCCCAACAACTGCCCCCATACAGGGAAAGTCATCGGCTTGCCCTGTATGTCTTGACCTTCATCGCAGCTTGTTTCTCCTGATCCCGGACAAATAAGCCCTTCTTCCATTTATGTTTCCTGACTTTGTGTTCCTTCCATTCCGCTCAGGGGTGGTGTGTTGAGTACGCTTTTATTTTGGCGCAACTTTTGAATTTCAAAGCCCAAGGAGGCGACGTTTCACCTCCCTCGCTTGACACGTGTCGAGCAACGGGTGAGGCGCACTGTTCATCCCCTTTTTCTATATATATCCCCCAATTCCCCTTCATTTTCCCCTTTACCAACTCAAAAACGCTCAAAATCTTCCCAAAATTCTCTTGACCTCATCAATCTTTGCTTGCATTCCGTCTTTACTTCACCCAACCTTTGATTCTCTCCCCGCTCGCGTTTTTTGCAAGGTAATTTTCGTGTTTGATTTTAGATCTTGTAAGTTTTAATTATCTCGTGGAGAACAATGTGTGCTTACCACTCGTCTTCTAGAACTGCTTCCGATTACGATAGGGTTACGGATTCTGAGGTAGGGCCTGAGATAGAGGATCAGACTCTGGGCCGGGAGGGTGAGACTAACATGGAGGCTCAGGCTGGATCTTCCCAGGCCGGCCCTTCCCAAGCTGACTTTGTTCCGGTACGAATCTTGGAGCAGGCGGTCTTCCGGATCCCAATGGACACCAGGATACACGTGGCTTTCAGGGACTTTTTGCTTGAGAGCAACTGTCCTGACCTCGCGGCTAAACATTATCACTTGCCAAAAGACTGGGAGTTTGTGGTGCCGGGTCTTCATCAGAACGTGGTGAAACCCCCGGAACTTCATACGGCTGTGTACATCAAGGACCTGGAACATGGGCTTCGTTTCCCGCTTCACCCATTCGTCGAGAAGGTGCTCGACCGGGCCAACATAGCGATTTGTCAGATGACGCCGTTTGGCGTGAGAATCATAATTGCTTTCGCTTGGACGTGTCTGTATCTGGGTTTCCATCACTTCCGGCCTTGCACCAACAAATCTACGAGGGGGTGGTGGTCGCTCGTCACCGAGTCTGGGTACTTAACCCACTTTCCGGTCAATGACTCGATGAAAGGGTGGAACGAGAAGTGGTTCTTCCTCAAATCTGCCGAGCCTTTTAACCACCCCCGCTGCTTTCACAACGACGTAAGGTGTCGTTTGGAGACCCCGGGAGAGTGGGTTCCGGGAAAAATCCTTCCCTGGAAGGACGTTCCCCTGACCGATGATGAATCCGCCGCCGTAGCCTATTTTGAGGCGTCTGAAGAAGGGTAAACAAGTGTTTCAGAATCAAGCTTCACCGGCGGATACAATCTCTCAAGATAAATTCCTTAATGTTGTCGGCTTGGTCCCGGCCCTTGAGGCAGGTAAGCGGGGGCCGGGTGGCTGAGTGTTGGTGTCTTAATTGCTTTTTTGCGTTTAATTTGCCATGTTTTCTTTTGTCCGGGTCTGAACACCATGGTCTCGTCCGTTGCAGGTGACTTGGGCCACTTGACGGAGAAAGACCTTGCTTCCATCGGTCTCGGGAAGGATAACAAACCTCTCAGCGAGCCTGTCGCTGTAGACTTCGACCGCCGCAAGCCAACGCTCAGAGAGTTGGTCAAGATGCAAGCTGGGGTTCCTAAGAGACCAAAGGGAAAGAAGAGGGCGGCTTTCAAACCCCCCCGAGAC
The DNA here is from genome assembly GCA_023091065.1 of Dianthus caryophyllus. Lineage (NCBI taxonomy): Eukaryota > Viridiplantae > Streptophyta > Magnoliopsida > Caryophyllales > Caryophyllaceae > Dianthus > Dianthus caryophyllus. The sequence goes on along the minus strand of CM041530.1, from coordinate 21,438,529 downwards.
CGGAAACCTGAACAAGCTGCTTCCATTTCCTCTCCTGGCCCGGACATGGACGCTCTTAGGGAAGCAGCGAGGCCCTTTACGCAGCCCAGCCCGCCTCGGGAGGTGGAGACCTCTCAGCAACCCCTGTCTGTACCCCAAACTCAGGTTGAGGTGCAGACCATTGATTCTGAGCCCTCTGATGAGGAGCCGAGGCTTCACAAGAGTGCGAAGAACCCAGCCGAGTTAGTTCAGTTCTCGTGGGGTAGCCTTTGAAGGTCGTCCCCTGGACGCGTTCTCGACGGCTTTCCTCAAGAGTTCCGATCAGTGAACAGGACGTGTTTGACTTGCTGCCGTTCTCTGTCCAGGGTTCTTCCTCCCAGCCTCGGGCTGACAAGCTGAAAGTGACCTTGGCTGTTCCGGGCCAAGGGGGGCCAAGCGATATCGGCGCGGCCAGGGTTCAGGACGACGCGGTGCTGGAGACTACCCCTCTTGCCAGTGTCGGAGGGTCATCCATCTCGTCCGTGGAGTTGGTTGTGAAGGCCAACCGTGCCCTCAAGGGTCTTTCCACCGCGCTCGCGGACCTCTCCAAATTTTCGGACGAGACCGCCATGTAGCTCGGCTGCGCCGCTTCTTGCCCACCTGCTCTGTCTGGGGGACTACAGCGAGATCTGTCCCGCCTGAGGAAAGAGAGAGCGGACCGAGATAAGATCATTTCCGACCTCAGGGCCGAGGTCAAACTCCTCTCTGCCCAGCTGCAGGAGAGGGAGAATCAGCTATCTTCCCTGGCCAGGGAGAAAGATGCCCTGGCTCTCCAGCATGCTGAGGCCTCTCAGGCCCGAGAGCAAGCCATGGCCAGGGCGGAGAGTGCCGAGGCGAGGGCTAAAGAGGCCGAGATCAAGGCCACTCGATTCTCCCTGGAGATGGGTGAGCTGAGGGCGGCTCACGCGGTCGAGCTGGAACGGGTCCGTGCCGACGTCTTCTACAACGGGGCGGATTTTGGGGCCAACGAGACAAAGGAGCTCGTGGCTATCATGCACCCCGAGTTCGACTTTGAACGCCTCTCCGAGCTGGAGGCGGAGAGGGACAGAGCTCGCGAAGCAGAGGGCGAAGCGGATCCGGGGGTGGGACCTTCCACCGCTGGCGGCGGTACCGGCTGCTAGGAATTCGGGCTGTCGTCTTCCGAATCTTCCTGCCCGGGATGATCTGCTGGGTCTCCCATTAGCCTACATTTTGCTTTTATTCGAATAAGACTCAAACCAGTCTGCGGTAGGCGGGCCTTTTGGTGTAGACGGCTGCCGGTCCTGGTAGGTCATTTAGTTGTACTTTTCCTTTTGCATGCATTAGTCTGCTCCCGGCCCGACCTGTGGGTTCTGGGGTAGCAACCTTGTAATATACATTTCTTCAATCTATGTGCTCTTCTTTTATCAGTGCTGTTGTCTCTTGTCTCTCTACACTTAGCTTATTTTATTTTAGTTTTATTCGTTATACTTTTATCCGGGGCCGGATGATATCATATAGCTATGCCGTCGTGCCTCTACTTTGCCAATTTTATGCTCTCTTTGTGTCTTTGCACCCGATACATCACAAGGCTTATTAAACCTTCCGCTTATTGCAATTATTTTCGTGTATTTATACCAACGCTGCCTTGTAGTCGGTAATTTCCTATACTTAGCTCATTTTCTTTCAACGTTCTTGCTACTTTTGTCAGCGTCAGATCGGGGCTTGATTTAATATTGTCCACCATGTTATACTATGTTTCTTCATACTTAGCTTATTTCATCGCATTTTTACTTGCAGCGCTCCTTCCGGGGCATGGTGATTTTATTACGCTTCCTCTCATTAGTGCGCTTATACTTAGTCAAATTTCTAGCTTTTCCTCTCAGATGCTATGTATCTAGGGATCGCTGCGTTACGTAGCGTCCGGTGGTTGTAATTACTCTCCTTTGCGTATGCATGTCACCGCTACTTGTTCTTGTGTGATGGCACCGCCACCCTGGCCCGACGACCACGCAAAGTGAGCATCAAGGCGAAAGGCCATACGCAGGGGCGCGAGCCGCCGGCCCCCGGCCTGGACTCAAGGCGCGATGTTCTTCCTTACGAGGCATGGGTTGCCGCGGAGGTCTTACGATGGGAGGTCCGCGGCCACCGCCATTCAAGGTCGGCGTCGGACATCGCGGTGAGCGACCTGAGGCACGTGAGCCATCATAGACATCCCGCTTTTTGCATTTAGGGCACCTCATCCGGCCCGACGACGCCGGATGAGCATTGTGCTGTCGGAGGTCCGGCCCGCCACCGGCCAAAGGTCGCAGATCGACATCGCGCGGTGAGCGGCTGAGCACGCGAGCCATCATAGACATCCGCTCTTTTGCATTTAGGGCACTCATCCGGCCCGACGACGCCGGATGAGCATTGTGCAAGGCCAAACGTAGAGGCGCGAGCCGCCAGGCCGGCCTGGGCTCTCGAGCGCGATGTTCATCCGTCACGTAGTAGGCATGGGTTGGCTAATGCTCTTACGTGGGAGGTCGCGGCCGCCATCGGCTTCAAGGCGCGACATCGGACATGCGGTGAAGCGGCGCACGTGAGCCATCATAGACATCCCGGCTCTTTGCATTTAGGGCACCTCATCCGCCCGACGACGCCGGATGAGCATTGTCTGGTCAGACGCAGGCGCGAGCCGCCAGTGCCCCGGCCTGGCTCTCGAGCGCGATGTTCATCCGCACGCAGGCATGGGTTGGGTAACAAGCTCTTACCATGGGAGGTCCGCAGCCGCCACCGGCCATAAGGCCGCGATCGACATCATGCGGTGAGCGGCTCTGCACGTGGGCCATCATAGACATCCCGGCTCTTTTGCATTTAGGGCACCTCATCCGGCCCGACGACGCCGGATGAGCATTGTCGTGCAAGGTCAGACGCAGGCGAGCCGCTGTGCCCTCGCCTGGACTCAAGGCCCGATGTTCCTCCATGCGTAGGCATGGGCTGCCTAAGAGGTCTTGCCCTTCTCCGGTCTTTCATGTCCTTTAGCTGCTCTGGGGCTTGTTCTTGCCCCCGCTCTGTTTCAGGCGGGACTTTGAGTGTTTACCTCCCTTTTCCTGAAAGTGTTAGCAAAATTTTCAAAAATTTCTATTTTTGAATCAGACTATCGTGATTAGCCGGGTTCGGGGGTAGTCCCCCCTCCTTGCCCCCTGGCCAGCTTTTGTGTGATACAAATCTAAACAAATGCTGGGCAAAAATTCTACTAAAAGCTTATCAAAAACTTACAAAAGCTTGCGGTGTCAACATTTCTGATCACTCGCGTTACAAATGTCTATACGTTGCCTCGTTAAAACCTTCCCGTGGAAAACCCAGTGGGACAAAACCACGGGTAAGGAAAAAGAGTACAACGCTTACACGTAATATTTCTTTAACGTATCAGAGTTCCAATGGGACGGGAGGTCGTGGCCGCTCATATCTCTCAGCATTTAAGGTCCCTACCGCTTATCTCTGTGATCTGATAGGGCCCTTCCCAGGTGGCTGACAACTTCCCGTGAATGTTCCCTTTCCCGGTGGCGGCTGCTCGTCTTAGTACCAGGTCTCCCAGTTCAAACTCTCTATGTTTCACTCTTCGATTGTACATCCTCCTCATCCGGTTCTGGTAAACCGCCAGATTTTCTCTTGCTTGGTCCCGGACCTCATCTAGCAGGTCCAGCGACTCTTTTCTTGCTTGTTCATTACTGGCGGGATCGTGTAGGTTTCTTCTGGGTGGGTAGGATTGCCTCAATCGGGAGTAAAGCTTCGGCTCCGTAGACCATGTTGAATGGAGTGTGTCCGGTAGATTCTTTGATTGTGGTTCTGATTGACCAAAGCACGCTTGGTAGCTCATCGGCCCATGCCCCTTCAGCCATCCAAATGCTTTTGTCATGCCGTTCAACATTTGTTTGTTGGCGGCCTCGGCTTGTCCGTTGCTCTGTGGATGGCAAACTGATGAGTAGGCTACAATTGTTCCGTTCCGTTTCAGCCAGTCCCGCATGTTGTCATTATCGAATTGTTTTCCATGATCAAACACCACCACCTTAGGTACCCCAAACCTTGTGACTACATTTCTCCAAATAAACTTTCTCACGGCTTGCTCGGTGATGGTGGGGATGGCCTCCGCTTCAATCCATTTAGTGAAGTAGTCGATAGCTGCTACCACATACTTCCTGCCCCCGGTTGCCGTTGTGAAAGGGCCCAGGATGTCCATCCCCCATTGATCAAAAGGTATAGGGCTCAGGACTGGCCTGAGGTCTCTGGCGGGGAGATGGATATCCGGAGCGAAAATTTGACATTGCCGGCACCGCTTGCTCAAATCTTTGGCATCTCTTAGCATGGTGGGCCAAAAGTAGCCGGCCCTCAATGCTTTGTGAGCCAACGCGCGTCCGGTGACGCGTGATGACCAGCATACCCTGAGTGTATGTCATTCAGATGGTCAAAGATCCGTGTTCTCACACACTTAAGCAATGGGGCTGAGAATGACCGCCTATAGAGCTCTCCGTCTACGAGGATGAACCATGGGGCTAGCCTCTTCAGTTTGGCTGCCTCAATCTTATCTTCCGGGATTTCTCCCTCCAGCTTGTATTTTAATATCGGCCTCATCCAGCCACTGTCCTCGGAGATGGCATTGATCGTTAACACTCCCTTTTGCCGCCGGATATCGACGCAGAATCGCTTTTGACTTGTTGTCACGCGTGGCGCCGGCGAAGTTTGGCAAGCGCGTCCCGCTGTTGTTTTCGGACTGGAATGTGATGAACCTCAAAAGATTTCAAACCAGAGGTCAAGGCTTTTGCTCTTTGGAGATACAACGCCATTCCCTCTTCCCGGGCCTCGTATTCTCCCTTAGTCGACTTGCTACCACCGCGAACTGCATTCTCAATTCAATTTCTTCCGCCCCCATGGCCTTTGTCAGCTCTAGTCCAGCCAGCACCGCCTCATATTCAGATTCATTGTTCGTGGCCGGGAAAGCAAACTTCAAGGCATGCTCAAATTCGTGTCCCTCGGGACTGATAATCACCACCCCTGCCCCGGAGCCGTGGATGGTGGCCGACCCGTCCGTATATACTTGCCATACACCTCTTGGTGCAACCTCCCTGGCCGGGTGTGTGCACTCGGCAATGAAGTCTGCCAGGGCCTGGGCTTTAATTGCTGTCCGCCCGGTGTAGGTTATGCCAAAGCCTGACAGCTCAATCGCCCACTTGAGGAGTCTGCCGGATTTTTCATGGGTCTCTAGTTAAAATTTGAGCCATTTCTGTCGTGAAATAGATGCTACGATTGGTGGGATCCAATAAGAGCGTAATTCATGCTATGGAGACGATCCTTCAATGAGGGATCCTATGGACAGTCTCTTTTAGGTCGTCTCTTTTGCAGTCTCCCAAATCCTCTAACATCGAATTAAAATATTGTTAATTTTGGATGGCACAAAAGTCAAACAAAGTGAAAGATGATACTCCGTACTATATTTTAATAAGTTGTGAGAGGAGAAAGTAAAAGAGAAAGTAGACAGGAGAAGGTAGGTAGCAAAACTCATCCTTCAATGGAAGGATCCTATACAATAATACAACTAATGAGTTATGTGACATGTTTGGAATGGGTCATTGATAAGGCTAAAGTCGTATCACCCTGTCAAAATAAACCTAACAAACAACTAACAGTAGCTAGCAGCAAGCAGGATCGTATCCACAGAGAAACAGTGCAGTTTTAAGTTAAAGTCGGCGTAAACAGGTTCAACTCAAGGTATGAAAAAGGGGGTTTGTTATAAGCTATAAACTAAGCAAATAATAAAACAGATGAATAGAAATATAATAGGGAGAAAGATTAGGGCATCGGGTTCATATGTGACAACGATTCAGGAACGCAAGTTAATAAGACGGAAGAGTTAAACTGTGCAACTTGACTAGGTTTGTAGAACGCTCTCTCGAGTCAATTTTGGCCTTAAGCAAATTTAGCGGGCTCTCGCAACTTACTAAATTCAACTCATCTAACTCGCGTAAGTCTAGTTTTAACTTGGCTTTCGATCTTAAATCAAAACTTACTCAGGTTCAATTAAACTCGGACAACTCGGTGATCAGGCGAAATAATCCTAATTCAATTGGCATAAAACGCGTAGAAAGAAGTCAAGTGCACAATTTAATCAACCAATTTAATCTCAAAACATGTTCCTAAATCATGTGTCACAAATCACCCTAAACCCTAATTAGGAATTTAGCTAGACATAGTAATAAAGCAAGCAAAACAATTAAATGGAGTAAACATAATGAAAATAGCAATTGAAATTAAACCTGGAATTCTTACGGAGTACCGACGGTTACAGTTGAATTAAACTTGAAAACTTAAACTAAACTTAAGAGTTTTGAGAGAGAAATAAACTTAACAGAAAACTAAACTAAGGAAAAATAAAGCATCCCCCTTTTAATGTGTACGACCTAAAGTATATATATAGTTTCCAAATAATTAAAACACGAATTAAATCAAAACCCGTCAGAAAAGACACTGTGGCCGGCCGGCCGGCTGCCGGCCTAGCCAGACCGGCCTGACCCACTTAATGGGCCGGCTGCCTTCCTCCTCTAATCTTGGGCCCAAGCTTCTTCACTCTTTGTTTTGGGCCTTACTCACTCGTGGCCTTTCTTATATTTTTGGTCTTTGGTTCGTGTCTCGAGCCCCTGCGTGAACTCGAGCTTGGTCCTGTCATCTCGATTCTCGTAATGCTCCAATCGTCCCGGGTTTTGGCTCAAAACCACCAAAACCTGCAAAATGTAAATGAAATGCAGCAGTAACGAGAAATATAGCATATAGCTTATAAAATCATAATAAATACGACTAAATGCAAGCTGAATGCGACTGAACCGGGGGCATAAAATGTATATAAATAACGTGTATCAAACTCCCCCAAACCAAACCTTTGCTTGTCCTCAAGCAAACAGCGTCGGAGAAAATCAAAGTGACACGAACTAATCACGTTAGTATCTCAAAGTGGACGACCTATGCACATAGACATACAACCAAAGTCTATTTCACCGAGAATAGAGCACAAGTCTCAACCATTCACACCACATTATATCACTAGCCTCTAACGCTTACGCAACAGTAAAACTAACGACAAATCAATTCAAGCAAGGCCAAACCGCACAAACCACTTTCCAATACAACAAATCTTTCCAAATCATTCCCTTTTTCTCTTTTCTTTTTCTGTATTCTTCTTTTTTTCTTTCTTGCGAATGTGGAGCATCCCTCGTATGTAATACCGTTTAGCTTGACATTTAATCGTTAAAAATCGCGCTCGGGTATACATATTTCCTTAAGGGTTACATTATTGCTCATACTCTCGGTCGCAACCAAATTCATGGCCACTGTGGTTACTCAAATCAATGAGTCCCCTCCGAGAGCATCGAAGCATTGCTCCAACATAAAAGCAGATCTTTCCAATCAAACCACAAACCAACATACCAACATTCCACAAACCATTGCCAAGCTCGAATGTCAAAGTCGAAAGTAAACCAACGAAAAGCAATAAGAATTAAGCAAATACAAGTGGGCTAGTGTTAAGGCTCGCAATCTAGTAACAGGAAACAAACATATAGCGTAGCTACGACGATAGAAAGTCGACTCGGAGATACTAAAGATCAAAATAAGTGCACTAATCAATTCACCAAACTAGATAAAGCAGACCAAAAAGACACGTATTTTTGTAAATTTTTTGAAATTTTCAATTTTTTTTTGAGTTTTTTATATAAATGCACACGAGAATAAAAAGCAAATGCAAAGCGCGAACGTGCTTCCCTCCCCCAAACCAAATCACACATTGTCCTCAATGTGGAAAACAGCACAACCACAAAAGCAGAGGAGGACACAAATCATAAGGGAGTAGGAAAGTAAAAACGAGAAAAGAGGGTAAGAGGGGGTAAAGAGTGCTCACATTATAAAGTCGGAGCTCCCCCAAACCGAAGCGAAGCGTGGAGTGCGGCTAAAATCCACATATATGCGTCCAAATCAGTCCAACAACGAAGTGCTTCGGCAGATAACACGAGGAAGCAAGAAACGAAGCCAGAAAATGAAGCGAGGTGAGCGGTAACTGCCGGGATCAGCCAGCCGGCCACGCTTTAGGCCACCTGACGTGATTTTTTTCGATTTTTCTTCAATTTCCAAATTTCAGCTACGGCTCCTGTCCTGGCCCGGCAGCCGGTTGGCCGGCTGGGAGGCCTTCTCGTGTGCGTTTTCAACATACTAAGGACCCAAAAGTCCATAAGTACCTGCGCGCTAAAAAAACACAAAATATAATACCCTCGTCCTCGCGCGCTCAATAAAACCAAAAGTCATGAAAATCAAACCAAACAAAGTACAAGTGCTAAATTAAAATACAACGTCATCGGGTTGCCTCCCGGAAGCGCTGGTTTATAGTCCCGCACGACTCTTCTAGGCTTCAAAGATCAAATCAAAGTAGGCCAAGGTCGTTGGCCATTTGCGACAGCTTCACTCGGCGAAATAGCAGATGATCGCCAAAGAACTCCTCCCTCACGAGGCGTGACTGCGTAATCCATCATCGTAGGGCCTCGATCACGAAATGGCTCAACTGTAGGCCCTCCATCCCCATTGCTAGCGTCGTAGAGATCAGCTCCAAGCAGTTTCCTCTCCCCCAAACCATCCCTGCAGCTGTCCTGTGAAGAACCTGCAAAAAGGGAAAAGACATGCGAAACCTCCGAAGTGTCTCCAGTAGTGTGAGACGGAGGTACAGAATCAATAGAATAAACTGACTCGAGACGCATGGGTGAACGCGGGGTAACAGAATGAGTGAAGGTCAACTTCTCACCCCCCACCTTAAAGGCTAACGTCTTATTACCCACATCAATAACTGCACCAGCAGTGTGCAGGAAGGGTCTCCCCAATATAATAGGAATATGGGCATCCTCGGGCATATCAACTACTACAAAGTCGACAGGGATAAAGAACTTTCCAACCTGTACAGGGACGTCGTGTAGGATTCCCAAGGGACGCTTTACGGAGCGGTCAGCCATCTGCAAGGTAATGCTAGTGGGTTCTAAAGCTGACAAATTCATTTTCTGATACAGAGGGTAGGGGAGGACACTGACGCTGGCTCCTAGGTCACATAAAGCATTACGAACCACAAACCTACCAATGGAACAGGGAATAGAGAATGTACCAGGATCGCTAAGCTTAGGAGGCTTACTACCCTGCAGCCTAGTACTAGCTTCCCCCACAAAGGCCACGGTCGACACGTCGTCTAACGTACGCTTACGAGCTAAAACATCTTTCAAGAACTTAGCGTACGCAGGTATCTGAGTCACAAGGTCAATAAAAGGAACGTTTACCTGAAGAGCCTTGATGACGTCGACGAACTTCCTGAACTTGGCCTCGGGCTCTGCACCTCGTTGGCGGCCAGGAAATGGCAGCTTGATCGGAATCGGGGGTGGTGTCGCAGCAGGAATACCAAAATTAGCACCCAAATCATCCTTCCCCGCAGCTACAGGTCCAGCCGGTTGGACGACCGGCTGCCGGTCGACCGGCTGAGACCTCTTTTCACACGGTTTCACCGTATTTTCAGCTTCATCCTTCTCCTCTTCCTCCAAGTTCATAGGGTCACCATACATTGACCCACTTCTCAACGTAATCGCACAAGCCGTATCGTGCGGAGGTTTAGGAGGATTACCTTGAGGAGGAAGGGTACCCGGTTGTCTTGACGCTTGCGAAGCGGCGAGTTGAGCCACTTGATTCTCCAAGTTCTTTATTGCTGCGTCCTTAGCCTGATCACTCTTTTGCATCTGCTGCATCATCATCTCTTGTGACTTTTGCACGGCCATAGTCACCTGCGACATCTGCAACATCATGGCCTTCATCTCGGCCATAGGATCGGGTACTTGAGTAGGAGGGGGTGGTGGTGTAAAGACGGGTTTTTGGTAGTTAGGCGGGGGTTGTTGTTGGGTTTTGTAGGGAGGTTGATAAGGGGCATTTTGTGGAGGTTGGGGAGTCGGGTTAAGTACATTATTGTTACGGTAGGATAACAAATGACCGATCGTAACCCTGGTGATTCTCGTACAGGTTTTGATCAGAGGATCGATACGCATAAACCTCGCCTCCTGGGTGCAAAGATACCCGTAGAATAACTTGAATCGTGCCCCATAATAGCGTTAACCTGGGCACTCGACGAACTACTCCCCCTCATAGCATCGAACTTTCTATTCACCGTAAAGTTGACTCATAATCGCTGCTCATGCTCTCATTTCCACTGGTTGTGTGCGGGACCGTGAATTACCCTCGCTTACCAAATCGGGATGAATGGATAGCCATCTCCTCGATCAATGTCCACGCCTTATCATCGTCGGTATTATTAGCAAATCGCCTCCCGCAATGAGTCAAGAATAGCGCGACTCTCAGCATATAACCCATTATAAAAGGTCATTATCACCAACCAACCATCGAACCCGTGATGAGGACATTCACGAATTAACCGTTTGTAACGGTCCCACGCCTCAGCTAACGTCTCATCAAAGCTCTGCTGAAACCCCTGAATTTGACTACGGAGTTGGTTAGTCCGCTCTGGTGGATAGTACTTGCGATAGAAGGCAAGAGCTAGACTTGGCCAATCCGTAATACCCGCAGCAGTCTTGTCCAGATCCGTGATCCAATCCCGCGCTCGATCACGTAGAGAAAAAGGGAATAGCATCTCCCTAATCTGATTTTGAGTGATCCCATTCTGCTTAATTGTCGAGCAGTAATCCGTAAAAACCTGCATATGTTTTCCGGGATCCTCCATAGGATTTCCGCCGAACTGATTGCGCTCCACCAAAGTAAGGAAGGCGGGGCGAATCTCAAAATTCCCCTGGACTGTAGCCGGTATCGTGAATCCTTGCGGGATCGCCTCGGGCTTAGGAAGCGAGTGACTATATAATTTCGGCATAATCACAGGCGGTGGAGTTAACGGAGTAACAGGAGGTGTGTCCTCTTCGTAGGACGATTGCGCTGCACTAGACTCCGAATGCGACGCTTCCTCGAAATCAGGATCAAGTAACTTACGTGCTTCCTTACGGAGTCTGTGAAATGCTCGCTCAGGTTCAGGCTCAAATGGAACTAAACCTGTAGGTGACCTGTGCATAAACAAAACTACAAGCCAACGATAAGAAACAGTCTCAAGGAACTAGGTTCCTTGAGACAAGGGAGAAAAACCTGTAACAACTAACGAAAACTAAAACTAGCAAAGCCGTTTCCCCGGCAACGGCGCCAAAATTGATAAGGCTAAAGTCGTATCACCCTGTCAAAATAAACCTAACAAACAACTAACAAAGAGCTAGCAAGCGCGAGGATCGTATCCGCAGAGAAAGCAGTGCGATTTTAAGTTAAAGTCACAGAATGTGTTCAACTCAAGGTATGAAAAAGGGGGTTTGTTATAAGCTATAAACTAAGCAAATAATAAAACAGATGAATAGAAATATAATAGGGAGAAAGATTAGGGCATCGGGTTCATATGTGACAACGATTCAGGAACGCAAGTTAATAAGACGGAAGAGTTAAACTGTGCAACTTGACTAGGTTTGTAGAACGCTCTCTCGAGTCAATTTTGGCCTTAAGCAAATTTAGCGGGCTCTCGCAACTTACTAAATTCAACTCATCTAACTCGCGTAAGTCTAGTTTTAACTTGGCTTTCGATCTTAAATCAAAACTTACTCAGGTTCAATTATACTCGGACAACTCGGTGATCAAAGTAAATAATCCTAATTCAATTGGCATAAAAGCAGCGTAGAAAGCAGACAAGTGCTCAATTTAATCAACCACTTTAATCTCTAAACATGTTCCTAAATCATGTGTCACAAATCACCCTAAACCCTAATTAGGAATTTAGCTAGACATAGTAATAAAGCAAGCAAAACAATTAAATGGAGTAAACATAATGAAAATAGCAATTGAAATTAAACTCTGAATTCTTACTTTGCAAGCTGATTCTGAGTTGAATTAAACTTGAAAACTTAAACTAAACTTAAGAGTTTTGAGAGAGAAATAAACTTAACAGAAAACTAAACTAAGGAAAAATAAAGCATCCCCCTTTTAATGTGTACGACCTAAAGTATATATATAGTTTCCAAATAATTAAAACACGAATTAAATCAAAACCCGTCAGAAAAGACATCATGGCGGTGGTCCGGCCATTTACTAGCCGACCCACTTAATGGGCTACCGCTTTCCTCCTCTAATCTTGGGCCCAAGCTTCTTCACTCTTTGTTTTGGGCCTTACTCACTCGTGGCCTTTCTTATATTTTTGGTCTTTGGTTCGTGTCTCGAGCCCTTGCGTGAACTCGAGCTTGGTCCTGTCATCTCGATTCTCGTAATGCTCCAATCGTCCCGGGTTTTGGCTCAAAACCACCAAAACCTGCAAAATGTAAATGAAATGCAGCAGTAACGAGAAATATAGCATATAGCTTATAAAATCATAATAAATACGACTAAATGCAAGCTGAATGCGACTGAACCGGGGGCATAAAATGTATATAAATAACGTGTATCAGTCATTCATGCAATAGAAGATAAATAACATGAAAAATGTGATCAATTAATTATAATTATAGTATGAAACAATCTTATATGGATAAGACTGACCAATAACAACAAAAACTCAATATTAAACCAATGTTAATTGAAGCTGTCACTTTTAAATTGAATTTTTCTCTTTTGGATTCAATCTACTCCGTATATTATAAAACGGTCCTATAAAAAGGTTGTTGGACATGATTTGTACACTTAGAGTGGGAACTATAGTAACGACTAGCGACATGAACAAGAAGTGTAAAATTATCAACCAAGAAGAGTCGAAGACATGTAAGTGATGTGATGATAAGTGCTTAGACGTTGAAACTCAGCTACAACTTTTGCTTAGACGTAGCAAGAACTATATAATTAAGAAGCATCATCATCGTCTTGGAAAAAAAAAACTATCCTTTATATTCAATCATCCATTATTACAATAAATTATTTATAAAGTTAGTACTTCGTATTAATCATTATATTGGTCTTGTACTCGGTAATTGTCACACAAAGTCTTAATATGAAATATTTGGACTTAATTATACGCGCTTCTCCTACGAGGCTGCGAGTTTCTACTAATAGTCTGACTGTTAGCGTCTGCCAATTTCATGTCTTTTAGCCTTTTTCCTTACTTAGTTACGCTAGAATAACTAAAATATCAATGCTCATTATCAATTGATTTGACACTTTGTCCAAATTTTGTTAAAATAAACACGACAATATTTCGCTTTAGGAAATTATAAATTGGAAGGATGATTTGTGAGTTTGACTTGCCTTTGCAATTGAAAGATCGATTTCTTATAATTACGCGGAAAATAAAGTTAAAGTTGAATTATTAAATTGGTATTAATGAAAATAATATAAGTTGGTGAATACGTTTCAATTGTGTACAAGTGTACAACTCTACAACTACACTCACATTTGGTGGGATCTTTATTTCACCATCTTAAACGGCAATATAAATGCATGAAATGCAACTCGCAATCTTAGGGACAACCCCCCCTCTAAACATCGGATAAAATTGGACCAACAAAACCCTTTCTTTTATAAACCACATGGTTTGCCAATCTTCCTTTTTTCACACGCTAGCTTCATAAAACTTTCACACATTAATATTTGACTATTTTTATATTTATAAAGAAAATTTTGATCAAATGTTAATTAGCAATTTGACGATCATAAGGGGTGCCTAATATGTTGTTCAATTCATCGTAATTATCGACATACAAGATTAAACTACAGAGTAATTTAAAACTTCATCCGTCACAATGAATTGTTTGTCATATGACTTATTTTGTGAGGGAAAACCAAAATAAAGGTAAATAATTCACTAGAACCAAGGAAAATGTACTCGCTCCCATTTTTAATGATGTTCCCAATTTATATTCATTATGAGGAATATTTTAATAAAGTGGGAACATCATTAAAAATGGGAGGGAGTAATAATTTAATAATATAACAAATTTTATAAAAAGTCACTCACAACTTTCATAAATAAAAATTGATAGTAACTTATACTTCGTATTATGTACGAATAAGGGTATTCTCGTCATAAAAAATAAGTATCGAACGACAATTTTACAAATTTGAAAATTTAGGCACTTCTTTCTAATCGGTGCTCAAATTTGGTTGCAATTTGTGAACTTAATGACCATTTACGGTGATTCATTAAATTTTATTTTGAGCTGTAATTTCTAAAATTGTAATATATTAACCTGTAATGTCTACAATTTATCTTAGATCTACTATATGACGTTAGCATATTTACATTCACTATTCAAAAGCTTTCACAAAATGATATTTTCGATATCGTGTAAGAGATAATGATATTGGACATGGAAAAGGACTGTCAATCGATGCCTTGGTGTCTTAGTCGATGTTGCGCGAATAGAGAAAGAGAATGTTTTGACATCTTTTTTAGGGCTTTTGCCAGAGGCAGGTGACCAAAAATCACAAAAGACAGAATGATATATATTATGTTTATATTTTTTGATAAGGTAATAAAATTAGATTGATCCTTCGGTGTAGGACCAATCTATTTCATCATTTCGGATGAAAGAATTATATATTATTGTTAACAAACACACAGACAAAAAAAAAAAAAAAAAAAAAAAAAAAAAATAAAAAGAAAAAAAAAAAAAAAAAAAAGTTACAAAAAAAAGTTAGACGGAAATACTAGCATTATTAATGACAATTTCTCTTTGCGTTGGACCAAAAATCCAATATCAAAATATATCATACAAGCACGTTTTAACACCACTTACTTAAAAAAAGATCCGTAGCAATCATTATTTCCTCCGTTGGCAAATCTCTCTTTTCTTTGGTTAGATTTCTATATCGACTAATACATACGGAGTAGTATAAAACGGTTTTATGCATATGACAAGTTACCTGTGAATAAAATATAATATAATTACTGTTTTCATATTAAAGTAGAAAGGTAAAGATCTTGACCACTGCTCATTTACATTTACTCATTTGTCACTACTGCGCTTATCTCAAAAGAGTATATTAATAACTATCTCCGTCTTGTTTTACAATGTACAAAGAACTGGTCTGATGTAATGGTAATTTGGTAGACATTATGGGTAGTATGTGAGAGGTTGTGAGTTCGACTCCTTTCATTATTATAAAATCAATAAAATCATATATACTATGGATAATACAATTTTATTTTACTTATTTATTATTATATATATTTTGTTTTGGCTGTGGAAAAGCTATCATATAATATAAAAATTCTAATAAGCTACAAAGACATATTAGCGATATTATATTATATGGACTTACAAATTGCAAAGTACAATTGAATAGTATGAATGAATTAATGTCAAACAAGTTAGTTTAATATACTTTTAGCGAATTTAAAATTATCAAAATAAAGATTATTCCCTTTATTCAAATGAATATAATTATGGAACTATGTAAAATATATTTTAGTTAAATGCATCAATTGATTGGAATGGATAAAATACCAATTTTGATTTCAATTATAGATCAAATTTGTATTACCTTATCATATTCCTTTTGGAGCAAATCAAATTCATTGTATACTTCGCTATTATGTATCGGCCCCCTCAAAAGAAATCTCCAAGATCCACCACTGTATTCGGTCATCGTATCACTGCTAAGAGTCATTGTATAATAAGTGTTTGTTTGGTTACCTTATAAAATCATGGGAATTTAAAAGTCCTAAAAATTGCATTAAACCATACGTTACCAAATTCATGGGAATTTACAATTCCCATGGGAAAGTAATTCCTACAATATGTAAGAATTTTTTTACCTAGACCTTTCTAGGTAATTGGACTTTCCCACATCAATTTAATTCCACCATGGCAACCAAACACTTTTTTCTCAATTCACGTAAAATTTCAATTCCCGTCATTTTGAAATTCCAAGGAAATGTAATTCCCACGTGACAACCAAACGAGCACTAAAACTGTCTTGTGTTCCGTATAAAAAATATTTCATCCATTCCAATTGATTTTATACATATTTCTTTTTTGGCAATTCCATTTATTTTGTATACATTTCTAATTTCGTCTATACTTTATCAAATAAAAAGACTAAATTACCCTCACTTTATTAGCACTCACCCACTCACCTTAAACAAGTGGAAGGGCATTTTAATCATTGTATACCTCAACCTACATATTTTTGTCTCACCTAACATTTTGTGCAGAAAGCAAATGTATATTATCTAATCAAATGGAGAAAGTATAAATTATTTATCCTAACTCCATTATTTGTACTTTAAAAATATTTTTCTCAGACTGACAAACCAAGCTTTTCAGTCTCTCATACATATATAAATACACACATCCCTACTACATCTTCAAAAATAAAAAAAAATTCATTCACTTGATTCACTTCCTTATTTAAAAATCACAAGTATAAGTCAAAAACACTCCCCCTAAATAATGACAAAAATGTCAATATTATATGCAAAACCTTTGTTTTTAGCAACAACATTTCTTCTTCTCCTTGTTTTTCATGGAGCAATTGCAAGACATATGGTAAGTGATGATGGGTCTGAAGAATGGGGTTACATTGAAGTCAGACCAAGTGAGTTTCTTCCCCATTTTTAATCGATTTTATCGTTTTTTTTCTTTTTAACGTGTGTTTACTGGATACACGTTAACAAACTGTAACAAACAAAGTAAAATAATTGTATTTTGAATATATTGTATGATTTGGGGGCACACGTTAGAAAAACCGTCATTGGAATTTGAGATTTGGAAAATGGTTTGTTTTGCAGAAGCGCATATGTTTTGGTGGCTTTACAAAAGTCCATACAGAGTGGATCACCCAAACAAGCCTTGGCCTGTCATTCTTTGGCTCCAAGGTGGCCCTGTGAGTTTACCCCCACTAATTACGTCTTCAATTTCGATTCATTAATTTCGCATTATTTTCAGTTTAAAATATTTACAAGAAATTAGTAGACAGTCGAGATGCATTCGGTCATATTATTAGTTACTCCGTATTTATGACTGGATATAGAACATTATATTTCGCCAATCTCAACATTAAAGAACTTTTATTCACGATAGATAAACTTAATCTAAAGTTCTTTTTTATTGGAAATACGGAGTATAAAGTATCACATATGATAATAAATGCATAACAATACCGATAATGATTGATTGAAATTACCATTTATAATGAATTGATTGAAAAGGAAATTAGGGAAAAAAAAGAATGAAAAATTGTAAGTTTGTAATATTTGGAAATAATTGGGAAATTATAGGGAGCATCAGGAACAGGGATAGGCAATTTCCAAGAAGTTGGACCATTGGACACCAATTTGAAGCCTAGAAACTCTACTTGGCTCAAGAAAGCCGATCTCCTCTTCGTTGTAAGCGTTTTTTCGTTAAATCTTATAAAAAAAACCGTCTTTTTTAAAACTCTTGTTACAAGTCTGTTACATGGTCACACTATTTGAGCTTAAATTAAAACCGTTGTATGTTTATAACAAATGCAATTGATAGAAATACAACGGTTTTATAAAATGATTAGTCACTATAAACAATTGTTGTTAATTAATATATTAGTTTTATATTAATTTAATTTGAATATTTTGATTGGTTGGTGAAAAGGATAATCCAGTGGGGACAGGATATAGTTATGTGGAAGATGAAAAAATAGTGGTGAAAAGTGATAAAGAAGCAGGAGAAGATTTAGCAAGGTTGTTGATAGAATTATATGACAAGAATGTTAATTTACAAAAAAGTCCATTATATGTTGTCGCTGAATCTTACGGCGGTAAATTTGCTGTTACTTTTGGTTTGGCTGCCTATGATGCCATTCTTTCTGGCCAACTCAAGGCTCATCTTGGAGGTAATTCTTCAACTTTATTTTTTATTTTTCTCTTTTAATACTCCTTCCGTTTTGGTGATTTGTGAATCATTTGGTAAAATAGTGTTTTGGGAAAAAATATTTAGCGTTTTAGGGTCCACGTAGAATCGGATAATTCGGACCACAAAACGCAATAGCGGATGGCGTTTTATGTGATTTTAGTTTTAAAAGAAAGTTTTAAAAAAAATAAAAATTAAGGGGGCATAAAACGCCATACGAGATGGCGTTTTATCTCGTATGGCATTTTACGTTATTTTGTTTCTTTTAAAAGTCTGATTATGATTCACTGCCTACATAAAACGCCATACGAGATGCCGTTTTATCTATTAAAACGTCATCTCGTATGACGTTTTACGTCCCCGTAGTTTTTTTGGAACTTTCTTTTTGAACTAAAATCGTTAAAACGCCATCCGCTATAGCGTTTTTTTGGTCTGGATTATCCGAGTCTACATGGCCCCAAAATACTAAATATTTTTATTCCCGACCTAAAACGCTAAAAATTTTTCCCCAAAACACCATTTTACTAAATGAAATGATTCGTGATCTGTTTACGTTTACTTTATACACATTTATCGATGTGAGGAGAAAGGTAGAGAAAAAACTAATAAAATAATAATATAAGTACAAATTATCCAATGTAATTGGTTTAGGGAGGAGTGACCCCCACGTGGATTAACTAAGATCATTTATTGGGTATACTCCGTATATGATTTGATTATTTTTTATTGGGTTGAAACTTGAAAAAGATGTTAGGCCCTCTTCTTTACGACTCATTCCCTCCGTTTCGATGATTTGTTTACATTTACGTTATACACATTAATAAAGGTGAGGGAGGAGAGGGATAGAGGAATAAAACTAAAAGATTATAATATGCTATCAGTACGTAAGTATAAAGGATAAGAGTAAATGAATGTGAAACGGTGAATAAAATATTTCAACATTTAATTTATTATCTAAACAAGTTACTGACAAATTATATTGACTTATTGCTCGCGTAATCCAATTTATGGAGTATTTTAGAATTTTACCATTAAAATATACTCGTTAAATAATTGAAGGAGGAAGTATTAAGTAGAGAGTAGTTCTTGCGTAAGACCGGACTTACGTTAATATAACGTAAGTCACACATGGAAGTTATTAAAAAAAAATTAAGGGTAACCCTCTCATGTGAGAAAGTCTTACAATAACTTAACGTAAGGCAAGACTTACAGAAGAATTAGTGTTAAGTAGAATTGGGTAAACAGTCAATACAATATTATGAATAAAAAGTCTTAGAAAAATCTATCATTCACTAAGAAAATAAAAGACGTTCTTTAATGCATAAAAAATGACTAAGTTAATTGAACTTGTTACCATTATTGAGTGTATTATAATCGATATTTATAGCCTTACATACAAATATAAAAGTCACATTTTTATATATAATATCTCAAATTCACAATTAGTTTAACACAAATATACACATTATATTTACTCCGTATAAAGAATCTCTCGTCATTTACCTTATTAAGTGAAGTTTGTTGGTGATGGATGACAAATTATTGGATACGCAACACGTTAATGTGTAAGCATCGAAATGCACAAATTTTGCCGCATTGGCTAAAACAATTGGGTACGACAATTCTATCCACTCTTGCAACTTGTTACTTAAATGGATCTATGTCATCATATTACTTCCTCCGTCTCGGTGATTCGTTTACATTTCCTTTATACACATTTATCGATGTGAAAAGAGAGATAGAAAAAAAAAAACTAATAAAATAATAATATAAGTACAAAGGAGGTCCCGCTTGCTTAAAATTATCAAATGTAATTGGTTGAGGGAGTAGTGATCCACCTTCCACATGAGTTAACCATGATCATTTATGGAAAGTGTAAACAAATGGCCGGCAGGGGCGGACCTAGGTAGTTCTTTGGGGTAGCGCCTGCTACCCCATACTAAAGAAAAAATCGAAAGTTAACATGCAACTCCTAAAAATCGAAATATATTTACAATATATAGTAGACACTACCTTACATTTAGCCTAACTTGTGAGGGAGGAACTACCTTACATTTTTTTTTTTTTTTTCTTTTTTTTTTTTTTTTTTTTGTTGAAGAATTACCCTACTTTTCTCAAAATTTGTTGAACACTACCCATACCCATTTTCCGTCCATAATTAACGTTTGACCAACTTTGATCTGACGGAGCTTTGGTGAAACCTAACTAACTTTTCATTATCTACCTATTCACTTCTACCACTCTTTTAACCTATCATTTTTACTTTCCCTTTTTTTTTTCCCCCCAAATTTCCTCCAAATATTGTACACATGCAGTGACTGACTACTCTTTTTCTCTAATCATATATCAACAATCCATCTATAATCAAGTGTTTAAGGCGTATTCAGTTTGAAATTGAAGCTTTTCTGCCATTATTGCAATAATTTTCAATCAAGGTTAGCAATTAATCAAACCTAACTAAGTCGGGTCGATTCCATTTTGGATTGGTTTAACCAAGTGTAATACTAAAAAATCCCAACCACTGCTCAATTTTAACTTGTAAAAACCAAACTAATGCTTTAAACTATCCGACAACATTCGCCGGAAAATGGAAAACCAAAACCCTAATTCCACCGCCGTGCGAAAACCACCGCCGAAAATCGACCGTTTGAGCTCACTCCCAATCGTCATCCTCGAAGAAATCCTGTCTCTCCTCCCAACCTCCGCCGCCGCCGCCACCTATGTCTTGTCTCGGCGGTGGGGCCACCTCTGGACTCGCGTCACTCGCCTCCACTTCAAAAACTACAATGTTGACCTCCGCACGTTCTTCACTTCCGTCGATTCAGCCTTAAGTCGTTTCGATTCGTTTTCAAATATAAGGTACTTTTATCTCCGATTTTATGTCACGGACATCGAGCTTAGGAGAGGAAAATACAAAGACGAATACAAAATCTGCTATTCTTTCTTAAATCGCTGGTTAAGCCGCCTTTGCGGTTTGCATTCTCAGCGTATTGATGTCGGTGACAGTGACAGCGCACTACAACAATTTGTCACGAAACAAATTTTCCGTGGCTAAAAAAAATGTTGGAAAAGAGATTTGAACTCTTGACCTTTCACTCATAAGTTGATATACTAACCATTGTGCCACTTAGAAATTATTGACTAATTATGCAATAAATAGTTACTTAAACTTTAATATGTTTACTAATTTTGCGATTTAGCCATAATATTTGAAGTTATAAATTTATATTTTAGATTATTAAATTTGAAATAGTAAATATTCGTAAAAATATTTATTTCTCAATATTATTTTAAATAAACAAGGTTATATATAAACATAGTAGAGATAAATTTTTTGTACTTAATATTTATGAGATTATGTTATTGACTTCTTTTATATTGACCTCGTTTTTATATTATTTTTAAGCACTAACTATGACCTTTTTTTGGTTTAATTTATATGATGAATAAACTCCGTATTATTTTTTGTGTCCAAAAAAATTCTTAAAACATTATTTAAGAGTAAATGCCTTAATTTATCAAAAACGAGAAATATTCGTGTCTATCTAAGATATATGTTTACACTTTAATTTTTTTTAGCTTTAAAGTATAAAAACTTATTATAAATTTTTTATTATTTAACATATATGAGAGAAAAATATTATATATGGGTTTTGCGCATTTGAGTGTTGTTAACACAAAAGTCAATTTTAATTGTTATCTAACTTTCATACTAATTAAATTTATTCTCTTTTGATAAAAAAGAAAAAAAAAACTACATATTTTTAAGCACATACGGAGTATAAAATAAAATGACACTTCGTATTAATCAGAAATTTATACTTTTAAACAATTTGTTTTTATTATTATCGTGTATCGGTTTATGTTAGCTTTATTATGTGACATACAAGTTATAATCTAATATAACTAAAGAAGGGTTTTTTTGCCACGAAAAAAATGATATCGTGGCAAAAACTCACTTGCGCCACGGAAAAAATTATAATCGTGGCTAAATGAATGTTTTGCCACGATTAGAACTTTTTTCCGTTGCGCAAATGATTATTTGCCACGACATATTTCTTCCGTGACATAAATTTCTCCCGTGGCCAATCAAAATAGTTTTTTCCGTGGCTAAAGTAAATTATGCCACGTTTCACTAATTACCGTGGCATAATTCGTGGCCCAAGTGTTAATTTATTGTAGTGGCGATTTTGTTCGGATTTGTGTTCAGAATTCAGTTGCTGCAAAAAGGATTAATTCTATGAGTGATGATGATGATGTCGGATTAGAGTTGTCGAATTGTAGGGCGATTTGTTTGCCGCTATGTGTGTTCCAGAGCGAAACCCTAACTGAGCTTTTACTCGTGGGTTTGGTTACGGTTTAAATTCACAGGAGTTTGTTAATCTCCCTAATTTGAAGAAACTTTCGTTGCGAGTGTTTGATAGTTACCGTGATCTTATGCAAACACTTTTCAAATCGTTGCCATCATTGGAGGATTTAACTTTCTTGTCGGCTTTGAGGCGTAATGACCATTGTATTGAAATATCCACTTGAAAAACATGCACCCACGCCTATTTGTCTCGGGATTGTAGAACTTGCACGCAACAAATCTTCTCCCCGAATTTTGAAACGTCCACGAAGTTTGATACGCCGCCGGTATTCCACAACGACATTTCTGCATCTCTACAAAGATAAAAACAAATTTCTAAGGTGAGAAAGTGGAAGAAGGTTAAGATGAAATGAGAAGAAAATGAGAGATTAATTATGGACAGAAAATGAGAGATGAAGTGAGAAGAAAATTTATAAGGGAGTGAATAATAAGGTCAAAATGGAGGGAAACAAATTTAGTAGTTGGAGGGAAAGTACTTTTCATTTTGGAGGGAAATTGGGATAAAAGGGAGGGAACCAAAGCTGCGTCAGGTCAAAGTTGGTCAAACGTTAATTATGCTACCCCAATTTAAAAATTCTGGGTTCACCCCTGATGACCGGGACAGAAGGAGTATATGATACGGAGTTTTAGATTATCAGTTTATTGTTTTGGGTTTTGATGATGTTTAAATTGAATTGAATTACTTCATATGTGGCAAAGTGAAATTTAATATAGTGTACACTATATATATTTATAAATCAAGAATATGAATAAAATTATTTGAACTTAATTGAACTAAATTGATTTAAATTAAATTCAAAATAATAGGATGAGATTGTTGGATTTCTCCTTAATGTTTGACTTGTCAAAATATATTGTGAAGGTATTGCTCTTGGAGATAGTTGGATTTCTCCTGAAGATTTTGTTGTAAGTTCTTGAGCTTCCATTTTTACTCTTTCCATTTAATTGACTCGTATTTGATCGTCATTTTTGAGCAATTATGTATGAATATGAATATTACAAATGATTTCTTGCTAAAAATATTATTACTACATGCATACAATAAATACCGAGGATGTTATGGTCTAGTGATCAAGACTGAGGTATCCTGAGCAGTACGTCTCAAGTTCGAATCTCCCCTCCCCCGTTGTAATGGCCTTGAATTGTGCCTCTTCTCGGACCAGGAAAAAAACATGCATACAATAAATTTGTTGAAATTTAACCGTGAAACATTGCATTTTGAAGAGCAAATTGCAATCGTTACCCGGACCCCTGAAAATGAATTACTATCTAATAACCACAAACATTATACTCCAATAATGAACATATTATTAAAAAAATACTCAATCAAACGTAAAATATATTTGTCAGAAAATAATAATTAAACACCTATTTTAATAATTACTCTCTTCATTTATATCTACACTACATTTATGTTTTTTACACAAGTTTTAAGAAACGTTAAAGAAATAATAAAAGAACAACTAATTGATACAAATTCTACTTTAAATTGGGCCAAAAGTGACATTGTGTAAAAATATTGAGTGGAAATTTGAATAAATAGGAAAAGTGCTAGTGTAGATTTGAATGGGTGAAAATAGTATAGTGATAGTGTGGATATGAATGAAGGAAATATATTAAAGCAATGCTGAAAAAGTCACATGTTGCCACCACGTTGAATGAAAATGACATCTGCGCCAACTCATTAAGGTATGAGTTTGAAATGAGAAAAATCGGAAAATCCATACCATTTGTTTGTTTGATAAAATAGATTTTTAAAGATGTGTTCTAGGTGTACATGATAAAAACACAAAAATGGAAATAATTTTCAAAGATTTTAGCATGGTTTCAAAATATTTTCACTCATGTTTTATGATAATAATCGAACAATATTTTATATTTTAAACTCTTAACATGTACCCTTAGAACAGTCACATTGGTGGAGAGGTAAGTGTCCTATATATGCCACATCACCAACTTTGGGGAGGTCAATTGATGCTGAGAGTGACCCAAATTATATAAAGGTGACCTAATGCAGAACCTTATCCATACATATACATGTATGAGAAATAAGAAGGATAAGTAAAAAAGTTGATGATGATATAAGAGAGAAAAATTATTAGGAACCTCATTTAATGTGGGTGCTCTTAGTTACGGAGTATATTTTAGAAAACTTGTATATAAAAATGTGTTTCATAGATTAATACTCATACCTTAAACTCTCAAGGTATGAGTTTCTCATACCTTACGAAGACTCGAAGAGGTAGGTGAGAGAATGATACCATTAAAAACAAAAAAAAACTAATGATAAAAGCTTAATAGAATATTGTTAATGACAATTTCATCAAATCTCTCTATATATTTTTACAACATTAAAATAATTTTTTCAAAGTTATATTTTTGATTTACTTTGATCAAAGTTAACCTCATTCCACCCAAAGTCGAAACAAACAGCAAGTATGAGGAATCAGGTTTCAGTCTCATACCACTCAGGTTTGATTCTTAATTCCAACTCATACCCATGCGCGAAACAAACGAACCCTAAAAGAATCCATATCAACAAAGATTACATTAGAAAAGTAATCAGAGTTTTAAAGTACAGAGTACCATTTAACATATGTAGTGTAGATGTACTCGTAATATCTTAAAATTCAATTCATCATTGTTTAAATTAATAAGGAATATGAAAAATTCTACAATAAGACTGTCTCATGGTATGAGACAATCTATTAATGTCACATCATCATTACAATTACTCCCCTCAAATATTATAATTCAACGATTAAAACAACAACTTCACTGCACCAATATTACTCAACATTCAACATCATCATCATCCTTACAAATTTTCAGCTACTAATCTACTATTACAAACTCATTCAAATTAAAAATTACCCATAATTAAACAATTAAACTCTAAATTTATAAACATCTGTGCCAATTTTTTCAAATTTCTTCTTGTCATCTTTTCCCTTCATTTAATTTCACCGTTCAATTTTTCATGAAGTCACCCAATTAAAAGGGTTTTGATGAACATCTGGAAAAATAAATTGCATTGTGTTTAGCAAGATCTGTAATTGAATACACATCTAATGGATGATCGAGGAAGAAGATGACAAATCGATTAAAGATTTTATCAAAGATCAAAAGTAACCTCGATATATTGCAAAAGTAACGTTCTTGGTTATGTTGAAGGGTTACATCTCATGAAGAGTTGAGTTACTTTTCAGTAATATAGTTTGATTACATTTCCAAAGAGGCTGTTTGACAATGGTGTGGCGACAATAATGGTTAATGGTTCGTCAGATATTGACGACCATGAAGGGTGTTAGGGGTTATAGAGGAGTCGATGGTGATTATGTTGTTGTTGGAAGATAGATCGACATAGAGCGAGTTGGACTCACCTCGAGGTGGTGGTCGGAGTGGTGGTCGGTGCAAGACTGTGATATTGTTTAGGTTTTGATGAGATTAATGATAGTTATGGTGAGATGATCGAAAAGATGGGGGTATTGTTGGTCGTCTGATTCCGACGACTCTCTTCGCGGTGGTGGTCAGATTCGCAGTGGTAGTTGACCGGAAGGAGTGACGGTGGTGGAGGTGGTGATGAACTTAATAGTGGTGGTGTTGTATCAGTGGATTTGATGTGTGAGTTGTGAGGTGGGAGAGATTTTAATTAATGATGTGGCATTTAATTATTGGTGTCTCATTGTATGAGGCAGCTTTATACTAGACATATTTTGTTAGCATCTAATCTAATTTAAAGAAATATTTTAAAAAAGATCTTTTTATAAAATAATTTGATTTAGGAATTTATTTTTAGCTTGTTATACTAATTTAACATGTACTCTGTATAAGTATTGTTATGACCATTTACTATACACAGTATTCGTATAAGTTTCATTTAGTAACTTAGTTTTTGAAACCAACATTTTAAATCTACAATTAATGTATCTATAAACTAGAATTAATTAATACAATATTATTCGGGACAACACTAAATTTAATTTTTTACGAAGTACTAGGAAAATAATTAAATTAGTAAATAGATTAAATATAAGTAGTTCCACCGAAATACGGAGTATGTCTTTTACAATAGAGTATAATTTTAAATCTACTGTTTACAAAGTTTATTAATTTTAGAGGTCGTCGTGTATAAGATATATAATACGGAGTACTTTTAATCAATCTTATCTAAACAATTGAAATGTAACCCATGAAATTCTCTTAAAATACAAATCCCTGAATTTAATATGATTAATAATTAGTAAATTTTGGTAAGCTTTCACTAAGAAAGTAAAACTCCACTTTCTGACGTACAAAAAATAACTACATTTAAGCTAATTGTAATTATTATTAAGTATATTTTAACCGCTAGCAATAATCACATTTCAAATATCAGAAAATTTGTATAAGTGCAAAATTGGTTTTAACAAGACTTAGGACATGTTCTTTCGAGCTTATTTTTATTTCATTGATTCCACTTCACTTCGATTCAATTCATTCCATTCGATTCATTCACTTCGATTCGATTCGATTCAACACAATGATGTTATTTAATTGAACTTCATTCGATTCGATTCGATTCGATTCCTGGGATTCGATTCGATTCAGATTCGATTCGATTCGATTAATTCGATTCAATTGATTGATTCAATTTAAAAGGTCCGAAAGAATAGGTTCTTACTCTTACGTGAATGTGAATAGTTATCATGGGCCCCACTTTTGAAAGATGTTTCAAGACTTGATGATGACGGAGTCCAACAAGCAAACAGGTATTGTTATAATGTATTCCGTATTGATTACAATTTGGGGGATCACTTTGTATGAGATTTATAGTACCTTTATAGAACGGTAAAAGAATTAACGAGTACTTTAAAACTACACATATAAACATTGGTATAATTTTTTATTTTTTTTCTTTTTTTCGTAATATCATTTGTCGTACATGTATAATGTTTTTATTTGAAATTTGGAATGAAATGTAGTTTGACAGAGGTGATCAAGCAACAGCTAAATAATGGGAGTTATGTTAATGCAACAAGTACATGGGGTAACCTCGAAGATATAATTGCTACCCGTAGTAATAATGTGGTATGCATACTATGTTTATGAAAATAATGAGTTGTATGAATAATGTTAAAAGTGTATAAGAGTGTGTTTGGATATGGGTATTTCATTTGGAAATGTGGATTTGATACAAATGACATGTTTGGGAAAGTTGCAAAGATTTGGATTTGGATTTGTGGAAAATCCAAGCCTATTCTCATCTAAGCATAAATTTGATAATTTCAAATCCCACCCCCACCCCATGTCATTTACAAATACAAAATTTCACATTCCATATTCCAAATGTGGATTTACAAATGAAATGACCATTGCCAAACACTATCTAATAGTAAATAAATTTATAATCAGTCAGCTTATTTTTTTAATAAGTTATAGGAAGTAACTTTATTAGTTTTTGCCTAGCTAGGTTATGCGTCTGTTATTATTAGCTAGATTTTCTCAAATAGTAGTTTAGTAACTTTTCATTGTATATAATTGAAATATGTTTCAGACAACCTTACCAAACACTTACAAAAGTAAAAAAAAAAATATCTAAATTGTAGTCAAATCATCTGATTTATGTAATCAAATATGACCTAATTGTATTTATGAGATTTTAATACCATTTAAATATTTTATGATTCATGAATTTTCAATTATTTTTAATAATAAGTTGATTAATATATTAATGATATTTTTTGGCAGGACTTTTACAACTTTTTACTTGATTCATCAGAGGACCCAGTTGGTAGTCCAATAATAACAACAAATGTGGCAAGTTTATCCAAAAAATTAGTGTTTGGAAGTCACTCAAGATACCTTAATTCCTTCAAGCCTTCGTCTAAGGCTAATGTTGAAGTTAGTCTTGATGAATTGATGGATGGTCCTATTAAAGCTAAACTTAAGATCATTCCTCATAATGTCACGTATGTTTAATTATTCTTTTTTGTTCAATGATTATATCGAGTAAGTCTCGTGTTTGATTGTAATAGAATATATGTTAATATATTTTGTTAATATTCGATGTATGTAGTATCGGAATGTAATTATTTATTTCCCGTATTAGCTACTAAGAGTTTATATACACAATACTTAGTAGCTAATACGGGAAATAAATAATTACATTCCGATACTACATACATCGAATATTAACAAAATATATTAACATATATTCTATTAGATTGTTTAAATAAGAGTAATATATTACGGTTCATATCAGGTGGTGTGGTCAGAGCGATCTTGTTTTTGTGGCACTTGAAGCCGATTTTATGAAGCCCAGAATTGCTGAGGTAAAAGTTTGATTCTTTTTGTTCTCGGTTTATAAGCAAAACACTAATGTTGATCGGTGGAGTTCATATGTACTCCCTCTGTGCCACAATGATAGTCCCGCTTTGACTTTACGTGGTCTCCAACGCACCTCTTCAACCATGTTTTTCATTGCTTATATGCAAATATTTTTCATTGAAAATAAAATATTATGAAAGATAATTTAATAACGAATATAAATATCTTATTATCATATAAAAATTTTGTGTAGATTTTATGTTATATATGGTCAAAGTTGTAAAACTTTGACTTTCGAAAACCTAAATGGGACTATCATTGTGGAACGGAGGTAGTAGTTGATTTACGATAAGTTATCGATGAAACTGTATGTCTGTATGTTTAATTTTTAATTGAATGATTGATAAGTACTCGTAATAATATTATATTGATACTGATGTACTTAAATAAGATACAAATAGTTCAATTTATACCAATTTGCTAAGTTGTTTGAGTTTTAAATCAAATATGTTAAGTTATTTTAGTATGATTAACTGCAATGTAATACTAATGCAGGTTGATGAGCTTCTTTCAAAAGGGGTTAATGTCACTGTATACAATGGTCAAGTAAGTTTTTATACAGACTAATATTTTCTCGATTACTCCTTCCATCTCAATTTAAACGTGTCCCTTTTTTTCCAACTCTTATTTTTGCAAATCAAATGTCCCGTTTTTTATTTTTAGTAAGTACTACTTCTTCAGTTGCAAAATCAGAAATAAAAGAATAAAATGTCAAAATAGATTAAGAAATTAGAAATAAAAAGATCAAAATGTTAAGATAAAAATTAATGATGTTGTTTTGAACCTAAAAAATAAAATAAAAAAATTATTAATGATGTTGTTGGGTGTTGTCACATGGGAGTTTTTCATATATTTAGGTATGTGAGTTGTGAATCATGTGCCAATTTCTCTATTGGACTATGAGTCTATGAGTCATTACTATTTTCTCCGTAATATAAATCTATCATGAGAAGGTTTTATACTTGAAATAATCAATTTAATTTATAAACACGTTAATTATTATGAACATTAAATAAACTGCTAATAAATTTTTATTGTTAGTTTCATATTTAAAATGATCTTGTGTTTAAAATTTACCCTTATTTTATATGGTAAAAAAAAAACGATATTCGGAGTAGATAATTACTCCGTATTTTCCTATCTTGTACTCCGTATATAAAAAGCTTATTAATTAATGGTAACATACAAATGAGACCTTTATCAAAGAGTATATAAAGCTACTACGGAGTACTCCGTATCAATTAGTAGTCCACTTTATAATGAGCTACGTAGCTATACATTGCCTTTTGCTTTTTCTTTTTTTAATTTTTTGCAAAGTGACTACTTTACTCTTGACTTTTCTATAAAATTGAAATTTTGTTAACTAGACTAAAGACGACTCCTATAATTTACTTTAATTGTCATATGTTTAGTTTTGTGTTACAGTTAAATTGTTAATTATCTTAATTTATTTTCTTTAAAGTTTAATATTGTGATAATTACCGTCTTTAAAAATTACAAAAATTCAATTCAACTTTTAGACGTACATTAATTAATAATCGAGTCAAATAATGAGTACGAGTACATATTTTAGAGGGTGATTGCCCCAAACAATCTCTTCATCCTCTTTCTTTGCTTGTGGCTACAAGCAATAAAGGGCCCCGTTTTAAGTTTTGCACAGGGCCCAAAATATCTGAGAGATAGCCTTAGTATTTTAGAATTTTCCAAAAGGATAAGGGTAATTTTTTTAGTATTTTAGTTAGGTAATGTCTAATTATTAACAATGTTATATTAGAATATAAAGTAGTAATTTGCCCCCATTAGTTTCATGAATTGTGAAATTAACCTCCTTAGGTTTCAAATGTAATGATTAGGCCCCATTAATTTGAGTTCAAGTGAAATTGAATACAATTTTTTAATTTTTAACCAAAATTGCACCAAATGTCAATTTTATTCGTTTATATAATTTATTAATTCAATAAAATTTATTATATATTTACAAATTTCATGAACTTTATTACACATTTTGGTGAAAATAATAACATTTAAATGAATAGTATAAATTTTGGATTTTGCAAATTAATTTCACATGTATATCAATAATATTAAAACATTAACAATATTCTATTTAAATAATAGGTTAATTAATAAATTATTAAAAACTTATAAAATATTAAAAATTATTTAATGTAGTATTACTCTAAATATTAAATGATTTAATTATGTATTTTATGTTAAAACTAAGAACATGGTTAGATATCACCTTTTGTCAAAGTTATGGGGTCTAACTGCTACATTTGCAAGTTATGGGGCTTAATTTCACAATTGTTCAATGTTAAGGGGGTTAATTGCCACTTTCTTCACGAATTGGTCGTTTTAAATAAAATAAATATATTAGTCGTTTCGCGAATGAAACAGTTTTATTTTAGAATTTCTACTTTTATCACCCTTAACTAGCAAATATTTTGTCGTACTTCGGATTTTCCTTTTCCGGCGTAATGCGTTTTGATTAAGACTGCGCATTCCAAACATCGTTATCCTTCGAGTACTAATTTTAATTTTAATTTTAATGTGTCAAAAATGAAGCTTGATCTCATATGTGCAACCAAAGGAACTCAAGCATGGGTGGAGAAGCTCAAGTAAGTTGAATTTTTCAAGCCCTAAGTAGTGGTACCACCTAAGCACTATGTTTTGGATTTAATTTGTTGAATCAAATTAAACTGAATTTATTTAAATTGAATAAAAACTTAATTTAGTTTGTAAATATACATGAAAATAAGTTCAAAAGAATAAGATCTTAGTTTGCAAATTATTCACATATAGCTAATTTGGTGGCTAGGATGCAATTTGTATATGAGAAATTATGTCATGTAACCAATCTGATCAAAGATTTTATATTCCCTCAAATCCTCCTCACAATAAAGTCTAACTGTAAACAAATCATTGGAACAGAGGGAGTATATGTTTTGTGCGGAATAATACAAATTTGAAATTTAAAATTGTTTTTGTAATAGGAGTATATAGTAAAACATGTGAAAACAAATATTTCTAACATTGAAAATTATGACTAATTATACATAATAGGTGGGATGGTTTGAAAACGTTCTTGAAAGAAGATAGGACACCCTTATATTGTGATAAGGGCAAGACCACCAAAGGCTTCAAAAGGTCCTACAAGAATTTTCATTTCTATTGGATTCTCAATGCTGGACACTTTGTAAGTTTTTACTGCTATATTTTTCATCTTTTTACTCTTTGTTTTTGTTTATTATTTACTGTTTTTCTCAGTGGCGATTTCAGGATTTATAATCGTGGGTACCAAAAATAAACTACAAACAAAAATATTAGACATTTTAAATTTTTTTCTATAATTTTTAATTTTTTAGACCACTATTATTTTTTTTCCGAAAAACGTATGGGTGCCGGGTACCCACGGCACCCCCCCTGTAATCGCCCCTGGTTTTTCTATTTACTTTTGATTTTAAGGTTGAGCGTAAAATTGTTCATTTATATGTAAGGAAAAGAAAAATAGAGGATAAACAAATTCGTTCTAGCTATCATTGAAACATAATACGGAGTACGAAGTAGTTGACCCTTCTTAAACCAAAGAAACTCTAACTCAAGAATATTTAACATTGCATGATCAATTTGACTACCTGTAGAATACATGACTATCCGCTTCTTAAAAATGCATTCTAATCCTAAGTTTAATTGTCGTACACCGCCTTATAAAACAAATTCTTTTAGACAGCTCTTTTAAAATCTATCACGAGTTCTTTTTCTTTACCACCTTTAATATATTTATTTTAGTTAATACAACCAATTGAACGGAATTTGATCAAACTCGAGTAAATGTAACTGAGATAATTACTACGTGCAAACATTTTCATGCAATAATGTGTAGGAAAAAGTATACGGAGTAATAAATATGAGATGGACAAGAGAAGTCAATAATGGAGTAGCAGAATGATAGAGAGTTTGAAATTTCAATGCAGAAAATAAGCCGGTAACAACTGACAAAAGCGTGTACATGATCGATCTTATATATTGACCCACGTCACCCACCTACATACTTCTTTAATCACCACTAAAATGTTGTATTGTCGCATTCACCATTTTTTTGATCCTACCCATGACCTTTCTACTTTGCTTGGTTGAACTTATACTACCGTTCTTTTCAGTTTAATTTTAGCTATAAGCGACTCGTTTCTTTGACTTTCTAAATTTGAATCGAATCAATCGAATCGAATCGAATCAAATCTGATGAATCAATCGAATCGAATCGAATCGAATCGAATGAAGTTCAAATTTATAACATCTTTATCGAATCGAAATGGAAAACTAAATCGAATCGAATCGAATGGCCCAGTGAATCGAATCAAAATAAGCTGGAAAGAACAGGTCCTAAGTTCAGCTAACTCTAATTAGTTTAGCTCCTATAAGCTCCACTAGATTTTAATTTATACTGCTACTAGCTCCTATAATTTCAGCTTTTATCAATTCAGTTCAGCTCCTATATGTTCGGCTCCTATAAGCCGAAAAAAACATGATCTTACAATCCAATATTACCCTTTCGGCCTCTCCATTCAAGACCACTTGATACTTGCAGAGTATACTTTATTGCATTTGCCGAGAATTATTTTGCAACGATAATATCTATAATTTTACGACATAAATTATAAAAATCGAAAATTGTTAATTGTATTATAAAAACAAATTAAACAAAATCACACATGACTTATTTTTTTCTTATACTCCATTCTACTCTAAACTACAACTTTATCTTTTGGACACTATTCATCATCAAAAATTCAATTTCAATTATCTCCCAATGTACTCCGTATGACTTTTATAACTTTTGCAAAAACATAGCTAATGACATTTCAATTAGGAGAAGTGTCTGTACAATCTAGGTCATGATAACGAGTTACTCATGTTGAAATTTTATTTTAGTTGCACTTTATTGTCGTCATACACTCATACGTGCATACGGCAAATTCATAGGAAAATTGCTCATTCACCTCAGCTTTTTCCTTATCACAATTAGATAAAAGCAGCACGGAGTAACTTGACACATTATGACCAAAATCAAAAACAAAGTTAGTACGGAGTATGAATTTCTGAATTGGAATGAGTAGACCTAAATACGGTTAATAGAACGGAGTAACTAACACATTATTATACGCATATAATATTTACGACCCTCGTTGAAGTTACTGTTAATATCATGAATTAGAACAAGTACGTCCTCTGATTTTAAACGACTTACGATGTTAATTATGGTCCGAAACTAAATGGGTGTTGATGATGTAGGTACCGTTGGAGCAGCCCTGCGTAGCATTAGATATGGTGGCCCAAATAACGCAGTCGCCAGCTTCTTAACAAAGTCAAGTTAACGCCCTTCTTCATTTACGACACATCCTCCGTTAATTTTGATCGCCGGAGTCGACATTCAATTATCAGAATACACGGTCAACTCGAAATTTGCACCATCTTTTGGTGTCTCCTTATTGCAACGTTTTCCACATCATAAAAAAATAAAACAAGTCACAATTGCTTATATATGTTTTTCAAACGCTAGACAAATTGCTTTATAGCATCAATACTAAGTTTGGGAAAGTGTATATACAATGCAATAATACTATTTTTACCGGAGCTGAAAATATCATACGTTTATTTCATAAAAAGTAAGTCTATTGTAAGACAGTTTCATGCGCACGACAGGAAATTTGTGAGGAAAATGTTCCTTTCGCGTTATTAGGAGCGGAGCGAGAGAGGCTGTTAGGGGAAAATGATGAAAAACTGACGCAAATAGCGAACTTTTCCAAAGTTGCACTCTATTTAACTTTTGGACAAAAGTCGCCAATTTAATTCCAACATCGGCAACATGGTAGTCCAACTACTATGTCCTGAAAGTTGGCCGGTTTTATATGAGAGTTTGTGTTGTCTCGCAACAATTATGCTCGAAAGATGTGCAACTAGAAGCCTTTACTAGGAAGCTATACATGAATAAAAATTAGGATAACAGAAATTATAGGATGATGTATATAAATTACTTTGAATGCAAAATTACACCTGGTCAAGTTTTCAAAATAATCGAAATACACTTATGTTACAAAATTCGAAATCCATAAGATTACAACCCTTTTTAACCTACGGAGTATAAAACAATGATAGCGTGATACAATTCAATCTACATCGCAAGACAATGGTCATATACTCGTATTAGACGTCCTGAATAATTGATACTTACGCGGCAGCTAATTGGTGTTATAAACAAATTACTCGATCTTTTCAAGAGTTTCGAGTCGGGTTTTCCTTTTCCAACCTTTCATGGTTGCTACAAGGTTCACCAGACCAACAATCTGACTTTTGCTGTATTCCTGCATAAAGAGCAACATTCCTCGATGTAAGACGCAGGTACCGCTGCATACGACTTAAGTTACAGCCATAATAATAAAAATATAGGGTTTGTGTACCGGGTGTGCGCGTGCCCAATGAACGTACTCGGTTTCCGGCAAGTAATAGGCCTATCAACAGAAAATCAGATAAGTCACCCTTTAGCTTGCAACGATTTGTTAGGTAACATAATGGAGTTTTATTAACTGATCGACGAGAACAAAGCCTTAATTCTGAGATAAGTAGGAATTTGCTCAAATGGATTTTATCGTTTGAGAACCATGAAATAAATGAGAAAACGAGAAACGATAGAGACGAGAATATATTAGTGGTTAGAGTTTTTCTATCATAAACAGAAGATATCAAGAAAAAAGAGTATTTATATCATAAAGAAGGAAAATGAAAAAAGAAATGTCAGAAAATCAAACAAATTATGAGTAAAAGAATCAAATAATAAGAAATGATAATACCGACTTTCAACATCAACATACGGAGTATACTACACTATACATAGAACCTGTTCTTTCGGACTTTTTAGAGCTGAATCGAATCGAATCAATCGAAATGAATCAATCGAAATGAGCTAAATGAATCGAGATGAAGTTCAATTAAATAACATAGTCTTTGGCGAAGTGGTGAATTGAATTGAATTGAATTGAATGGAGCTGAATCAAGTGAAATGAGCTGAAAATAAATTTGAAGCAGTCCATACTCGTTACGGTGCATAATAACCATTTACATTTGAATCGGCTTTCTAGGAGAGGTTATGCAAGTGGGTAAGGGAATACCTTTAATTTGAATTTTAGTTTAAAAAAGTTTTTTTTTTATAAGGAAACATAAATAAATGGACGAATGAAGGGAAAAACGGAAGAAATGAGTGGATTACACGGAGTGTATCTACCATTAGTTGTCTCACCTTAATGAATGTCTCTACTATTTGCATTTTAGGTTTTACATCTTTCGGGACAAAGTGTTGAAGTCCGTTGATCAAAACCTGTCGAAACAAAAGTACAACGTTGACGGGTGAATATATCTGCAAGCAGAAGGGTATCAGAATAATTTAGGGACATCACAAACTGAAGAAAACCTGTAGATCCAAGGACATAAGGGCTCGCCCTTCATCAGTACACCTTTTAATACGTGATAGACCTTCGACAAGCGTTTCAGCTACAATTTCAACACCGTATTCCAAAAGTAGATCCTGAACCTGATGACGCAGTACCAATTGTTAACATCTGACTTTTTTTACGAGGAGATTTTAAATATTTTTATAAATTGGATGGATTAAAGGGAGTATAATACAAACTTTCAATGCTACATAAACACGAACTCCTGGAGTTTCGCAGAAAAATGTGTAATAAAAATCCCGAATTGAATGAAAATCTAACATATCTTCAGAGTCAGAGTCCGCTTTAAAGATATGATCACCTCAAAAGTTTGATATAGAAAGTTAATTTTCTGGATTTTAATGAAACTACTTCGTACACCGTAATAAAAAGTTGAAATTTCATCAAACTGATCAAATTTTCGAATAAACGATTACCTCTTTATGTATTCCAGCATGAGCAAGCCGTGTGGTGTAGTGCTTGAATTCACCCAACAGCAGATCAACATAGCTGTACAAAATGGATTAGTAATGTCACACCAGAAATTTGTTTTTTTATCGAACAATAATCAAGAAAGTCCTGTCCTTATGTTTCAATTCATAAAGTAAAATGTTAAACGAGACCTGATTGTTATATTCTGTTAACGTGTTCGATTCTCATGAGCAGAATAGCTTCTTTGAGAAAATAAGGAAAACCTCATTGCAGGTAATTAAGTTTAAGAAAACAAGCAACTGGACAATAGACATTAATATTCGGAACTCAGAGCATGCATTACTTCGACAACACGATTGAAAGTCATTATTATCCAACAAAAGGCCAACTTAGAGCAAAAAAACACCATAGAAAGCACGACAAGAACAACAGTTCATACTATCTATACTTTCCATCCCGACTATACAGCATTTCTTTTACTTTCATTTCATTTATAGCAATTTTATTCGTCTACATGACCACGTTTAATAAAGTGGCTATGACGGAAAACAGGAACATACGAAGCTAAACATACTCAAAGCATGGATTACACACAATGACGACAAACTTGACGTACCCGTTATGCTCCATTCCAAGCTCTTTGACTTCCCACTTAGCGTTAGCAATTCGATCAATGTACCTGCGCCAAAGTAATAAAAAAGGACGTCATTTCAGGAAAAGAAAGACAAAATTTAACAGAAGATTCCAAACTCATTTCCATTCATATTTCCAAAGGAACTAAAGTCCAGTGGTACTTAAATGGTTAATCTATTTTCTAAAAGATAGCCGTTCTTCACAACTTATCCGAAGCACATTACACCATGTCATTAACACAAAGTATGTGATAGGGATTTAAAGAATAGTGAACCTACTTAAACGAGAGGAGTATCATTCTTTGGCTTTGAAAGGTAATGGAACACAACAAAATGACTCACGAGTCACGAAGTTAACTACATCTACTGGTCACCACGGTCCTGCCATTATGGCAACAGATACAGTCTTTCCAAAACACAGAGGTGGCGATGAATGCAACCCCTCTTCACCTAGCTCCAGAATAGCCTCTGAGGCACTAGAGTAATGTCGTCAGGAGTTCTAAATCTGCCGACTAGATCATCAGGTAATAAGGTGAACAAATCACGGTGCTGGTATTTCTAGACAAACAAGTCTAGTACATTGCGGGGTAACATTCCACTGTTCATATTACTCGAGACAATCAATTGATAAAGACTTACTTGCTGGATTGCATAGGTTACCTATGTTATAAGAATAGAGAGGTTATTTCCCCAATAATGAAAATTCAGCCGAAAATTTTAATGACTCGGTGCTACTTCACAACGTTAGCAAATCGAATAGTTTACTGGCCGTTTCGCAATCAACGTCATATTCAAAAGTCGAGTAATATTAAGTATTTTATCCCATTGGATCAACTCTAGTTTTCTTTTGGCATTGTTGTATACTTGTATTCCATGTCACCAATGCTAAAGAGAAGCTTTTGTATAACCACAAAAGATGGATAGAATAAGTGGCTTATAGAGTTGAGCTAAGTAAAATATGTCAGTCATACTCGTCAAATCCCATTTATCAGATATTGATAAAAAACGACAACAAGACACGATAAAATCCACAACAACATTGGCGAGACTCACTAAAAGTGCGCAAAATGCTCCGGGAGCAAGTCACAGAGATCATAACTTAAGTTTTGCAGCAAACATACGGCGCAAGAACTTGATACGACGATGACAAACTTGTTCATTTTATACTAAACGATCCTATGATTCCTTTCATTTTCACTCTTAACACTTATTGTAAATCTGTGACACAAGTCATATAACACAGATTTGGTACGAGGTATTTTCTATTCAAATTAGACGAGTGTTACGTCAACCTGGAATTATTCCCAACAAATCTAGCACAAAAGTCAAGTAGTCAACCCAGGTGTAAACCTTATGTGTTACTAAAAATAGCCTGTGTCATAGG
Source organism: Dianthus caryophyllus (assembly GCA_023091065.1). Taxonomy (NCBI): domain Eukaryota; kingdom Viridiplantae; phylum Streptophyta; class Magnoliopsida; order Caryophyllales; family Caryophyllaceae; genus Dianthus; species Dianthus caryophyllus. The sequence goes on along the minus strand of CM041530.1, from coordinate 21,399,986 downwards.
AGTATGGCTTGTCCCCTCAGTAGAAATTTGAACAACCTACTAAGAGCAAGGCCAAGAGAGGCCCTCCTTTAAGCAGCCTTTTAAGTTGCTTAAAATTTAGGAAGGTACTAATTCCGATCATTTTACGAGAAGTCAAAAAGTACCATATCTCATCAATGATCATGCCTTTAACAAGTCAAAAGACATCACCCCCAACTAGTCAAGATTCATATATAGGATATTCCAAAGCCTTGATTCACTGAACACACGCAGACTGATAATCAGATATTCCACTTACCCATTAATGTGAAGAAGTGAGATCGCAGTAGCCCTGTGGATGTGCTCGGTAAGGTCTGGCACAGAATCAACCTGAGTAAAACCATGAACTCTCACGTCACTTCCAGTCACCATGATACATAAAAAAATAATATAACAATATCCAGAAGCGCAGTATCATATGCAGATAGAGAATTATAAAGCCATTAAGACCCCTAAAGTTCTCAGACTCAAGAAAATTGTTCATACTCTCAAACCATAGTGACCCTTGTTAAGAAACTAATCAAGAACTTTCTGACCCAACGGCATAGAGTTTAAGAGGATTGATAGAGGACCATTCTATGAGATTCAAGATCTGAAAGCTAATCATCAATTGAAAGCATATTGAGCTACTTCTCCAACAAAAATCAAGGTACATACCAAATTTACGAAGAAATCTTCAACCACTACTGGGTTATTTTGCAAAAGCATTGATTGTAGATGAGGCTTTGCCCTATGCAATACTCGAGCAACAAGATAAATTGTGTCAACAGCAACACATCGCTCCTGCAACAATAATAACGCTTTTTAGGGAGTTAAACTCCTATTTTACCTAAAATGTTATCATCAATCAAGTTTTTACCTTGCAGATAAACTGACTGTAAAATGACAAAACTTTAAAATGTACTTCATACTAGAGAACAGCTGATGAAAGAACTCATGAGACACTGAGCCAGTCTACTATAAGTTTATACCTAGCATAAATTTCTCAGAGATTTTTCAAAACTGACAATTCTCTCGCACTAACTAGCCAATAACTAGATAATGCAGCATTTAATGTATAAGGATTTCCCATTTCTAAAGGAATGGTGATCCACAATAGCAAATCATGCAAATAAAAACAGCAAATTGAAACATTAGTGATAGACAACACATGGTTGAATTGAAACATGATAATCAATTACTAATGAATTCCCTCAGTCTGAATGAAAAGACTCTCAAACAAAATCCCCGTTGTATGTATTAGAAGGAACAATGGTACAACTAAAGTAAAAAAAATCTCAGATCCAAGCATATAAAAAGAAGCACAATACTGTTGATTAAAATAATTAGTACGACCCTCAAAAGCACCCGATGCCTTTGCCCGCAAATAAACTCACTTACAACACACACACACACCCAAAAAAAAAAAAAAAAAAAAAAAAAAAAAAAAAAAAAAAAAGAAGTATTTTCCATGTACTAACCCAGTGACCCTGCTCTACCCAAGAAAAATTTTCATTCCGTCATTTTAATGTAATGGAGTTTGGTGGAGAAAATGGCGATGATGATTCCAGTTAGCTATATCTGTAGTCCTAGCAGTCAGATAGTTCATCAAGCTAATTTGCCGTGCATAGCACTAACATACACCAATCAAGAAACCTGGTTCTGAATTCATATTTCATATCACCTTAGGTCCAAAATTAGTCAATATAAAATCCAGATGGAAAAAAAATAATAAAAAAAAAAAAAAAAAAGCCTTGACAAGCAAGCACCTTCAGGCCAAAAGTGCTAGAGAACTGAGTGGTATTTGTGCTAGGACGGCCAGTGGATGTAACATCCATGGTCTTGAATGATGAATTAAATGATGCAGGCAATGAAGATGACGATGTTAGCAGCTGGGGTCTTAGCCACTGTTCACAATCTTGTATAGCCCTGTTCATTGCTGACTTTAATCGATCTGTGAGCCATATCAATTATCAAACAATTGATCAGCACTAAAGAACTTGAGAAATGAAAAGCGAATTGGCGATCACAAGCCACTAACTTTTTCAAAGATAGGAGTAGATTGATTATGACGATCATGGAATAGATAAAAGTGAAGGATCCTAAATAGTATAGGAACATACAATTAAGGGCATCCGGAGAACCTTTCCCATTTGTGTTGTTGTCTTGACGGCCAAATGTTTCAAAGACAAAATAATAATACATCTCAAACAATTGGCATAGTCCCTGCAATAAATAATCTTATCAAAGATGAGTAGATTACCTAATGGGGAATAGTTGAACTAAGGATCACTGCCTGAAACAGCATGGAAATTATAGGAAGAGATGCCATAATAAACAAGCACAAACCAAAAGCATACCTTAAAGAGCTCAACATTGACCATTCCTAGCTTCTGCATTAACCTTGCGTACTTGTCCATGAACCTAATCAATATAAACGTAGCAGATTACACGTCTATAATCGCATTCAAACACTCGATCACCACCCCTAGTACAAACACACACACAAAAACACTGAAAAAAAAATAGAGCGCAACCAACCTCAAAAGACAAAGTGAAGATCCAGTTTGAGCTGAAGCTTCATTATCTTTCAACTGCGACGATTGGTTCTGTGAAAATCTAGGTTTAGAACTTCGGCTGGGGAGTTGACTATCTTCATCAATGAAGTCAGCCAGAAGATCTTCATTTTCATCGTCCAAAATAGTTGTCTCCCCATTTGCATGATTTTTGATATCTTTGCTGGTAGATAATTTGTCATTTTGGAAATCTGTAGGGGTTCCATTAGGGTCGTGAGAAGCAGATGGCCCATCAGTGAATGGGGATACTGTATGAGAGTTAGCAGGAGATGAAACTTTCAGTAAGAAAGGGTTTCCACTTTCAAGCCAGTGAGAGAATCCACTCTTTTTACTCCTTGTTTCAGCAGCAGAAACTGACTTGTTAGGATGAAGTAGGCGATTGTTAGTCGAACTATCTGATGAAGCAATTAGAGGAGCACCATCTCCAACCAGACCCGTAAAAGCAACTATTTGAACTGCGTCAGGTGGCAATTTCTGCCAACTTTCTTTTTCCAAAACCATCTTCAATGCCTGCAAAAAATATTTTAGTATAGGTGAAGGCGAACACTATACAATAGAAAGCTTCAACAATTGAGCATAGAATCCATAAAACACATGTACAAGATTATATATGCATGAACCTGGCTGACTATCAACTAAGGGTGTTCAATACGCTGTTGTTACTCGGTAAAATTCAATTTAATCAATATTAAAGAACCAAGGCAAGTTTCCAAAATGTCATAGTGCAATTTTCTTGTCATTCACATACAACTCTAGGTAAAAAAAGGGTGAAAAGAAAACAAAGAGAAAAAAAAAGGGGGCAACTAGACCGTGAACGATAGATAAGAACTTAAAAGGATCCCAGGCATAAATCATGGACTAGAACGGTTGCATCAATTTTAGTTAATTGAAGAGGAAGGAACAGATAAGAGACTAGGGGAAGCAGTTAAACTTTTGTTCTCATTTTCCCTCCCTCAACTTCCAGTAGGTGCCAACATATAGCTCTCACAAAATCGAGCAATGTTTTGGAACTCATGACATGTGGTACATAGCTAAACGTCCCCTATCACTGGATTTTGTTCTCATATTGATGATAGTTTTTGCCTTGATGACCACCAATGCATATCACAGCCCTCTATTGACAGCAGCAACATAACCAAACACCGCAAAAGGCGTATGCCTATGGCACAGCAAGGGAAGGCTGCATCGTCAAGCCTCCAAGATGTTAATCTTGCGGACGATTTACAAGTGTAACAAACAGACTTTGTTTCAAGTGACAAACAAGTGCATGGAAAGATCTCATTGTGAAAACCCAGTCAGGTATGTAGAATCCCTATGAAGGACTTAATTGATCCAATTCATAATCACAGACATGCACATACATGGGCTCAGATACTAGCCTACCACATACCATCGCAAATATGTATACACAAAGTCCTGTTTAAGTTTCATATGATACTAACCAAAGGATAAATGAACAACCAATATAGCTATTGGAAAAATGCCCAGGAGAGAGGCCAGTGTCAGGCATATTATAAATAATGCTGAAGTACTAGAATCACCACATATTAGTCAGCAAAACATGAGTAATTAATCGTAAAAATTGTCTTAAACATAAATTCTAAAATTAAAGAAAACTTACATATATGTTCTGTTTATGGAAATTATTGTAGTAACTTTCACAAGCAGCCTTCAAATTTTTCCTAAATTCAGCAGCTTCTACTCCACAAAAAGCTTCGCCAGCCAAAACAAATACGTTCATATCCTCGTAGTTTCTGAGAAATTGATGAATGCTTGTTGAACAAAATGCGCTCGATGAAAGCAGTACTGAAACACGACTTGCGACGAGTTGCCAAAGGTTCTTACGTCCTCTTTGTAGAGATTGTGAAATAAGTATCGTAGCATCCCTTCGCAGTTCATACCATGGAGATCCACCAGTACTGGATGTAGAAGTATCATTTATTGGAATATCAGAATGATTTGGAGGGTTCACAATCGTAGAGCCGGAAAATTCATTTGCAGATTCAATAACTCCTTCATGTCTATCAGTGAAGCCAGCATGTGACCCATTATCTGAACTTTGACCACCAATTCCAGAAGATATACTCACTTCCTCAACCTCTTCTAACTTTGGCGACATAACAGACAGCTGATCCAAATTAGATTGCGTCTGAGAACAGCGTTGAAGGATATGAACCAATGTCCAAGGTCAGAAATCATGAGCAACAATTTCGAAAGACAACTAGAACAAACTCCAAAATTAATGATAATTAAAAAATAAAAAATAAAAATAAAAACATCGACAAACAAAAAGAAAAAGGTAACTTCATAATGTAAACAGTGGTGGGAAGCAGTTGATCAACTCATAAAGGCAAAACCAAACATCAAACATTATTATTAAAAAAAGATAAGTACTTCACCTCATTCTCAGGCTGGAAGCTCATTATTGCATAGTAAGAGCACATCAACCTAAAGAGTACAGCTAACGTGCTCAACAAACAATTTCTGAACTTTGACTCAGGTATTTGGAGGCACAAGTCGCTATATGTTAGCCTGGAACTGATTCTCCAGCAAAAGAAGAAACATATCAGAACAAAATCCTCAAATAGCACAAACACAAAATCAGGGCCGCAATGAAGTATACTGACCTGTTCTGTGAACTGTCATTATCCTGATCCTGCCAAAATCAGGCATCTCAATAAACATGCCCTTCAATAAGAAAAACAGAAAATAAATGCCGAAGAGATGACAAATCTGAAAAGCAATGAAATTGGCTGCTGAAAACAATGTCACATAAAAACGTCATTCAATTTGATGATGCAAGACCGAAAGTTCACTACAGACATAATTGTATAATAAAGTATGGAGTAGTACAGAAGCTACACAAAAAAAATGTAGGAACGCTTGGTCAGGGAAGGGAGAGATACGTTTATAAATCTCCCGTTCGGTGAGATCTTTCCATCCTTTATTTAGGGTTGTTCAATTCCTTCTTTAGGGTTTAGTCAGTCTCTACATTAAGGTCTTTGAGAGTTTGAGTTTATTAGTATTTTTAAATCTAGACATGACTTCTTTGTATAGGTTAATCGTCAACAATAAGTGGAGCCAAACGTGATAATTTCCTCTTTGATGAAAACAATGGGTCTCCTCATAAGCTATATGGAAATCGCGGTAAAAGGATGTGCCGATTTTCAGATCAAGGTTTGAGATCCTTTGTTATACAAGAAACAATCTTTTGTTGGCTATTTCTAGATCCGTCTCCAATTATCTTTATTCTTTGTGTCATTTGGAGTCTTGTTTATAAATTTGTCATTCTTATCAAAAAAAAAGATGGAGAACCACCACTATATCGAATAAAAAGGTGGATCGACACATAAATTATCTAGGAAAAAAAAAAATATCCATTTGCAATCTTTCATAACAGCTATACCTCTTGAACTGCATTTTTAACAGCAGAATGAGTCTCTGAAAGCACTTCCTGCATGAAAAAGCTCTGTATCTTTTCAGCAAGACCAGATACATCCCCAATTAATGCATAGGCATCAATTACCTGCAAAGGATTGTATGCACAAATCTCTTTTGTAAATCATGACGATAAGAAAAATACATTACAAAAAGATAAAGAAATGATATCAGCCAACATCTGACATAAATCACGATGACCATCACAGCAAAAGTTAAATAAAACCTGTTCCTCTTTGCATGCAGTCATACAAGAGCTATGAACTACAAAAAATTACTTGCATTAAAGCTTAGTATAGAAGAATCAACTAAAAGCATTACTTTTAATTGGTTTGGGACAAAAGAAAAAGGCAACGCAGATTTAAATCTTTTCAGGGCTTTCTTTCTAATCCTTTTTTTTTTTACAGCCTCATTTCTTTCTTACAAACTCCGATGTCAGTGCCTGAATCTTAATGGTCAATGACATCTTATCGTTACTAGTATTGTTACAAGTATGACAAGTGCCCTACTAACGATACAGAATGGCATTAAATTAAGTTTATATATCCAAATAGAGAAAAGGAAATTGCTGCAATTCACACAGAAGTTAATTGTGGATTATAGGGGTATAATAAATCAAATAGACTACTAAGACGATTATCAAGCATCTGTCTATAGGACTCTATACTCTATAGTCATTATGCAAGTCACATGAGGGAAGGTTGAGGAATCCCTCAACTTGAAGTAGTGATAATCTGACACCTATGCTAAGGTATGAATAACCAAAGGCTATTAAAATTATAAATAAGAAGCACAACGAGACATTTACATACAGTTATATACTTATCTTCTTTGAAAGCCTGGCACACTTGTAACAATAAGGAATCCAGCTTTTGAAGGGTGTTTCCAAGCCAGACCTGTGGTCATATGAAACAAGAAGGGAAACATTGTCAAAAGAAAAGAAAAAACTAATAGAGGAATGCACAAATTTGGCCCATAGTAGAGTATGTAAACACTTGAAAAGGTTTCTAACAGGCACAGAAAATTTCAGTTGACCGATACTTATATCACCCACCATATTTTTAAAGGCATTTACAACTGAGATTCTATGCTCAGTTGTAAGACAACACTCGATTTCATTGGGAACACCTCATCCCATAGAATACATTTAGGAGCCAAGCATTACAACATACGTATTCTTATGCAAACATCTATGGCTTTTTTTTAGACCAACTCATCAGTCATCACCCATATCGGTAACCGATGACTATCTAATATTTGGGTTGACATCTCATGTGTGACCGCTGCATACAAGTAAATGATACTTCCTACGATTCACTTATTTCTTATCATTTCCTTATTTGGACAATTCATTCTTGTCATTTCCTATTTTGATATGAAGTAACTTTTTGCCCACAAAAATCAAACAAAAGGTAGACCCCACCACTTATCTAATCTCTTCTTAATATTTGTGCCAAACCATGTGATAAGAAATGAGTAAATCGGAGGGGGGTATATATATGGGACACCATGACACCTATGCTTCGCTCTTTGTCCTCCAAAAAAAATCAAAATATAACACATACTAAGCATGAAACATATCTCTCAAATATTTGAAGCACAAGTATCCACTAAAAAAATATTTGAAGCCAAGTGCGATATACTGTGATATGAAATGTTAGGCATATTGCTAAACATAGAACGATGCGTCAGGTTCCAACACATCAAGGAGCTTTTAAGCCTCTTATTCCGAAATATGCATTACGCATTGTAAAAATACACAAGCTGAAAGCAATACCAATGTACAAATCTGAGCATGCACTAAGGGAAGTAGGTAACAAATTGTTCTTAAGTTAGAAGATGAAAAACTTGCATTTATTCAGGACCAACAAAATCTGTATCATTTATCAGAAGGTAAGACTTAAGAGGACCATGGGTACTAGTCCACCCACCCTCTGCACAACATTATTCGCACATGAAAATCTTACATTGACTGAACATTTACCTCAACACTACGACTCATTTCTTGTGCAGCTGAAAACTCTGAAAGTGTGTCCAGAAGCTGCAAGTATTCGGAAAGTACTTGAAATGCCTGCAGTAAATATCACGTAGTGAGAAGTAAATTATACTCAAAGGTCTTAAAGATAGCAAACGGCCTAAGAATTTATCCAGACGATGGTCCAGGCCCCCCCAAGGTCTACATGCATGCAGCCTTACCTCTCCCAAATGATAAAAGTTATTTAGGAGACAGATTCAAAAACTGTTTAAGAATATTGTTGAGATATTTAAATGGAGAGAATATAAACGAAGCCATTATAGACCAAGATAAATTTATTGAGATTTCAGATTAGCTAATAAAAAAATACATTATAGAAACAAAGATATATATTTTACAAAACAAGATAAGTAATAGTGGCAGCGTATAAGTAGAATACTAGTAAGAGTAACAAAGCAGAAAAAGAAAAAAAAAAAAAAAAAGAAAGATCGAAGAATCAGCTTTTCAGCCATTGCTGTGTGACAAAATAATTACATTGGTAAATTTAGGAGACTGATTCAGATACATCTTATGAATATTGTTGGACATTTGAAACGAGATACTTAATTGGAGAGAAAATAATAACGTAGCCTTTATAGAAACATGAAAATTTATTGAAATTTCTGGTTGCTGCCTTAGAGATTTCTACATTGGAGCGTTGATTTCATTCTTAGGCTATCATTAAGTTAGCATACATTGATCTTATTTGTATCATTACTAAACTAATTCATGGGTCAGTCATAAGTTTGAAATCATCTAGAGATGGTTTATGAGTTAATCGCTTTGGATCAAACGGATCAGTTTTATGAGTAAATCGTTTTGGACAAGTTCTTGGTGAGGTGATTAAAGTTCGATCAGTTTTATGAGTAAATCGTTTTGGCCTAGTTTTTGGTGAGGTAATTAAAGTTCGATGTACACAACCTAACACCTTGAAAGTTAAAGCACAAACAGATTTCGGGTTTGATCCATAATGAAGATTTGAGTAGAAATTTTTCGTTGGAGTTTTGTAAGGCAGACTGCTAGTTTACAATTAAAGAAACAACAATAAATTAGTAAGCCTTCTGCTTTATTACACTATTATGAAAATGAACCTTGAAAACACAAAAATGAAAATAGATAAAAACAAAAGAGTCAACCTTACAGAAATTCCCATCTTCAACAAGGATTTCGAGTTCTTTACGCATGTTTTGAGCCTGACTTAGTTCTGTTAATATTGGAATCAGGTCCTGCAAAGCATTTCAAATGTACAGAAGACATTAAAATCAATTCATGGTTGATGCATAAAACATCTACAAAGACAAACCTTAGTTTTAAAAGGCACAAAGTGCACCAATGCAACAGACATCTTAGGCGATGAGGCACGAAGCAAAGGCACGCACCTCATGGATACGAAGCGTACCCTTTCTACAACCAAATTTGTAGTTTCTAAATAAAAATTCTATACAACTATATCCCATTTTTTATTTTTAATAGGGTGAACATGAAAGTAAGAATAAGAGAAGGGCACAACAGAAGAATTTTACAGTACGGATTTTTGATAGCAATGTGGCTTGTTGGCTCCTCATTCGAAAGGGTTACTAAAGGCGCACCGAGCGTCGTTGTGCCTAGAGATTAAGTGCACTCAAGGCCTTTAAATTGAGAGACAAACACAGCACACATCTAGTTCCCAGATTAGGAACTGATAGATATAAATTGAGTTGGGAACTTGGGATTAAGGTGAAAGGTCGACGACTGTTTAAAGGTGAACGAACAAACTCGAACTGTTAGCTCTAGAAATAAGGGTGGGTTGCCTTTGTGAAGAGCACTTTCCTAATTACCCATGCTAAAAGTTCATAGAAAATGCATCTACTATAAAATAATGAAAGCATAGACACAAGACACTTTAGTGTGACATTTCGCTATTTTTCATCATATTCCAAACCATTAATAAATTATTGGACAGCAGAAGTTACAGAGTACAAATTAATACTCCATAATAGTGAAATGTTAATATTAAGCAAAAGTTGGAACAAAGTTCAAAGAGAGTTTCTGGAAAAACAAAATATAAAAAATAAATGAAATAATAAAAGAAGTTAAAAAATTAATGTGAGGCATTTGGAAAGTTATCATCAAGATATTCAAGTGCAAATAAAAGAAGTGCGAAGAAACAAAATAGACAACCACCTAACAAACAAATATAGAAAGAAAGAAAAAAAGAAGGAAAGAAACTCCATCATCGACATGGATTACTCCCCTGTCCCCTCCTCATTGTGCTCTCTAATTCCATACTCCTCAATCTGAACAAGACATCCTAGTTTATTTTAACCCCAAAAAGACAGGCCTCCTCACCCCAATTTTAGAGTAAAAGATTAAAAAAATAAAAAGAAAAAAGAAACTAAAAGGTATCATGACCAAAACACTTTATAATTGTATTAAAAAGGTCACACATTAATACCAGGAGAGCTTGTTTCTTTTTCGAATTTGCAGTCACAATGAGATCCCTAGAAACCTCTTGCATAGATGCTGTCAGGTGCCTTCTTCCATTCTGCAAATATCAAAAAGTTACAAGTACAGAACATAGTATGCAAAAGGCTGTAATTAGAATATGGTGCAACAAAAGGGCAGGTACATCCTCCATTCCACATCTGTAAACCATTAGGGGGTGTTAGGGAAGGGAAACAAAGTTTGTCGTTCCCTTTGTTGGTGTTTGTTTCACCCACATTTTCCATACCCTCTTCCCCTCTCATAACAACCCCCCACCCCAAGGTTTCTCATTCCCTTTCCACACACCCAACTCTCCACCAACATTCACTCACTTTCTTCTTCACCACTAGCATCCACCATCTCTTGCAACAACCATCCGCCGACATCAGGCGCCACTGCCGACGATCCCACCCGTGCTGGCAACTTTAACTCTGGCACCGACGACGACATCACTCGTTGCCGGCACTAGCCAATGATGGACGGTGTGGATGGTGACCGACAAGTGGTAATAGGTGGTGATGAATAGAATGTGGGTGAATAATGGTGGGTGGTTGAGTTAATAAGGAAAGGGAATGGATGCAATCAAACATGAAATAAAATTTTTGGTATTCCCTTTCTTTCGCCTGTATAATCCTTTCTTGATTCCTTTCTCCCTTGTTATACAAACCAAACATACCCTTATTTCTAAGTTCTTAGAGAAACTGCATCAAGGAACAGACAATAAAGAAAACCCTACCATGCATATTACAGTGGCGATCTTCAAGTCTCTCTCCAGTTCTCTTACTAACTGCATCCCTTTTACTGCAGCACAAAATAGCATTTTGAGCTAAAGAAGTTCCATCTCTAGTCCCAAACTAAAAGAGATCGCATTGCAGTAGAATGGCACTCTAAGTCTCTAACTGGAGCATGAACTTCTATTAATGCAAATCAATTACCGATGCTAACAAAGACATTCAAGATAGCTTACCCATTTCTTCATGGTGCTCCATTACATGGCGGGACAAACGTGCAGATATCATATCCAGTTGGGCTAGTCTAACACTTGCCTGCAACGAGTAAAAAGGAAATGAATCCAGTTTTATTCTAATCTGCTGAAATTAAAATTTTAATGATGAATAAAAAACTGGACACAAATTTAAACCTACTCGAAAGGCTATTCTTTAACAGACTACGAGATGATCATGGAATTGTTTATCTCACCGCAATCTTGTTATCGCACCAAAAATGATAACATCATTCAAATGCATCCGTGATAAGTGTTGTGGCCCAGATTTAACACCTAGACGACTTTTCTGAAGCAGTTCCTTCCCTTACTATCCTCAATCATTTCTCTTGGCCCATACAAGAGGATATTAGCACCTCTTGAGTAACCTATTGACCTTATAAGTAACTCAAAATTGTCTTCGAAGCTACCAATACCCCTCTTTCCTCCTTAAATATTTATTACTCCCTCCCATTTTTATTGTTCTTCCCACTTCTTGAATATGTGTGAATAGTATTATATTGAAGTGGGAAAAACTTAAAAATGGGAGGGAGTGTTGCAGTGATTCAACTCACAGAATATTAGTCTCAAATCCTGCTTCACTAGAACTCTTAAGGTCCTAGAATGTGAGTCATCTACGGTACCAGAAGCCTCAAAAACGCCAACAGCGCCTACCTCTTTTCTTACAAAGGACAAATATGGTGGACAATTGAGCAAATTTTGTTTCGTTTATTCATTTTCTGCTTCAAGTATCTTCAGTATCAGTATTATATTAAAAACCAGAAGATTGGATATCCCTGCCTTAACTTTTTCATTTGTTAAACCCCACAATGGTGAAGATGCCAGAGAAAGTAAAACACTAATTCCCAAACGTCAGTTCACAAAATCTAAATGTGTGACAGCTTGAAATCATAATAACTTAAATCAAATTCTGTTTATGAGTATCATCTACAGGCAACATGCCATGTTTGCAATATGAAAGCTGTAGAAAAAAAATAAACAGTATGCCATATTCTCAAGGATATGATAGAATCAGCAAAAATCTTTTACCTTATCTTCGTAGTACTCTGGTTCATCTTCCAATGGGATATGGTTCAAGATGTATATGACAGGATCAAACTCCTGCTCAAAGGGATTCAAGACAAGCACTGATTAGCATGAGTCAATGACGCACATAGATTCTGAACAGAGTACTGAACATAAAATTTCATTGTCTAACAAAGTTGCCTTCACGGAATAAAAGCGCCGGAAAAGCATAAATGCTCAAAGAAGCAATCTAAACAAAATGGGTGAAAGCACCAAGATGATGCAGTTATAGGGAAACTCACCAACTAATAGAGCAGAGTGTCATTATCAAGAGATTTTAGGGACACTCTAGGGAACTAGGATAAGAATGATAAAGGTCTTTGTGAATCTTGTTCGGTTAAATTTTTATAGATTTGTTAACCAACAATTTTGAGGTAAAACATATATGAAATTCTCCTCCTCTAAACTAGAGAAGGATATATAATGACATCGACAAAGAACATGTTCATCCTATTCCAAACAAACGCAGCTCAAGTGAGCAGTGAGCACATTTGTCGTCTTTAAACAATTAATTCTATTGGTGCTCTCCTAGTCTGCTCTTTCCGACATGAAAAGAAACTTATTCTTGCTCTATGACACTATCTTTGTTTCACTTAATATAAACACCAACACCAAAGATAATAGTAAGAGAAATCGGCACGTGAAAAATAACTAGAATTGAAGTATATTATTCCAAAAAATTTGGACACAGGTACAATAAAATACACCAAACAATAGGACTAAGCCAAACTGCAAACATGCCTCGTCATAGAATTCTTCCTCTAACTCCTCTACTTCTGGACCGTTGGGTCTGCTTCCATATATGGAACTTAATTCTGCAGAACTTGATGCAATACTTTGCCTCTGATCAGGGGGTAGAGTTGCAAGAGCTCGAGCGACAGCTGCAGCAGCTGCTGCCCTAGCAGGAACCTACACAGAATTCGGCAAACAAAAATAATTTAGTTGTAGAGATTAATAAATAAACTAAAATTGCTCACAAATGGTGTACGTCAACAGATATCCTTACAGTAAGCAATTGGCCAAGAGAGAGTTAGATTGAGACTGAAGAAATTCAATCATTAATAGGCAGGCTCGAATAGCAGAGATCAAAACTGTTGTTTAGTGCAGAGAGGACGAGAATTCAATGAAAGAAAGTGCAAATCATTTAGTAATTAATAAAATCAATTTCAACATATATATGAGGTATAAGTATAATTTTCCCGTCCATGACAACCAGAAGTTGGAACATTATATATACTGATGACGAGCATGATTCATTATGTGTTTCTTTCGTTACTTTTTTGTAGAGATCCATTATATGTTTCAAACAACTATTGTTAATAGACAAAAATTCGATGAATAAAAATGTTAAAGCAAAACTGAAAGAACCATCTATTCTTTAGTTGATGAACTTCCATATCGAGGCAATGAAGACCTTGGCTCGCCAACCAACCACAAATTATTTTTCCAATGACCAGAGGTTAAGTTCTTCTTACAAATCCAAAAAATATAGATTACAAAGTTTCACACGACAAGAATTAATGTTCCGATTCATGTCCATCTTATCAATCAAGACTATTCTACAAAATGACTATGACATCTGCACAATATACTTCTGAGTTCTGACTTCTACTAATGCGTTAAACACCTCTTAAAAGTTTGAGCCATTCATTTGCACTCGGAAGCTTAATCAACTTGGATATTCTCGAGCCATTCATTTACACTCGGAAGCTTAATCAACTTGGATATTCTTTTTTAAGTTTTCAAACTCACCAATTGTAGTACAGGGTAAATCTTATATGACGATTTCTCAAGGATGAGTTCCCCAAAACACATCAAATTCTGCTCACATCCAACTGACAAATAATCATATGACTAATTCACAGAAAGCTTTTGACTTCACTACACATCCCAACTTCAATCAGTCAGTAATGTGAAACTGACAAATCCGACTCACGTGTAAGCAAATAGTAATCCCTCCTTGCTTACCTCCAACCAATAATTTACACAACCAAAACCCACAAAACAAAAAATTTAACAGGATCATCTCCCCTTGCTGAATAACTTTAACAACAAACTCATGTTCTTAGGTCTTAAAACGCGTACGAAATATCCTAGATCTCGATTTTGTTCAGTTTGCTGCATCCAGTTCACAATTCCACGACTATGACGTGTCTATCATATAACTAGTCGTAGAAAAAAAAAATGCAGTAAAACCAGCTCACTTTTTCGTAAATGCTTATCCAAGGAACATCAGAATTTCCGATCACATAAAGTTCACTGTGCTTGTCTTTTGAATTGCTAGGAGGTTAAGCTCAAGCATTAAACATTGTAAAGTCCAACCACCGCAAACCGAGCATCAACTTCCGACAAAAATGCATCCAATCAGAGGATCACATCACAGTTTATACGAGATATTGTCGTCAAACAAAATCAAATTCCGCAAACACTAGCTAAAATAAGAGTAATCTAAGATAACTGATCATCCGTATTTGCAAATTCGAACAACAATTATAGAAATAAACAAAATGTGAGATGCATTCATATCTGATCAAAATTTCATACCACATTACAGAAATATAAATCAAACATCAACAACAAAATAAATACGATGTTAATCATCCACATTAACAACAAAAACATCGCAAGTTCGAACCTCAGGACGATCAGAAGTAGAAGGAAGGAGACCGAGAGAACGAGCAGAACGAACAGAATTAAGTATCTTCTCACCGACTTTCGACAAATCCATCGAAACACCGCCGTCACCACCACCGTCACCTCCGCCGTCAGAACCACCGCCGCCAACGCTGATGCCGACACCAGTTTTAGGAAACAACCACAAGGAAGCCAAGAAGAAAACCCTAGAACTGTCGAAACCTGCAGTTTCGCTCAATTCGCCATTGATACTGTGCAAAAATGATAGCGGAGTTAACAAAAACGGCGACGCAAACGACGATGATGAAGACGATGATGATGAAGATGATGATGAATTTTGCTGCATTTCAGTTTAGAGTGAGATAGAAGAGTTTGAGATTAATTGTAATTTCATGCATTTTTTTGGGGAATTATTGAATTAATTTTATTTTATTTTAATTAATTAATTGTTTGATTGATTGGAAGATGGACTTTTTTCGTTTTGGTTTGATGAAACGACGGTGTTAGATCTGATATTTGATTCTTCTCCTTCTTCTCTCGTGTTTGTGATATGTTTACCATAAAATCAAGCAAATTTACATTTCTGGCACGATCGGGTTATGTCGGGTTATTGGGATTAAAATGTGATCAGGTCTTATATGGATCTATCTGTTTTATGGTTAAGACGGCTCGAATCATACTAATTTCGTCAAATATGGTGTAAAGCATCTCATGTGCTTTGACATACTCCGTAATAGAGTAGAGTAGCGTAGGACATAACGGGACAAGATACAATTATATATACTCCGTATTGAAATTCACAAATTTTTGTTAGTCAAGTTTCACAACAAGTTATTGTAAGTCAGTCTTCTTTGTACTCGATTATATAGTTTTTGTACCATTTTTGTGATAATTATTATTAATTGTAACTAAATTTTTTAGTACCCTAAAAGTAACTTTAGCAGATTCGTTTCATTTTTTGTACCATTTTAACTTTAATTTGTACTCTGATCTCGCATTAACTTAGTGTAAGGTTAGTCTTACAGTAAAATTACTGATTAAAATTTTAGTTTTTCAATGTACCTACAAAAATGTTTTGTCCATTAAATTTACAAACTTCTCCTTCAATTCTGTTTAATTTGGTTCCCTTTTCTATTTTTTAAACCATTCCATTATCCTTCTTTTATCCTTTTAGAAGTCTTACTTCCTCAAAAAAAAAATATCGAGAAAAAGTGTAGCAAACAAGATGACCTATATTTATACTTTTGGGATGGAGAAATCGCTAACTAAGAGAAGTTGAACTTGATGTTGCTGTGGAAATGGCCACCAACTTAAAGACAAGAGCCACTGACGAGAAATAGATAGAAAATTATGGTGGTTGCCTCGTTGGTTCAAAATTCCTTTCTTTGAGGATTATGTTACCAGGTTTTAAAATTATGTTACCATAATCTCGTGATTTGTTGTCATGTTGTTATGTGTATATTTGTTAGCATATAGTTTAAACTTTAAAATGCTAACATATAGTTTAAATTTGTACATATTGTTAACAAATACTCCCTCCTATCCATCCATTTATTTGCATCACTTTTTGCACGCTTTTTAAGAAACATATATGTGGTAGTGTAAAGTGAGTAAAAAGTGAAGATAAAGTAGATTTTGAAAGAGAAAATGTTTTCCATAAAAAGAAATGCAAACAAATGAATGAATATTCCGAAAAAGGAAAGTGCAAACAAATGAATGAATAGGAGGGAGTACGAGGCATCAATTAAAAGGTGAACATATTGTTGAATGCTTGTTAATTGGTAGATCACGGTCTATTGTGGCACCATGTTGTATAATATTGTAATCACATTATCATGACTGTCAATTATTGTGTATACGTGTTGGTTAAAAATCTTTATCGAAATGGATACATATTAACATATCATCATAATGTGAAAATATTGTATATATTTTATTTATTTTTATGTGGAACTAACATTGAAAAATGTTACCATAATCTTCTTATTTGGTTTATGTCGTCAAGTGTTTGTTTGTTCGTATATATGTTAACATATGAGATAGAAATGGTAACAATGAGGAAAATAATGTGAACATCTTGTTGGGATTGTGATGAGTTTGTTAATTGATAAAATGTTGTTTTAGATTTCTATTATGATACCATGTTGAATAATTTAGTTACCACATGATATTGTATGTAAATGTTGGTGTTGTCGCCAAATGCCCACTTTGTACTACAAAATGATAACATTATCTTCAACTCCATTACAATTAAACATATTTCGTAATGTAATAACTTGATTATTATTTAAGCAAAAGCAAATACATGGAAAATTTTGTTGACATTGAACGTACTAGCTATTATTTATACAATTTATTACTTCGTCACCGTCTCTATCATCGGCATGTAAGAATAATTTTATACGGTATTGTATTTAATTATTATTACGTTATTTTGGACCTATAGTTAATCTTTAGTTAATGCGGTAATTAGCTAAATATAATGGTTGGGCTTTTCAGTGGGAGTAGCCCAGTTAATTTAATTGTTGACAGACCGATTAAATTAATTAGGTTAAGAAGCTCGATCCTCCTCTCGCCCTTATTAATGTGCTAAACCGTCATTAGCTCATGACACATTAAGGAAACACAATTAAGGGTTTAAGGGAGAGAAAGGAGAAACCTAAGCTTCACCTCTTATCACACACACCGCGCACCATCACCGCCCAAGACAGCCGACACCTCTGTCAGTCTCTTCTGCCGTTTTTCGACGTCGTCTCACCGCTCTCGATCATGTCGGACCAAGGTACGTATTTCTCCATGTGATTTGTTTCTAATCGAAGGTTCTAATATGAACAAATTAAGTTTGTATCGTTCGTAACTAGGTTCTTATCGTTTGAACCTAGTTTACACGGCATTGTCATCATCATCCCCTTCACCAACATCATCGTTATCGTCCCTTTCGCCAACATCTTTTTCTAAATCAGTACTCCCTTTTTATACTTCAACAGCCATTATTGAGAGGAGTTTTTGCAAGATACGAGCAACGTAGAAAATTAAAGAGCACCAAAGTGAACATGTGATGAAGATGAAGTTTGTTTAAATCTTAGTTTTCTAGGCAAAAATAGGAATGCAAATTGCAAGCATTAAATGTGAAGTGATGTATAGTGATTAGTAATTAATTTATTATAGATATTGTACTTTCTCATCTAAACCATATTGTATCTAAATGGGTCGATCCGACCCATCTTACGCTTCAGATAGGTATAGTGATCTTAAATGAGAATTTGTGAAATGTGATATATTACGAGTAATTATGTTCAGTTCAGTTCAATTCAATTTTAATATATTTAAAAGAACATAGCTTTATAAAGCAAATAAATGGTCGTTTGGTTCAAAAATATGGAACGAAAATAGAGGTGATCAAATGCGAGTTCGGGCTGGACATGGGCGGTGGGGCGGGCCTAGCATGATTTTGCGTCGGGCGGACAAGCGGGTTAGCAGATTTCGGACAACTATGTGGGAAGGGTCAGGCTAAATGGGTTGATAGGCCCATGATCAGCTCTAAACGGAATGATAACCTAGGGCCTAGGGGTATCGATTTAGATTTTCATACTTGTAATGAATTGTATATCTCATACGAAGTACTTATTGTTTGGTTCACAATTGGAATAAACTTGAACTACCCAAAAAAAAAATGGAATAAACTTGAAGGTTTATTTTTAAATTTTGTGTTTTTACAATTAATTATTAATTATATTAAAAAAAACCAATTCATTCTAAAAATAAAAAGTACAGTCACCCATATAACTGCATGATTAAATTAATTATCCCACAACTAATTCAAATATCATGCGTTGTATAAAATTTTATGTTTTCGAGACAATAATACAATTAGACAAATTATGCATCATATATTGTTGTCGTGATGCAAATGTGGATGAATGAGGTTAATAATAAACTATTTCTTTCATGGTTCATTTGAGTTGTGGTAAAAAAAGAGAAAAATCATTTGGACTGGACGCTAACTTTGGGTAGCCAGTAATGCCTCGTACATTTCAAACCTTGTACGCCAAAGAGCTCACTAATCAAATTTTTCTTTTGATCTTCAAAATTCTAACTCCTGCTCACAAGCCATGACAGATTGCTCATGTTGTTGAGTGGTTAATAGTGCATTTACGGTAGTCGACATATGACTATATGAGCATTCATTTTATTTATAAAATTAGATAAGTTTAAAGACATCTTTGGAAGATTAGGTTACATCAACCACCTCGAACATTCTCTTATCTGTTTTTTTTATTCTTATTGTCCTTTGGGATTCTCGTCGTCTTTGATCTCTTGGTAGCAGGTTCACTTGCACTTGTTTCATTAAACTAATAAAACATATCATTATCATTAATATTGCCATCTTCAACGCTAGAAAAGAGGTTTTTCTTTAGCTAGTTCCTTGAGGACAATAAGTTCAATGAAAGGTAAAGTTTCTGTAAAGAAAATTGTAACTTTCGACAAAACTAAAAATAGAAAAAAAATAAAGAGGATGAAAGAAGGGGGGATTATCCTCGGGTAGTATCCAATCTTATCATTCGTGGAATATAGAAATTATGGTTATATATTATAATGTGAAAAAGGAATCAGCTTTGACTTTCAAGGGGATCTATGTGAAAATAAGTGAATGAGAAACATGAAAATGAAGACAAAGTCTCTTATAAGGCGGTCTTATTGTGAGACCTTTCACATACATAGGCAGTTACAAGCATTTCTTATAGGATTTCCTTAATAAAGAGTGGGTCTTATAATTTCATATGGTATCACAAGAGACCTACTCGAAAATGAATATGGACCTTTTCTTTCCAGCTTATTTTCACTTTCATTTCGCCTGCTTTAGCTTCATTTCTGGGCCTGGATTCAGCTTTAGTTCACTACATTCGCTTTAGTTCACCACTTCAATCGGGCCTGGTCAAAGACAACTATATTATTTAATTGAATTTCATTCAGTTAAGTTCGATTGATTATTTCGATTTAGTTGATTCGATTAAGCTCATTTCGATTTAGTTAAATTTCGAATCGATTGATTCAGATTCAATTTCTAAAAAGTTTGAAAGAACATGTTCTATATAGTGAAAACAAATATACAGAAATGAGATGGAGAGCCTTAAGGAAATATAAAGGATAAACAGAAAAAAAAAATAAAAAAAATAAAAAAAATCATATTTTCATGCCACTCAACACGTAAGAGTTAACGTCGGAGATTTTACTCTATAATTTTTTTCTTCATATCCTTTCTCTTAATTATTCATCGTATCTATTTTTCTCGCCCTAAACTTCTAATATTCATCGTTAATTTATACATTATAATGGATGCTAATCAACTAAGAACATATTGTTAAGATTAATAAATTATGTTAATCAATTAGTTTTATAAATATTATTCTTATAGTTAAAAAACATTACGAATTGGTGGAAGATGGTTGTTTGGGTGGAGTAAAATTAGGCTTTTGGTGGGGGTGAGGGTCAAGGTGGGGTAGTCGATGGCGGGTGAGGACTGGCGCCGTCTGGTGGGGGCGGAAGGTGGCAAAGGATAATGTTCGGTTTGCGGCGACGTCGATGTCCTTGGGGGCGGCCTATGGATTTAGGCGGGTGGTTGATGAGTTTGGTGGTTGTGAGAGAGTAAGTTTTTGAGGAAAAGTTATTTTGAGGTAGTATTAGATTATTAGGTGGTTGGCATGACGCGACAACATTTTTGGGGAGGAGGTTTGACGTTGTGGGAGATTGATGGTCGCTCAGGGCTGTGTAACGACAGGAGAAGGGCGTTGGTTTTTAAAGGAAAGCCAATTTAAAAAGGGTGGTGGTCTATAAATCATGTTTTTCATAATCGTTGATAGAGTACGTAAGCACATTGCACATCCAATTTGTTTAAAATCTTTCTTAGTTTGTCTATGTTATCTAAAAACATTGCGCACATTCTCGATCTTTTTTGGCTTGAAATGTCTTTCGATTCTTGTTCCCCGTGAACCGAGCTGATAATCATCTAACCAACACCTCGTCAAGTACCTCACTCTTAACTTATCCAAATACCGCCCGATGACGTCATAAAAATCAAGCTGCCCATCAGACATCATGTAACTCACAAAGTCTTCGATGAATGATGTCACAATTGAACAACAATCAGGTACATTGATTGAGAAAACAGATACATGCTCAATATAAGACGTCCGCAGCAATAGTGCCAACACATTCATCGGGCACTTGTACTCTTTCTTCATCAACATCTGCTCAATGCCTAAATCGTATTAGTTGGCCATGCATCAGTAATATATTTAGGACAATCTAACAACAAAAGCTCATGATAGTTATCCTTATTCTTGTTCAACACATCTAGCTATGCATCGATAGAGTATCCAAACCTCCTTAACGAAAAATCAAGCAAACTCGCTGCACGTAATTCTTAATCAACAACAAATGATTTGCCTATGGTAGAGGCCGATTTACTGTAACGTTAAGCGAATTTTTTAGGCTTATAATTTCCCACGAGTAATTTTAAAATAGGAAACTCAAAACTTTTAAACACTACAATAGTAGTAACCGAGAAACCAGAAGTATAACATCAAACATTGAAAATATTGATATGACGTAGCTGCAGAGCTCATGTTTGGTAATTGGAAGACCATGTATAGTGTATTTACGAGCCTATAACTGTAAGCACTGGGCACCAACTATCGTCTAGAGTACACGCCTGCACAAACAACAGATAATCATTAATTTGTAACTGTAAAGTATTCAACTATAACTGTAACATCCAAAGCAACAAAAAATAAAAGAGTTTACGATTATACTGACCAAATTTTGTAGAACGCCATCTCCAAACACTGAAATTGTCAAGAAGGGGAGCTTTCCACTTCGTACACAGGTCAACATGAAACCATATAAATTTGCCATTTCGTCTTTGCACAACATGAGTTGACGCCATTGCTATCAAGGAGAGAAAATGAGTATAACAGAGAAAACTTGTTCAAGTAATTGGGTATAAAACAGAGACTTAGCACCTTAATAATGTATTTAGAATTTAACTTAAACTAACATGACATTTCTACCATAAGGTATGCAGAAGTCGTAAGATGTGCCCACAAGTTGTTTGCCAATAACATACGAACTTGCGTCATAATTCATAGGACCTACTGCACAAACAATTTGATTTTGATCCGAATGACGTTTAAACGACAAACTAAATACGGAGTAGGATTTTACATCAAAGACGACAATGTTGAAGAGGCCAGACAACATAACGTTTGGAGAGCATTTGTTCAAGTCATGTGTAGAATGAAAACACGCTCAAAATATATGCTCACACATGGAAAGAGATCAATCATAAAAGTTGAACAACCCCTATGGCAAAATATCTGATCGCTGAAGACTTTTTAGAGCTAAAAGGATACTCCCTCCATCCCAAAATAAGTGTTCCCTTTTGGTATTTCAAAAATCCCAAAATAAGTGTCCCATTTGGAAAAATTACTAAATTATCTTAATCTAATGTCATCATTATTGTGTGAATGTGTATTGCTAAGTTCTCTTAATTAAAATATTATATTAGTATAAGGTATTCTTCAACTAAGCTCTTACCAATATTAGTATAGAGGTAAAATTTGAATTATAAAAAAATATTGTGAATAGTAAGGGATGAGAGTGGACTTTTTCTACATTTCTTAAATCTAAGGTTTAGGCAAAAAGTGACACTTATTTTTGGATGAGAGAGTATGATCATAATAGAAGTGAAGAGCAAATTTGTATTGAAAAGATTAGAATTGAACAAAAGTTAGGTGAAATTAAGCAAAAAAAAAAAAAGTGTTTAAGTATTCAACTAAAAATTTACTTTCATTTTGAGTTACTGTATGTAATCTAATTGAACGCCAAGTGCTCCCTAAAAAGCAATTCACGAATAGTGACACAAACAAACTTCGTAGATAGTATAACCTTTAGGATTATATCTAGTCGCAGATTACCACAAACTACTTCTCTATTTCTAAAGAAAAGAATGGGACGATTGTCACACATACAATAAAAACATAATCATTCCTAATAAGGCTCGTGTAATAATCAGATAGCTATTTCCCATCTTCTATACAAAAATTATATTCTTACCTTTAAAACAAAGCCCTCATAACGATCTTTTCTTGTGACCAAAGATCCTGCCACTATCTGTACGTAAGTGCGTAAAGACGACGTAAAGTCGTGCACGACTCCTGACCATTCACGCAAAAAAAGTGTATTGCTCAATCCTCCGTCATGCATAAGATAACGATCCAATTTACCACGCAATCCAAACACCGACATCTTTAAAAATTACCGTACGCCCCTTCAAATAACCAAGACACCGGCTTATTTGCGACTTAAAAGTGTATTTGTGTATCATTGAGGCGACCACCTACAGACATCCATCACGTCTCCATAAGCTTCTCATGATTCTCTAAGGTCCATATACTATGGTTTGGAAAACATGTTTCAGTCTAAATATGTTTGCACACGACTACCTAAGGCTACAATCACATGTAATGAAATATGTCACTCCTGATCATACCCACTTTCAAGAAAAAAAAAACGACTCAGGGTTTTAGTCAACCTGAATCCTCATTTCACGACATTATAGAATGATTGCAATAATGAAGTGTTAAAAGCTAAAAACCAAATATGATATATATAGCACATGTAACATAGAATGACTCAAGAAGCTATAAAGTTTTTATATAAACAGGCAAACCATACTTGCATATAACAAAAACAATCAAGGATTCTATGCACGAACATCTTACCTTCACTTTTATTAATTTGGTGCAAATCTATCTCTGTACACAAATTCTACACTTAAATTAACTTCCCTTGCATCTAGATGTAGAAGAAACTCAATATCAGATGATTTGGGTGATTGATGTTTCGACTTGATCCGATTTCGACGGTTCATGCGTGCAATTTTCAAATGTTGGAATTGACATGGTCACATGGTAATGGGTAAGATAGAGTTTTGGACTTTTGGCTGAGGCGGCTTGTTTTGGTGCTTTGTTTCTGCATCTAGTTTTGCTTAGCTTTGGAGGGACTTCAATTTGGTCAATTATGTTGATCAAATATTCTATATTTACGTGTTATATAAATATAGATATAGACTCTACTTTTTACTGGAAAAAAAAATAATCAATTTATGTCCATTTCCAAAATTAAAAGGAAAGCAAATGACTAATTAACCACATGGAGTACGACACAAATTTCCGAAAAAGATACCCTTATGTCGAGTGAATACCTAAACCCAGAGAAGAAAAGTGACCTATCTGTCGAAAACTGCGACACATAAGTACGACTATTCATCTGACCGGTTTGCCACAACCCACTAACAGGCAAGTACCGGCAAAAAAACATGGTAACGATCAACATACATAAACCTCCGCTCTACACGAATAATTAGCCTCAAGCGGGCCAACATTTTCACGACCGAAACATAACTTGATCTTGCACTTACCTTGACTAACCTTATTCCCTCATCCGAACCAATGTCTATTGTGCTCACATATGAACCCATTTCCCTTGGTATAGCCTCTTTTAATCAAAATTCATTTCAACACAACAAAATCGCAGCTTCTATAGAACTTATTATCAACCAAAGTGCATAATCTCATATTTTTCTACCAAATTAAAGGCAAATTGCTCTCAAAATCATTGAATAACTCAAAAATTTCATAGAACAACTTCAGAAGATTTAGAAGCAACGTAAGAAAACCCACAAGAGAAGAAAACAATAAACACAATCGATCAAATCAAATCAGATAAATTAAAATACCTGCAAGTGGTCCTTGGTAAGAGAATCGTCTTCTAATACAATAACGTTTTGCTTTAAACTTTGTCAATCACTATTGATTTGGGGATGGAATAATTACATTTGGAAGTTGGGAGTTGATTTGGAAATTGATTTTCAAAATATTGAATGAAGGATTAAATGAAGGACTTTTGGATTTTCCCGTCTATGAAACGAATGATTGAGGCGCGAGAGAGTCAGTTTCATGTTTTGTTGACGTGGCAAAACTAATTTGATCTGGCATCGTGAGAGTAAGAATTGGGTTATTTTTTGGGGTAGCTTTTTGAAAGATTGTGTTTTAATTATATATATAGATATATATATATATATATATATATATATATATATATATATATATATATATATAGATATATAGATATAGATATAGATTATATATATAAATATAGATTTTCCTATCATTTTTATTAATTTTAGAAAAAAAATCCACGTATTTGTCAGCACATTGACTTAAATTATATTACGTATATTGTTTTTGGTTAAATTATATACGGAGTATTTATTTGAGAAGTTAATATTTTGGGCTATGACATGATATGTTTCGTTTCCATTTTATATTTATGAATGAATCAAAAGTCTTTGTATGAAAAATTGTTCGACCATATAAGAACTATTACAAATCGTAAAATTCATTTTCCTTCGGGTTTTTTTGTCAACAACTACCTAAAGTTTACGCCATTTGTCATACGACTACCTAACATTTTAAAATTTAATCATAACTACCTAAACTTTGTTTCCTTTTGTCAGACAACTACCAAAGTGGAAAAATCCGATATTTGGAGTCAAACTCCGGCGTTGACTAACCTTTCACACGTGAGAACTTCATTAAACACTCTTATACAGTTAAAAAAAAACATTACTCCCAAAAGATTTGATTCAAACATTACCTTATTACTTCATAAACCCACAAAACATCCCAAAATTACCACAAAACATCCCAAATTTATAGTCACACTCGAATTATTTGACAACAAAGAGCTACTTGGCATCGTAAAATATGTTGATTAATTGATTTTCATTTAGGTAAAAGAGGGGATTTTGTTGAATTAGAAAAATTAGGGTAAAATAAGGAATTTTAATTTAGGAATGTTTTTGATGAATGAGTGTAAATAAATGAGAAGTAGGTGGGGGAGAGGTTTATATCGATCTTCTTTGGAAGTTCACGTGTGAAAGATTAGTCAACGCCTACTTTGACTCCAAATATCGGATTTTTTCATTTTGGTAGTTGTCTGACAAAAGGAAACAAAGTTTAGGTAGTTATGATTAAATTTTAAAATGTTAGGTAGTCGTATGACAAATGGCGTAAACTTTAGGTAGTTGTTGACAAAAAACCCTTTTCCTTTTAATTAAATTACTCGCGTTAGTTTTGTGTTCATTCCTACAAGTCACGGGAGTTTCGCCCCCCCCCCCACCCCCAGAAAATTCTTTCAAGATCCGCCACTGGTGGTGGCGAGTGTTGGCAGCTTCGAGAACGGGAGTATGGTTGTGTGGCAGTGGCGAGGATGGTTGGGTCGGGGTTGGTGATTATTGGTTGTTTTTAGTTCATTTATTTTAGAATTATTTATTTATATTTTTTTTAGTTCATTTTTTTTATATAAATGTTAATTTTTGAATTATTCATAAGTTTGGTTTTATTAGTTAATTAATTTAGTTTATTTTTAATTTTTTTTCTTTTTGTAAAAAGTTCTTTTTAATAATTGATGGGACTTTTATTTTAAAAATAATCAAACTTTTAGTTTAAATAAATAAATAAAACAACTTAAATTATCAAATTGTAAAACAAAATAGAAGCTTAGTCTATTTATGACCGAAATTCTACATAACAAAATATTTATTATTCCGTAAATAACATATTTAATTTACAATGCATAAGTTAGATTTTTGATAATATATCCATCTAAATTAATTTAACCAAATTAAAAATAGATTCAAAGGAATTTTATGTATTTTTTTCTCCTATTGAGATAACACTTTTTTTCATTATTAACTCAAAATCCAAACAAAATTTGTAATATGGGTACAATTTTTATAGTATATATTATTTGAAATTATATATTTAAAATATAGTACATATAATATTTCGATTGCATCAAATAATATATAATGACCACTAAAATGAATAATGAATTATATACAAGTTGAAAATTCAAACATAAATACTCCGTAATTTATTAACAGACCCCGTAATTTTCATGGGCACTGAACGAATTTTTAATAAAAAGATAATTTTATACTCAAAAACCGTCCATTTAATAATAGGGTTTTTCTCATTTATCTGTCTTATTGGGTTTTCCATTTATCTTTCTGCAGATATTGTATTCCCACTGTACCCCTGAGTTTCCTTTATTAATCCCAACCATAACTATTTATGCTTAAGCCGTCAATTATTACCGTTAAATGCCAATTAGGATGCGTAATTTGCCTACGTGGAGCGCCTAATTTGCCTACGTGGAAGAATTAGTTGTAAATTAGAAGTTGAGTCAATTTATTAACCGTCATTTCTTTCTTTTGATTCAATTTTTTTTAAAACCCTTTGAAACCCTCTTTCACCTTCCTTCCTCTGTTCTCTTCATCTCCTTCCTTTTGCTATTGAACTTTTGCAGTTTATCGTCATTGCAACATCTTCATCGTTGAACTTTTGCAGTTTTTCCTTCCTCTGTTCAATTTTAGGTATGATTTCAGGTATGATTTTGGGTAAATTAAAGCTCAGTGCGATTGAGTAATTAAAGAACTCAGTGTTGGGAATACGATATACGTGAGAATACTAGAAACCCAATAATCTGAAACAGATGGGAAAAATCCAAATTAATTTAACCAAATTAAAAATAGATTCAAAGGAATTTTATGTATTTTTTTCTCCTATTGAGATAACACTTTTTTTCATTATTAACTCAAAATCCAAACAAAATTTGTAATATGGGTACAATTTTTATAGTATATATTATTTGAAATTATATATTTAAAATATAGTACATATAACATTTCGATTGCATCAAATAATATGTAATGACCACTAAAATGAATAATGAATTATATACAAGTTGAAAATTCAAACATAAATACGAGAGTTATTAACAGACCCCGTAATTTTCATGGGCACTGAACTAATTTTTAATAAAAAGATAATTTTATACGAAAAAACCGTCCATTTAATAATTTATTTATAGTATTTTATACTCATCCCCTAGCTAAAAAGCTAAACAAAATAGATTTAGATGAAGAAATATGGACATGTTGGTCATCATCTAAACAAGTCTACAAAATCCCATTCATGTGGCACTTTCCTCTGTCACAACTCTTTTGTTCCCTTGCATATAATAACACTCCCTAAACACAACTCACCCTT
This sequence comes from Dianthus caryophyllus, assembly GCA_023091065.1. NCBI lineage: Eukaryota > Viridiplantae > Streptophyta > Magnoliopsida > Caryophyllales > Caryophyllaceae > Dianthus > Dianthus caryophyllus. Next base: position 21,371,618 of record CM041530.1, on the reverse strand, counting down.
CTTCTTCTCTATTTTAAATTTAAAAATTACAAATATTCCTAACAAATTAAACTAATTAATTAATTTTAATAAACAGACACCTCATAATTCCACACTTTTTTTTTTTATTTTATTTTCTCTCTCCTCCAGTAATAATCAACAACAATTGCTCCCCGTTTCTCTCTCCACCGTAGGTCGCCGCTTCAGATGTCCCCAATTCCGCCGGAGAACGGCGTCGACGCCGACGATGAGCGCGATTACGCCGCCGACGAAGACGATTTGTCCGCCGGAGAAGACGAGGAAGAAGAGCCGAAGCTCAAGTATCAAAGAATGGGCGGAAGTTTGTCGTCGTTGTTGGCCAACGACGCCGCCACTTGCGTCGCCGTCGCCGAACGTATGATCGCTCTTGGTACTCATTCTGGCCTCCTTCACATTCTCGATTTTCTCGGCAATCAGGTAGTAATTATTTTACGACAATTATTGTTTTAATTATTATTTTTTTTAATATTTGTGATGAAGTTTATTGTATGATTGACTTTATTTTTTATTTTTTTTGTGAGAGGAGAATTGAATTTGGGAGTGTGCTGCAAATTGCAAGCGATTTCTGTTGTTTTTTTGTTGATTTGTGTGTTTATGTGTGCTGGAATTTAAGGTTTGTTGAAACGTATTTTCAATTTGATTTGGATGTTGTTGAACCTTCGTTTTCGTCGTGATTGTGTTGGAATGTTTGTAGATTGTCAGCGTTTGTTTGTGTTGATGGTTAATTTGACTGCAAATTAATTCAAACAAGGCTTTGCTGTGCTAGAAATTACTATGCAAAATTATGTATGTATTTGCGTAAATTTATGTTCATAAGGTAGGTATTAAACGAATAATGGATGTATCATATTGGAAAAGTTGATCATGTATCGATTTATCTTAGATACTCGACAATCATCATCGAAAAACTCTAGCTTTTGTGGGTAGAATTGATAGTTGGTCTCTACTTTTGAAGTTCAACAATCATCATACGACACCCTTATAGTGCCCTAGACTGGAGCCTTTTAGGCACAACGGTATAAGCGCTATCGCAGTTGTTTTAAGGGGGGAATAACCTCTTGTCTTTTGGTGGAAGGAAAAGAACATTCATGATTGGATTATACGCAAAAACGTTTTCTAATTTGGCAAAAATGAGCTTTTACGAGGAATATTTGAAAATGAGGTACATAAATGATGTGAGTTATGAAATAAACTTTGGAGTAGTTTCTATTGTTTGACCGCATTTGAGGCTAGAAAGGCTTACACATTAATCATGGAGGTGATCACCCGTTCGTCAGTGATTGCCAATCATATACAAGCATTGAAATCATCAACAATTAGTGAGTATTATACGTTATAGTGTACAATTTCTCGCTTCGTGTTGGCAAAAGACGTTTGGGTTTAATTCATTAAAATTACCAATCAGTACTTTTAACTAAAGATTAGTTTAATCGACATGAGTTACTTCTTTGAGTAATTTACCCTGTTCATACTTTGTACTACTTTCTTCAAGACCAGCTAGTGATTGTGATAGACTGGTAGATATATAATATAGACATAAAGCACCTGACTGATGATTTATTTATTCATCTGAAGGTCAGAAGTTGGATATATTTAAGTTTCACTCTACTTTTTCCGCAGTTAAATGTTTACTTTCTTCCTCTACCAGATAAAGGAATTGCATTCACACAAGGCAGCTGTGAATGGACTTAGCTTTGATATTGATGGCGAATTCGTTGGTAGTTGCTCTGACGACGGATCAGTTTCTATAAGCAGTCTTTTTACCGACGAGAACCGCAAGTTTGAATATCATAGGCCGATGAAGGCTATAGCTCTTGATCCTGATTATTCAAGAAAAGCATCAAAAAGTTTCGTGGCTGGTGGATTAGCTGGCCAGCTGATATTCTACACCAAGAAGTGGTTTGGCTATCAGGAGCAGGTTGGAAACAGTTGCGTAGCTTACTACAAGTAGTATTTGGTTGAGTGAAGGACTATATGATTAATTGCATATATATTTGATAAAGTTTCTCGTTGGAGGACTATGGATTGGTAGAATCTGTGTAGAAGATGAAGCTTAAATTTTTTTTTTTTCTCTACAAAAGGTTTTATCTTATCCATCTTACCTTAATGATTATTTGTTTTCATTATTTTTACAACTCTCAAAATGTTGTCCAATTTCTGAGACTATTTGCTAATTTATTTATTAGGACGTTTTGTTTATTTTATTATTCTATTTTGTCAGTATCTTCTTCACTTTTTATTTCCGATCCCAAAAGATAATTGATGGTAGTCAACCTTTAATGGTTTGGGCCTAAGACTTTATTGTTTTTGTTGTTGCTGCTTCAGATATTGCACTCTGGTGAAGGTCCAATACATGCAGTGGCATGGAGGAATAACCTCATTGCTTGGGCTAACGATGCTGGAGTTAAAGTTTATGACACTGCTAATAGTCAACGTGTGACTTTTATAGAAAGACCTCGTGGAAGTCCTCATCCTGAGCTTTTGCTTCCTCACCTAGTTTGGCAGGTTTGATAGTTTGCAGCAAATAATATTTGTTTAGGGAACAACATCTACAAATGCTTCCATTGTTCTCCGTCGCATTTTCGTACAACTAGATCTTCGGGTATTGCTTCTTCTCCTTTTCTTACCTTTTTAAGCTTCTTTCAGGACGTTGGATTCTTGATAATTGGCTGGGGTACATCTGTAAAGATCGCTTCACTAAGTGGCAATCCCCGTGGAGGTGCTAATGGCTCATATGCCCCCGGACCTGTAATAAGCGTCAGTCACGTTGATATTGTTGCATCCTTCCATACAAACTACTTTATTTCAGGCATTGCTCCGTTTGGTGATTCCTTAGCTATTTTGGCATATATATCTGGGGACGAAGATGGAGAGAAAAACTTCAGTACGACAGCTCCTTCAAGACAGGTATATGTTCCACTTAAATATGAGTCTTTGATAACTTTGATTTAGCCACTTGTGGGGTTGGGCTGATTGCTGTTACAGACTTGTTAGTCTTAAGTACACTTAGATTGGCTGCAATGGTTCCGTGATTTTATTTGGATTTGGCTAACGCTTTGATTAGGCAATTTATTGGGAAGGAATTCAAAAAGAAAAGTTGCAATTTTTGCTGTAAGTTTTGGACTACACTCCTAATGCCCACTTAGTTTTACGGTTGAACCTCAATGATACGTGAACTGCCCTCTTTTCCTTTGTGGTTGTGGCTCAATCCCGGTTTCATGATTTAATATGGTATGTTTGCCTCAAGTTTTGCCCCATTTTTTATTTTTATTTTTATTTTTTATTTTATGAATTTAAGCTGTCTTGTCTTGTTGAAAGAGGGTTGCGTGTGGCATTCCGATGTGCCATTTACTTTGTTGGAGGTGGACATCTGTTGAGGATAGTTAATAATTAATATGACCCGGAAGTCTGATTTTGAGGGATTTTAAATGTGAGGGCGAATGTTGATTTGTCTTTGTCCATGGTTAGAAATGAGAGAACTTATCTTTTTGTAAGGATTACGGACAACACCGGTTACCAATTGGTTTTAAATGCAACCTTCTAGGCTGGAAATAAGTTTTTCCTTCTTTCTTTTGGGTGTGGCTCAGACTCGTTGTCATGGTTTAATATTGAGGATAGTTTTATCTAGAACATATGTCAACAAAATTGGAATAGGGACCAATTAAAAACGGTCTAACCACTGAAATAACAGTCCATACCTTCTGATAGGAGGGTTTTTCATTTTGTCTTTTCATAGGAGCCTCACTCCTTTTCTGTTCATCATTAGGTTGTAACAACTATCCAGCAGAGCCCCCCATTATCTTTGTGAAAGGGAAGCTGAAATTATTCTCTGTCCACAACGTGCTGACACTTCTACGGTTTATGCAGGGTAATGCCCAAAGACCTGAAGTACGTATTGTTACATGGACCAATGATGAGCTTGTAACTGACGCTTTACCAGTTCATGGTTTCGAACACTATAAAGCAAAAGACTATTGCCTTTCACACACTCCACTCTCAGGTTTTCATGTCCCTTCCTTTGTCTTGTTTTATTTGCCCGTAATTTTAATTTTTTTTTTCGACGTTGGGAGGGTGGAGGAGGGTGCTGCAGAATTAGTGGACTGTAGTTACGTGTAGAGTGATATTGATTTGAGATGAGAGTCATGAGACTGGATTTAATATTATTCTTGGCTTGCTCACCTTACTTTAAATTTAATATTTAATATTAAATATTTGTTGTTGGTGTAGGGAGCAGTTACGTAAATGGGCGATGGGCAGCAGGTGATGAGCCATTCTATTACATTGTTTCCCCAAAAGATATAATTATTGCTAAACCAAGGTTGGTCTTGGTGATTCTTCTCTTGCTTGTTTATCTGTTGTGTTTTTGGTGTTCTGATCTTAGACCTCAAACTCCATTTGATTTTGGTGATTGTAAATCTTCTTTAATGGCTGCTCTCTCTTTTCCGTTCCACCCTTTTTTTAGTGGGCAAGGGAAGAAAGACCATGAATCAAGGCCAAAAAAATCGAAATAGTGCACTTCTGGCTGTGGCTTATAGTGTAGGTGATCTGATGACTAGTAAAAAGGAAGGAGATGTAAAAAACTTTAAGGACATTTTGGAGAAAGGACGCTATCACGCTTGACTAGATTGAGAGATAAAATAACCATGTAAGGTTACCGTATGGCTCTCACCAATGCTGGTTCTTTCCCTGTGCGTGCTATTTTCCCGCAAATGTGATGGTATCAAGATTATTCACTGAAAATAATGGATGTTCTGGCTGCTGCTGTTACTTTTCATCTTAAGTAAGTATAATTAGGATGCGTGGTTGGTCCTTCTATGAAGCCTTGTTTGTTCTTCAGTTTTGATCTGTAGGTAGGTCACTCAGTTATTAGATTAAAATGCAGGCATAGAGAATCGGCTATTATATGGTAACATCCCTTAGCTAGTGCCCTGTAGATACAAATGATATTTAGGCTTGGACTGTGTGTGTTTCCTGAAGGTGTGATCATGAAGCACAAGCTCTCTTTCTTAAATTTAGGGGTTGTTTTCTTTGTTTGAAGTTGTTTGAAGTTTTCTTAATTTTCTTAAGTTCTGTGTATTTTTAGTAAGAAGAGTCCTGAACATTTTTGAACTTTTCTTAAGTAATGTTAAGTTTTCTTAAGTGTTTGATTAGATAAGCAAAAATAAGATAAGGAAAACATATCCTTATTGTTTAATTCCATGATAACTTCTTGTTAGAAACCACGTAACTTATTGACTGATTTTGGTTTGCCAATCAGACCTAATATTTAACTCTTGTAGTATATTGCTATCTAAGCTAATTTTCTGGGCAAAAATGTTAACTTGCTTTGCCTGACATGATCGAATCATTTGGGTATGCTTTTGATGAAAGTCTGAAACTAAGGGCCGAATCTTTTCATCTCAAGTTTTCGGAAGTCTGAATTTTTCTTTTCGTCTTAATTTTTCGTGAGTTTGAATTTTTATTAAGTTCAGTGTATTGATGTAATAGAATTCTTGAAGTTTTTTGAAATATTTTGTACGGAGTATTTGATTAGATAAGCACAAATAAGGTGAGGATAACAGATTAACAGGCCCTAACTTTTATTTTTCCCAAATTTTTTCTTTTGCATCATTTTTCCCAATTCTTTTCCCCCTTAAGTACTGTAAATTGATTGACTTCATTCCAAAATTTATTTTTTATTATTTTTCCTCTGATTTGCCTCTTTTCATCCATATTTCATTTATTTCTTAAATTTCCTCCAATTTGCATTTTGTTTACCTTTCTAACGTTCTCTTCTTGATTTATACGGAGTAACTTGTATTTCCCATTTTCTTTACCTCTAATATTCCTTATATTCCCGTTTTATATTCTCTCTTCTTTCCTCTAATTTGCTTCTTTTTTCCCTTGCTTTAATTAGTCCTCTTTTCCTCTAATGTCTCTTTATATCCTCAAATCTGTTTCTTTATTCTTCTAATTGGTACCTTTTGTCTCTAATCTCATTTTGTCTTCTTACTTTTACATCTAATGATCTGATTTACCTTATTCATTGTATTATTCCTTTGTTTACCTCTTTTCTAATTTACCATTTTTCCCCTAATTTGCATTTTCCTTCACCGAGTTGCCTTGTTCTTCTCAAAATAGTGTCTTCTTTGGTCTTCCATTGTATATTTTGCCTAATCACCGTACGGAAAATTGATGGGAATTTCATGGTTTGAAAACTTGGTAAATAAACCAAATGATGGTAGAAGAGTGGGAATTTGACGACTGAACTTTGAATTTGGATCAAAAGAAGATAAAATTGAATTCAGGTAAGGAGTTTGCTGAATAATCAAAATTGGGTAAACAAGGAAGCTAATGTTATAGCAACATGAAAAAAATGAATAGAATGCAATAATATGTGTTGGAGTATTGCCCACATGTGAGAGTCCACATTGATTGTGGAAGAGAGGTTTGTGTACTTTATAAGGTGTAAGGGTCCTCCTCCCATTGCCAATTGGTTTTGAGAAATGTGGATACCCCTGGACTTGTAAAGCGGACTCTCTCTCTTCCACTCGGGTTTGGCCAGGCCCATTTCATGATTCTAACAATATGTAAGTGGGATAACCAAAAGTTGAAAGTTAGGTAGTGCTTAGTAAAAAAGTAAGAAAGTTAAGTAGTCTCAGGTACTTTGAAGGACAAGTTGACTTTTTTCGGCTGGAATGCTGATTTGGATAGTGTGACAAAAAAATGCAGTTCAATGTTAGGTAGAGACCGTAGAGTTAACAAAGAAATAGGTTAATTATAGATACTGACATTATAAAGTCAATGTTATAGAGCTGCTATGTTTTTAAAAATTATTTAAGATTACTAACCTTTAAAGCATTTTATTAAAATTTGCTACCATAGTACATTTTTTTGATGATAAAAAATTTATCTTTTGTCCAGTTTGGGACCAAGTTCTTAAGTTTGTGGACTTTTTTGGGTATATACTTACATGGATCTTCTTCAAGAGCTTTTGTGTAGCAAAACGGTGTGGAAATCATTTTTATCGCCGAAAATGTGTTCTGGACTTCTGGTAGCAAATTTTCTCATTAAATTGCTTTAAGAAGTAGTTATTTTGAAACTTCTTTAAAAGGCATGGAGTAGTTTTTCTGAGAAAACTTGATTCTATAAGGTATCTTTTAATTTATCCTAAAAGAATTTAGATACTACGGAGTACTTCACAAACTAAGGTAAATGTTAGGTAGTATCCCACTCAATAAAAAAAAACCTTGTTTTTCGTTGATTGGATGTGAAATATGTGATTGTCATCAATTTTAGAATGTCCAATTTTTTGCAAGATATTTCAATATAATTTAGATGGAGTCTTTGCCAACGTGAATTTATGATTAAATATCAGGGATGCTGAAGATCATATTAATTGGCTTCTTGAGCATGAGCAGTATGACAAAGCGCTTGCTGAAGTTGAAGCAACACAAGGGAGGAAGGAATTTTTTGAAGAGGTTGGTCTCCCGCTTTTTCGTTGGCCAGCTTTCCCTCATTTTTCTTTAGTCGTGTTTGCACTACTATGACTCCTCCCATTGCTTTAAATTGATTACTTCCCTCTAAAGTTTCCTTGGACTAGCAACTTTATGGTATTACCTTTTACATCATGATCATCTTTCTCCATTTTCAATAGAAGTACTAAAATTTAACTGGATCGGCTTCTAGGTATATCTTATAGATGTAGGATTTTAGTAGTCATTATTCTATTATTCTATTATATTCTCATGAAGTTCTAGGCTAAAATCCATTGATGCCCAAAAATTCATTACGATGTGGAGAATACTTATCCAGAAGGGAGAAAACCTTTCCTTGGGTTTATTGACTCCATTTCATTTTAATTTAACCGCATTCATGTATTTTGTGGCCTCAACTTATGGCCTTTAATATACAATTTCGGATTGTATAAAAACTGTATTTCTCTACTTGGCTTACATTGCTGACCTAATCTAGCACTTGTTTCTTTAAAGTTGTTTGATTATTTTTTTTTCTTTATTTTGTTGTAAATGCTGAAATATGTAGGTGGGATCAAGATACCTTGAACATCTGCTTGCTGAGAAGAAGTATAGTGAAGCTGCAGCATTGTGTCCCAAACTGCTCCAAGGTTCTGCTTCAGCATGGGAAAGGTACTGCAACTTACCTGTGCACAATGTGTGTCATTTTCATTTCTCTAATAAGATTTCGCTTCTTGTCCATAGATGGATTAATCGCTTTGCTCAGCTTCGTCAGCTTCCAGCTTTAGCTCGTTATATGCCGACAGAGAAGCCTAAACTTCGTGATACTTTGTATGAGGTTTGTGGCATAGAAATTTGATGGAATCTGTTTTTCGGCATAGAAATCTGATGGAAATCCATTTTTCATTTCTGTGCAATGCTTATACTAACTATTAAATGCTCTTCTGCTGGTATTCAGCTTGCACTCGTAGGTCTTTCAATGAATCCTGCATACCACAAGGATTTTTTATCACTTGTGAAGACTTGGCCACGGACAGTTTACTCTGTAGTGCCTGTTTTGTCAGAGATAGAGCCTCAGCTCAGAGCTTCACTAATGACTGACCCTTTGAAAGAGGTCATTTCTTGTTTATTTCTGATAATTCAGCTTATAAAATGTATTTCTTCTCAAGGGTTACTTTCCTTTGATGCTGTGTACTCCAGGCATTGGCTGAATTATATGTCAGAACAGGGCAACATGAGAAAGCATTTTCATTTTTTGCTGATGTAAGTCTTTAGCTTGATTTCAAGATATTTTGGTGCATATTGAATATGAACAATATGAAGCTCCTCTTTTCCAATTGAGATTACGCTTTTAGTGACATCAAATATTTGCCTATTTTGCAGCTTCTAAAACCAGATGTTTTTGACTTCATCGAAAGACATAACCTGCACACTGCTGTTCGTGAAAAGGTACAATACTATTACTATTAGGCTGTACTCAGTCTTCATAACTATTTTGTAGAATACTGTTGTATAGCTACTTGTTTTTGTTTGGTAGCATTCACCACACTTTTACATGGATTTTAGCTTTGAATTGAACTATTTGTCCGATTTCTGTGTGATTACATTTTATATTCTGTTTTCTGCCTTATTAGGTGGTTCAACTGATGATGCTTGACAGCAAACGTGCTACCTCCTTGCTGGTCCAACAAAGGGAGCTGATTGCTCCATCTGATGTGGTATCGCAGCTTTTGAATGCTGGAGATAAGTGTGATTTCAGATATTTCTTATATCTGTATTTGCATGCTTTATTTGAGGCCAGTCCTCATGCAGGAAGGGATTACCACGATATGCAGGTATTTTCAGATTTTGGCAGCCACCTTTTAGTTAACTGCATATGTTGAACCGTGATATGATGAGTTGGAAATGGGAACCCTATTACGTTCAGAGTGCCTAGCAAGTAGCAACTAGCAACCTTAATATCCACATGAGGTGATGTATCTCTAAGGTCTTTAGAGGCTCTTAAGTAGACATAATTAATTTGCATAGGTCTATCTTGTCCGGTTGTTCCTGCTGCCTACAGTGCTCCTTTATTCGACCTTGTGTGGCACTCGGTGACTCTGGCATTACATCTTTTATTCTGTTTGTGTCTATCACCCTTACATCAGATATCTGCCTCAGTAATTTGTCAAGTCTTTCATCTGATCAAAATTTTTGCTTTTTCTTGCTTACATATAATAATTTATTTATTATCTGAATCTGCAAATGAAATGTTATCTGCTTCTCATGCACTATCTCTATCTACTGCAGTTTCAGACGTTACAACTTGTGTCTTTTTGTACATCAGCGTCACTACTTGGAGTCCTTATAGATAATACTCTCTCCAGTCCGCTAGATTAGTCCGTTGAGGGTCTACCCCGAATCAAAGAGGTGTAGAAAATATAGGGGTGAATAGGTAATTTTAGGTTTTTTCTTACAAGAGTTTGCGACTAGGGGCCCACTAGAAAGTACAGAGTATAAAGACTACACAATAATTAATTTTGTAAATTGAGATAGTGGTGAATAATTTTACACTCATGTATCTCATTGAGGAAAGAATCATATACTCCCTCCGTCCCGGTGATTTGTTTACACTTTCCATTTTGGGGTGTACGGGTCATTTGTTTACATTTCCAAAAATGTTCATTATTGATGCCATGTGGGGGGTGTTAAATGGTTACTTTGCAAAAAGTGGACCTTCTTTGTACTTTTAACATTATTTTTTCATTTTTTTCATTATTTTTCTTTTCACGTGCATAAAGTAAATGTAAACAATTCACTGAAACGGAGGGAGTACTTGCTATGTCTTGGTTCTGGATATAGTGGAATAAAGCAGAATGACTCGCTGACTCACTTCTTTTATCGCGAAGTACGGGTCATTTTATTCAATTATTGAGACAATCTTCACCTTGGGCCATTTTGAAACAGCCTCTCTATGTTAAACAACGCAGGGGTAAGGCTGCGTACATCTGACCCCCATTACCTCGCAACGGGAGCCATTGAGGCTAGGGATGTCATTGGGGCGGAGCGGGGGCGGGGGAAGGGTCCTCCACATCCGCATCCACCACCAAAAACCTACCTCCACCTCCGCCCCATCACCCATGGCGGGGGATCATCCACCCTCCACCACCCGCCTGGCGGGGGTTTTATTAGATCCACACCCGCCCCAGGCCCGCCTACACCCGCCTCCTCTGCACTAGAAACCCGCCCAATAAAATTGCAATCATAACGAAAATTTAAGTAATTTTTGTCGAAAGTTGTAAATTACCAATGGCAATTACTAGTCTTATATATATGAAAGACTTTTAAAATTCGAAACTAAAAAAACAATCCGACACCCCCAACTTTAACAAATGGCAATTACTCTTATAATTTAAGAAAAGAAATTAGATAATATTATTCTTTTTATAAAAGATATTTATTTTTTATTAGACACGGGTGGAGGCGGGGCGGGGACGGGGCGGAGTTTTTGTGAAATCCACCTCCGCTCCACGACCTGCGGCGGAGGACACTTTCAACATCCACCACCGCTCCACGACCCACCAAACCCTCCTCCATCTCCACCCCAACTGGGGCGGATGCGGAGCGGGACCCGCATTTACCCGCCCCATTGACATCCCTAATTGAGGCACTAGGATAATGTTGTTGTTGTTGAGATAGTGGTGATAAGGATAGTGTAATAATTTGATTCATAAAGAATTCGTTGAATTAGTTATAGGAATAAAGAATACAATGCCTAGAAATGAGAAATAGCGATAGTTCACCAAGATGAAAGGTGTATAGATTATTATTACTCATACAGACATATTCGATTTTAACCCTTAGTCCAATTTCCAAAATTTTCTTTTCCGGAAAGAAATTCCATCTGGAAAGTCTAAAACACCCGTATAAAAATCAACTGTGTTCCTTCTACTACCAATAATCCACATGCAATTTGTTTCAAAACTTTTTGATGTAATCTATACTCTTCCTACTTTGCTTTTTCCTAAAATTTCAAATGTCACAGGGTTAAATGAATGGAGGCAAGATTCTATTTTTGATTGAACTCATTCATAGCAGATGGGTTTTCTGTAATGTTCAATTCAAGCAGATCCAAAATTAGTGGCCATAGATTGTAAATTGTGGAATGAGGGGATGTAATGTTATTGAGTTTAGATATCATTCGAGTGTTTGACAGTCAAATTAATCCTGCGTTTTTTTTTTTTTTTTTGCTGAAGTGTCCCTGATTTTAGTCATTAGAGCAATTCATGATCCTGCTCTTAAAACTTAGTCAAGTTTTCATATCTGAAAGGTCTGTTCTTATTAATTTTTGATTTTATGCTAATAGGTGGAGCTATATGCAGATTATGATCCCCAGATGTTGCTTCCCTTCCTTCGTAGCAGTCAGCACTATACGCTGGAGAAGGTTAGCATATTTGTTGCTAGTTCTTTAAAATAAAAACGTCACAATGAGTTTGAATATATTCTTAATATTGCCCATGGTTCAGGCGCACGACATTTGTGTGAAAAAAGGTTTTCTGAAAGAGCAAGCATTCATTCTTGGACGAATGGGAAATACGAAACAAGCTCTTGCCGTTATTATTAATGATTTGGGTGATATGGAAGAGGTAAATTGCTCTTATCTGTTACAGTTTCTAGGTTCCAAAACTGATGAAATATGGGTTTTATTTGGATATATAGCTGTTTTTAAAAGAGCTGTGGTTGGCTGCTTGCAGGCTATAGAATTTGCTAGCTTGCAAAATGACGATGATGTATGGGAAGAATTAATCAAGCAATCAACCCAGAGGCCAGAAATGGTAATTATTACGTTTTCTTGAGTGAGATATTTTCCTTGATGATTATGCTTGCAAAAAACTGTTCTTCGTAATAAAAGATACAGAGTTTATTTTTCTCAAGACAAACAATGATAAATCTTGTTTTTCCTGATGAAGAGTACTAAGTTTTTCTTGATTTTCTATTTTGACAGCCGTGATTTCTGTTATTGACAGGTTGGTATGTTACTGGAGCATACCGTTGGCAATCTTGATCCGCTTCATATCGTAAATGTTGTACCTGATGGACTAGAGATACCTCGGTTAGTTGTCATCTGCTCAAATTTAAAGATTTCGTTTGCTAGCTTCTATGGATATTTCCGCCTTCTCTAAAATCTAGTTATTGCATCCTCGGATTGAATAGTCATGTTTTTGAGCTACAATATTAGGAATTCCTCCTCTTTCATCTGTGTTGTAAAAAAAGAGGATCACAGAATGATGTTAGGATTGTTGTGTAGATTGTGGGAGTATCACGAGTAGAGCGGTCGTTTTGATAAGCGAGTTTATCCAAAGTACCTAAATTCAGTGAGCATTGTATGTGACGAACTGACATCCTATTACAGCACTAAAATTTATCTTGAAAAGCATAGTTTGTTGACTTCATGAGTTATGAGGATGGGACCTGCTTGTTTCCTACCGTTAATTCAGTCATTTGTCTCAATTCCATGATTGACGTTGTTTTGTCTGTTAACAACGTTCAGGCTTCAGAGGGTTAGTTTTGCGCTAAAAAATAATTACCCTTAACTGCTGTTCTTTATTAAAAGTTTCTGCTAATCAAGTGATACCATTAAGCGGATAAAGCATTTTTCTTTTTCGCTGGAAGTGATGTGACTTTTGTGCACTGATCTTTTGTTCAAATCTTTGTTTTCGGATTTTCGTGGACCCTATTTTCTAGGACATCAGTTTAGAGTGGTCATCGAAGTGGTCATCACAACTGCATTAATAACCTTAGTCATTTACGGTCTTACTCGTTTATTTGTTTGACTTGTGCAGCCTTAGAGACCGTCTTGTCAAAATCATTACCGACTATAGAACGGAAACTTCTCTCAGGCACGGTTGTAACGATATTTTAAAGGTAAGCCCACATAACAGTCTCCTCTCTCTTTCCGAACCGTACTCGTTATGACTGAACTAACCCTGGTTATTTCACGTCCTCAATAGACCGACATAGTCAATCTTTTTGTCAAATGCTACAAAGAAGCAAGACATGCTATTTATATCAGCAACGAGGAAGAGGAATCACGAAATAAACGAGACGATAAAAGGAAATCTGAGACTTTCGCAAGGGCACAAAGTCTAAGTTTAAGAAACATGGACTTGAAGTCGAAAACTAGAGCAGGCGGAAGGTGTTGCATGTGCTTTGATCCTTTCACCATCCAAAGCGTCTCTGTTGTCGTCTTCTTTTGCTGTCACTCTTACCATATGAACTGTTACACGGATTCCGCCAATACGTTTAGTGACGATCAAGATGACCGGGATGATTCCGGTTATGGCGAATATGACGACGATGAAGACGAGAATGACGGAAGGCCGTCGGGGTCCCCTCGGATGCGGTGTATCCTATGTACTAATGCAGCTAGTTGATACTCATTCTCTAGTTTGCTGTATTTTTTTTGTGTATTCTTACGTGTTTATAGCAAGTTTTTTTTTATCTATTTTTCCGTTTCAAAATTGTGGGAGTAATATAGAGAGTTTGCTTCGTTTGTGATTCCAGCTTTCTCCGCGAGCCAAGTTTTTGATGATCGTGTTGGTCTGTTGTATCTTGTATCCCTAGTAGTTTAACCTTTACATTCATCCTATTTTTGTCGCCACGATTGTTTTTGATGGTCAAACAATGTCAACTAATCGATCAGTACCATGATAGATATTGTAATAGACGAGAGTGACACGTGTTTATTCTGATTCCGGTGTAGGAGAGGACTTGGTGCTACTATTAGCCCGTTTCCTGAGTACCTTTAATGCTCCCATTTGAGCATTAGATAAGTTAGACGGTGACTTCTAACTAAAATATTATCGTTAACGTGTCACATAACTAAATTATCACACTGTAAATTTGCGAGAAATTTCTTATCCAAAGTAAAAAATTCCTTTCCTTCAATTTACTCACTCCATTTTCCTTTTTGACACACGTGATCTTATTTAATACTCCCTCCGATTCATCAGATTCTTAACATTTACATATGGCACAATAATTAAGGAAAGCCAAAATTGTAGAAGAATGTGGGTAACAAGTGGGAGTATTTAATTGTGAGATAAAAAACTTTCAAAAAAGGGAAATGTTAAGAAATGGAAAATCACCCCAATAAGGAAAACGTTAAGAATCTGGTGAATCAGAGGGAGTACGTACGGAGTATTCTTTAATACTCCCTCCATTCCACAATTTTCTTCCCACTTTCTCTAAAAGGAAATTCCACTATCTTCTTTCCATTTCTATTTTTGTCAATTTTTAACTAATCTTATCCATCCAATCTACTTTATCATCTTTTTACTTTAATCTCACTCACACAATTCACTCACCTTAATTTTTGAGCCAAACTAAAAGGGGAAGAACATTGTGGAGTGGAGGGAGTATAATTTTTGACGCATTTGTTGATGTCTGTTCCTTTTATTAATTTTTTTTTTTTGTCAATTTCATTGAACTATATTTTATGTCACATATATAGAAAATTAGAAATATTTCAAAGATTTTTTATAATCGAAAATGTCAGAATTTAGTGACGAGGATGAAGATATACTGAGCAATAAATTATTAACTGGAATAGAGGTGTACATTGAGTAAGTCTGGTTCACAAATCACACGCTATTCAGCATATAGCGTGTTTTATGAGAATTCACACAAATAGAAGATTAGGACGGGAGACGGGGAGAGTAAGTGAAATGGCGTCTTCAATAAGACCCACCCACCATGTTGAGAACTACTCTTACTTTGATTTTACATAAATCTTGTAATGCACGTACGCGACAAAATAGTAGGGTTTCTATTTCAAAAAACACCGACCGCGTGTTGAGGCGTTATACTTTCTCATTCGAACTTTCAAATAAAATACAATTGAAGTAAACGGAACTAATATGATTGGAACTGAATACACAAATCAGTCATTGGTCAAAAGTTTTAGGATTACAAGTTTCGCTCTGTTTCTGTCATATTTCGGGTTTTCCGGTTTTGACCAATTTGAACCGAATCGATATCAATACAATTTTTTTTACGAGAGATATAATTTAAAAAAGATTTATAGAAATTATTTAGATTGCCTAATTTCACATTATTACTCTAAAATTAGTACATATATCACCTTCATAAATTTAAGGATATTACTTTGTAAGTTTGTACTGTATGATTAAGTACAAATTTCAGTATGATTCTTGTACGGTCTGTTGGTAATTTAAGATTAATTACCAGTTCATTTTAGCGTTATTCGGTTTGGTTCAAAGATGGGCAAACTTTGAAATAATAAAGTGGGTTCGGGAAGTACGGGGTGTACGCTCGCTTATTTATTTACGAGTTCGCAGAATAGTCGCCTTTCGAACGACTATACGGGGGTAAAATACTGCATCATACCCTGCATTATACCCTATTCTTTATCTATAAATACGATAGAGAATTCTGATGAATTTTTAAGAAAAAAAAAAAAAGATCAAAAAGTTATTCATCTTTGATTACAAAAGCAATTACACATAAAACTCCAAGTTATATCTCAGTTTTTCGTGCCGAAAACCGAGGACACCGTCTTATCTCTGTAGAAAATTCGGTACAACCCGGGCACTAATATACGGGTCGAATTGTTCTATAAGGAAAGCGCAAGCGATTCGGTGTGTTTTTCATTGTTAAATTTCGTTTCCAGTAAGTTTGATATAACAATCTTATAGAACAATTTTTTCAATATACTGGAAGATGTCGACAGTGAAAGAGATGACAGAGAAGATTAGTAAGTTAGAGAAATTCGAAGGTGTAGATTTTAGGAGATGGCAGAAAAAGATGCATTTTCTTCTTACGACTCTAAAAGTGGTGTACGTTCTGAGCACTCCTGCGCCAGAAGCGGATGATGACAGTACAATGGAGGATTTAAGGAAAAGGAACAAGTGGGATAATGATGATTATATATGCAGAGGCCACATCCTGAATGGTATGTCTGACTCCCTGTTTGATATTTACCAGAATGTCAGTAGTGCAAAAGAACTGTGGGATATGTTAGAGTCTAAATATATTGATGAAGATGCATCGAGTAAAAAGTTTCTAGTCGGAAATTTCATGAATTATAAGATGATTGATAGTAGGCCTGTTATGGAACAATACAATGAACTTTTACGTATTTTGGGTCAATTCGCCCAACATAATATGGAGATGTCAGAGTCTATTTCTGTGTCGAGTATCATTGATAAACTTCCACCAAAGTGGAAGGACTTTAAACATGCATTAAAGCACAAGAAAGAGGAGATGACTCTTGTCGATCTCGGTAAAAGTCTGCGCATTGAGGAATCCTTAAGGGCGCAGGAATCTTGGAGAGGTAATGATACGGGAAAGACGTCTGTTAATATGATGGAACATGGTGAATGTTCCAATTCCGAGAAGAGGGGTACTAAACGCCCTAATCCCAATAATAACAAATCTAACAATTCGAACAAGAAGTTGAAGAAGGGATGTTGGATATGCGGTAAAAGTGGTCACTTCAAACGTGACTGTCGTTACGCGAAAAAGGGAGGAGCAGGAAAGGTGAACAACGGAAAAGGGCATAAGGACCAAGGATCTAAGGATCAAGGTCCTTCCGAAAAGCAAGGTACGAATCTTGTTTGTGATATCTTTTCTGATGGTAATTATATTCCATATATACCTGAAGCATTTTTTATGCAGGATGATGCCATTGCATGGTGGATTGACTCGGGAGCCACAAAACACGTTTGCAAAGATCGTGGATGGTTCACAAAATATGTTGCCGCTGAAGATGGGGACATAATCTATATGGGGAACGAGTCAACCGCTCCAATTCTCGGAAAAGGCGAAGTTGTATTGTTGTTTAGTTCTGGAAAATCTATTTGTTTAAAGAATGTATTGCATGTACCTAGTGTTCGTAAAAACTTAGTTTCTAGTGGACAATTATCTAAGTGTGGTTATAAACAAGTTATAGAATCTGATAGATATGTATTATCTAGGTGTGGTTTGTTTATAGGCTTTGGTTATTTAAGTAATGGTATGTTTATGTTAAACCTTAAGTATGATCATGTAAATAATATGAATAATGGTTGTATGGATGTGAATAATGCTTTAGTGTGTTCCGATGTTGATGTATCTTCTTTGTGGCATGCTCGTTTAGGCCATGTTCATTATAAACGTTTGTTGTTAATGTCTAAAAATGCTTTAATTCCGCTTTTTGATATGACTACAAAGAAGTGTAACATATGTATGTTAACAAAGATAACGAGACAACCTTTTCCTTCTGTTAAAAGATGTTCTGCAATGTTAGAACTTATTCAT
Organism: Dianthus caryophyllus; assembly: GCA_023091065.1. NCBI lineage: Eukaryota > Viridiplantae > Streptophyta > Magnoliopsida > Caryophyllales > Caryophyllaceae > Dianthus > Dianthus caryophyllus. The sequence continues at coordinate 21,353,847 of CM041530.1, read as the reverse complement.
AGCGATCTATGTGATTTCCATTCTTCGCCATCTTTAGGAAATAAGAAATATGTAGTAACATTTATTGATGATTATACACGTTTTTGCTATATATTCTTATTACATACTAAAGATGAGGCAATGAGTAAATTTATTCTCTTCAAGAATGAAGTAGAATTACAACAATCTACTTTGATAAAGAGGATGCGAACAGATAGGGGAGGAGAATATTACGACCCTGTCTATTTCGGTTCATGTGGAATAATACATGAAGTGACGGCTCCGTATACACCACAACAAAATGGTATTGCGGAGAGGAAAAACAGAACTCTTAAAGAAATGGTTAATACCATGTTGTCTTACTCGGGTTTAAGTGATGGATTTTGGGGCGAGGCCATGTTAACGGCAAGTTATTTATTAAATAGAGTCCCAAATAAGTGTAACGTTGTTACTCCTTATGAATTATGGTATAAAAAGAAACCAAACTTGAGTTATCTTCGGATTTGGGGTTGTCGGGCAGTGGTTAGACTTCCCGCACCCAAGATTAAAACCTTGGGTGAAAGAGGTATTGACTGCATTTTTATTGGATATGCCGAACATTCTAAGGCGTATAGGTTTTATGTAATAGAACCTAATGATGCAGTTGCGATTCATACCGTCATCGAGTCTAGAGATGCTATCTTTGATGAGACTCGTTTTTCTACTATACCAAGACCGAACATGTTAACTCCTAGCAATGTTGGGAAAGACGATAATAATATCGTTGAAACTAATAAGATTGATATATCTCAATCTGATTCACTTGAACTCCGTAGGAGTAAAAGAGATAGGAAAAGGAAATCATTTGGAGATGACTTTCAAATTTATTTGGTTGAAGGCTCCAGAGATGAAGTAGGATTCCAATATTCGTATTGTTATCATATCGATGAGGATCCTAGAACATTCGATGAGGCTATGAAATCTCATGATGTCTCGTTTTGGAAAGAAGCCATAAATGATGAAATGGATTCTATTATGGGAAACAACACTTGGGTTCTTACTGATCTCCCTCGTGGGTGCAAACCTTTGGGTTGTAAATGGATCTTCAAAAGGAAGATGAAGGTGGATGGTACAATCGACAAATATAAAGCTCAATTAGTCATCCAAGGTTTTAGGCAAAAGCAAGGTATTGATTATTTCGATACATATGCTCCTGTTGCTCGAATTTCCACTATTAGATTGTTGATTGCTTTAGCCGCTATTAACAATCTAGTGATCCATCAAATGGATGTTAAGACCGCATTCTTAAATGGAGATTTAAATGAAGAAATTTACATGAAACAACCAGAAGGTTTCGTTATGCCGGGAAATGAGCATAAAGTATGTAAACTAGTGAAATCATTGTATGGACTTAAACAAGCTCCTAAACAATGACATCATAAATTTGATGAAATTGTTTTGTCAAACGGTTATATGCTGAATCAATCAGACAAATGTGTCTATAGCAAGTTTGATAATGCCGGTAAAGGTGTTATAATATGTCTGTACGTTGATGACATGTTGATATTTGGTACCGACCAAAAACAAGTTGATCTTTGTAAAGCTTTTCTATCATCTAGCTTCGCAATGAAAGACATGGGGGAAGCTGATGTGATTCTAGGAATCAAAATCAAACGAAATGACAAAGGGATATCTTTGACACAATCTCATTACATTGACAAAGTGTTAAAGAAATTTAATTGTGAAAATTGTACTTCTGCTACAACTCCTATGGAACCTAGTTTGAAACTTGTTTCAAACAAAGGTGAAAGTGTTTCACAGCTAGAATACTCTAGAGTGATTGGTTGTCTAATGTATGCCATGACATGCACTAGACCAGACATAGCTTTTGCGGTAGGCAAACTTAGTCAATACACAAAGAATCCGAGTACACTGCACTGGCAGGCAATTACTCGTGTGTTGAGGTATTTAAAATCTACCAAAAACTATGGACTAACCTATACGGGTTATCCTTCAGTACTAGAAGGGTATTCTGATGCTAGTTGGATAAATAACGTCGAGGATCATTCTTCAACAAGTGGCTGGGTATTTTTGCTTGGAGGTGGTGCCATCTCTTGGGCATCCAAAAAGCAGACATGTATCTCGAGCTCAACTATGGAATCAGAATTTATTGCCTTGGCAGCAGCCGGAAAAGAGGCAGAATGGCTAAGGAATTTGATATATGAAATTCCATTATGGCCAAAACCGATATCACCCATAGCTATACATTGTGATAGTGCAGCTACATTGGCTAAAGCTTATAGTCAAGTGTATAATGGAAAATCGAGACACATAGGTGTTCGACATAGCTCAATACGTGAGCTGATAACTCATGGAATGATATCTGTTGTATTTGTGAGATCTCAACAGAATTTAGCTGATCATTTGACCAAGGGATTAGCTAAGGACTTGGTTATAAAGTCAGTTGACGGGATGGGTCTAAAACTCGTATAGATCCTTAAAGGTAGGATACCCAATTCCCTTCTAATACAATGTTAGAAGCTGAATTCAATGTGGAAGGCCTATTTTTATGGATTGAAACACTCGAACATATGTCCCGAAGGTGAGTGTTTGGACTTGCATGTAGTAAGGTTGAAGTTTATTTCTTAATTGATCTTTTGAAAAAGTGTGTTTGCAGGGACACGATGGAAAAGAATCAACCTATGTGAACATGAAGTACAGCCGCTTCAAAGGAGTTTGGGTTTGGCTCCTGAAATGTTCATGAATAGATAAAGGACACTAGGCTTGTAAATAAAGTGTCGGTATTGTAACTTTTGGAGTTTATTTAATTTATGTGTGGATTATCTTCATGTATTCATTATGTGTAATAAGGGTTCAATGCTTAGTCACACCCTGATACTCGAATATTTGGAACGTGTAATTCACTATGTGGAAATTCAATCTTCGTGATATTTTCATTTATGCATAAATTGGTATGTCTGTTTGGTTATTTATATTTAAACCTAGAATTACGCTTAAATGGGGGAGGATTGTTGGTAATTTAAGATTAATTACCAGTTCATTTTAGCGTTATTCGGTTTGGTTCAAAGATGGGCAAACTTTGAAATAATAAAGTGGGTTCGAGAAGTACGGGGTGTACGCTCGCTTATTTATTTACGAGTTCGCAGAATAGTCGCCTTTCGAACGACTATACGGGGGTAAAATACTGCATCATACCCTGCATTATACCCTATTCTTTATCTATAAATACGATAGAGAATTCTGATGAATTTTTAAGAAAAAAAAAAAAAGATCAAAAAGTTATTCATCTTTGATTACAAAAGCAATTACACATAAAACTCCAAGTTATATCTCAGTTTTTCGTGCCGAAAACCGAGGACACCGTCTTATCTCTGTAGAAAATTCGGTACACCCCGGGCACTAATATACGGGTCGAATTGTTCTATAAGGAAAGCGCAGGCGATTCGGTGTGTTTTTCATTGTTAAATTTCGTTTCCAGTAAGTTTGATATAACACGGTCTGTAGTCCATTAAATTACACTATTTTGGTTCCAACTCATTCTTGAACCGATGAAATCTCCTAATGACGTGTTTGTTTATTTATACTAAAACCTTATTATGGAGTACTTTAAATTAAAAAAAAAAAAGTTAAACTTTAGCTTAGAATGATTATACAAAGTATTTTTTGTTTGAATTTATTAAATTTCATTCACCCGGCTCTGTCTAATAAGAGTTCAACTACTTGACTCTCCGCAATTTAAATATATTCCTGTTGTTGGCGCTTTTTAATCCTTATGAAAGAGCACGATATTAGCACGGACAATCTAACTTGTGTTTTTATGAAATGACAAGATGATTGATTTGAATTAGCCAAATACCGAAAGACAAATCTATGGACACCATCTTGATAAACAAGCTTATCCTAACACTTTATGTTACTCCCTAACATATGTTTTAGAGTTGAACGAAATCCACGGCCTGCATGAACTGATCCACGGAGTTTATGAGACAATGCAATTGATGGACCCACTACCTTAACACTCCATATCCCGCGCCCCAGTTGATTCCCCAAGTGGAATCATCACTACCCATGTTTTATTGTTTATTTCTAAAAACTACGGAGTATTAGTATTCCTATATGTATTTAACATAGGCAAATACTTGTGTGAGACAAATCTTACAATAAACTTATTGTAAGACCTCTCATACAAGGGGTGGTTACTTTTTAAATTTATTTTTTTTTTATTTTTTTTTTAATAACTTTTGTGTGTTGTGTCTTACGTTAATTATCGTAAGTACGGTCTTACAGAAGAATTACTGTTTAACATATTAGCATCGAATAAAGTTTAACAACTTTTTCAAAAAATTATCTCATATTAATAACCTAGACAATAATATTTTAAAAGGGAAAAATGGTACAAATTTAGTGACATGATTGATTATGATATTCTTTGGTTATAAAAAAGTAAAATAACAACTTTGTAAAATTCAAAACTTAAAACAAAATTAACAAATCCCATATTTATTTCATGTCAAGTTGAAAACTAAATGTCTCACTCATCCAAATGACATCCTACCATGCAAACGTATACAAAAGGGTGACTATCAGTTAATTGTACCATCTGTTGACATATTCAATTTGAAATTACTTCTAATCATGACCCCCTAAGTAAAACATGCCACAAAATATAACAGTTAATCCAGAAAAAACACATGTTATAACATATACGTAGTAACTTCTATTAAACTATTATAAATGATCAGACTCGATAATAACCACAATAAAATATCATTTTTACAATTAACCTGTTATACTTATGATCTATACAAGTGTTTACTTGAATAGTTGCAAAAGCCAAATGGTTTCATTATAACAAAAAAAAGATTAGGAATTTGTTATTACCATTATTTACTAATTTCTCCAATCTAGTCAATGCTATATATTTATTTTATTCACGTACATTTGCACGTTTTCACAAAATCATGTGAATCTGATTAACTCAATTGCACTTGCAAAACTAATACTCATATACTCCCTATAGGGGTGTAACCGAGCCGATCTGATACCGAGCTCATGTGGGCTCGGGATCGGCTCGGAAAAATTTTCCCGAGCTCGGAATCGGCTCTGAATTTACCGAGCTCAAAAATTCAAAGCTCGAAATCGGCTCAGAAGAAGTCTCGAGCTCGACTCGAACCCAATTCGAGCTTTGTTGGATATTATTTTCAACTTTTTTTTTTCAATATCCATTAAAATAACTATCTATATAGCCATTTTATTAATATATTTTATTAAAAAAATTGATCAAATGATATTACAAATAAAAAATATATATACTTGTAGCAAAATTTAATGTATATATATAGACTAAATTATATATAAAAATGAAAACGAGCCCAAATACGAGCTTCCGATCCGAGCTTTACTAAGCTCTAATCGCCTTGATTTAGCCTAATCCTACTTTCTAACTCTGCCCAAGATCACTTTGGACCGAGCTCTGAGCCGAGCTTTGACCGATTTGATTCTCGAGATTAGTACTCTCGATCATTTACAATTTAACTCCCTCTATTCAAAACCAAAGTGCACTTATGCTTTATGCATTAGTTTTAAGTAAACGATTTTATTATAATATTAAAAGAAAAACTAGTGGGAAGAAGATATTAGTATTTAACTAGTGTAGTTCCCGTGCAATGCACGGTTTTTATAGGTTTTGTATAATTATGTTGCCGATTATAATAAAAAAAATGTTTTAGAAAAAAAAAATTATAATATAATACTCTATAAGATATGTATGTTAAAAAAAAAAAAAGTATAAGAGTATTTTCTAGTTTTAATAAAAATTTAATCAAGTAACAAATGTTTTAGATTATTTTCTTAAATAGCGTAATTATTTTCTATGAAAAAGTTGGTTGAGTGTTTTCTAATTTAAGTAGAATACATAACGATACGATATGATATAATTTGTCATTGTGAATTATTGAATTACATTTTTTTCCTAAAACATACATTTTTTTTTGTGTTCTTTTCCAAAGATATATTGTACTTAATTTTTTCCAAAAATTCATCATATTTTGACATAATTGTGCATATGTAGTCCTAATTTTGAGAAATTTAATTTGGTTTCCTAATTTGTTCATTATGATTTCTTAAATTATTTATCTGATTTTTTAAATTATAGGTTCCTATTTTATTTTTTTTTTGGAGCACAATTGGTGAGAATAGAGAAGAAGTTTTGTGGAAGATAATTGGAGAACTGGAGGATTTGGGGTTAGATTTGGGCCAACGGGATTTTACTTATAAATTTGTTACTCCCTCTATTTCTTTTTGTTCTTCCCATTTCAATATGGAACAAATATTAAGGTGGAGAGGTTGTGTGGGTGAGATTAAAGTAGAAAAATAATAAAGTAAATTGTGTGGATGAGATTGGTTAAAAGTTGACAAAAATAGAAATGGGAAGAAGATAGTGGAATTTTCTTTTTGGGATAGTGGGAAGAAGATAGTGGAATGGAGGGAGTATTTTACTGTCGAAGCCCAAGGCCCATTAAGTTGAGCGGGAAAATTTTAAGAGGTGGTCTTTGTTTTAGTATAATTAAGATTTTTTTTTTGGAGCACAATTGGTGAGAATAGAGAAGAAGTTTTGTGGAAGATAATTGGAGAACTGGAGGATTTGGGGTTCGATTTGGGCCAACGGAATTTTACTTATAAATTTGCTATTTTACTGTCGAAGCCCAAGGCCCATCAAGTTGAGCGGGAAAATTTTAAGAGATGATCTTTGTTTTAGTATAATTAAGATGTTATTTGTAGTGTATATGTGGGTCCTATTAATATAATACGGAGTAGTGTTATTGAGTCCCTTATAAAAATCGGACAAAATATCTACCATCTAAAGTCTAAACTCAGCCAAAGAAAACAATATATCAAATCCTTTCGAAAAAAACAAAAAAACAAAACAAAAATAAATAAAATCAAAAACTAGCGAACCAAAAACCATCGACTAAAAAAAAAAAAATGGACGCTTTAGGCGGCGGCGGCGGCGTGGGGTGGTGGTCAAACCACCCATTCAACCACCTTCGACGGCGGATGAAACGGCGAAGAGAGAGAGCCTCGTCGTCGGAATCCTCACACCAAGCCGCCGCATCTAAACCGGGTTTCCGGTTTCCGATAAAGCATGCAATGACCGCCGGTTCACTTGCCTTCGCCGGAGACTCCATCGCTCAAATTTCTTACCGTTGGAAATCTCTTAAAACTGATCCCTCAATCTCTGATGAGTTTAATAAGGTTTCATTTCTTCCCACATTTTTCTTTTTTTACTGAAAATTGAGTTTTTAGACATTTGAATTTGGTATTGAAAGTATGTTTACGATAAGGGTATTTTAAAAGTTATCGTCGAGTTTAGGATTACCACGTAAAATTCAGAAGAATGCGCTGATAAAAAGTAAATTTTGTTGGGTGAGACTGTCTCACGGTAATATCAAATAGTATAAAGTTGATATCTTGAGAGTTACCACGTAAAAATAATTACTCAATATTGGTCTTTGGTCATGTTAGCGTGAGACGGTTTTATAGGAGATTTACGGGAAGTTAAAAAGTTCGTTACTTGGCGTAGAGCTGATTTCGTTAATTATAATAAATTGTTTACGTTTTTGTTTTGGGTTTAGTTTCGTTTTAGGAATAAACAAAGCATATGCAATATTTTGAAAGTAATTTACGTGCAAGTGTATATACTCCTTATGGTTCGAGAAATAAGTCGATTTTTGAATTGAATTATGTACCTGTGTTTAGTTTGATTGTGATTGTGAGGTTGATTGTTGATTGTGGAATGTATTTGTGGGAATAAGTTTCGGTTATACGAGTTTTGACATCGGTTTCAGTGGATGTGCACGCACTGTGTAAACAATAACCATTTCTGAGTCTTGTAACATCAGCAATGTTATGTCTCTTTTGCACTTTTTTTTTAGTTTATGATTTATCCGATAATTGTAATCATTACTTGAACTTACACCTCCTCAGCTCATTCATCCCTGTGTAATTTTAGTAGGTAAAATGGATTAGTGGTTAGGTAAGTGGATTAACGTCAAATCAGTGTTGTACATGCTGTAAAGGCGTGTGTCGTATGTCTGTCGTAAATCTAAAAGTCTCTGGAAATGAGGTGCTGCCTCATTTAGTCTACGTTCCTATGGCAAACTGTTCTATGGTTGTTATTTCATTAATCACAGGTCATAGATATACAATCACGGTTTGATAACACATTTATCGGCTTTAGATGCTGAGTTTCTGATGTCTATTGAATGTTATCAAAAGTAAATGTTTAAATTGGATATTTAGATGCCGGAAGAGCTGTACTGATATACGGAGTACTTTTTACCCTTGAGATTGTTTGGAAGTTCATTCTCCTTGGCGTCTTAGCCAATAGGTAAATAGGACGCTGAGATAGATTGAATCGTAATAACCCAAAATCTACTGTCATTTCTTCTATGCCCTTTTCTAGACAAAAATCCATCGTCTAAAAAAAAAAAAAACAATAAAGTACTTTAGACGCTTCTCCTAATAAATCTATGATCTGTTGATAATAAATTGACCTGTGCTCGAGTACAATGTGAAGGTGCCTTGCAGTTTACACGTTGGTTCATACAGCCATGGGACTATCCCTTAACCACAAATACCAGAAATTATGATTTATAACTGCATGAGTTTAAACCGTGAAATTAAGCATTCCTAGGCTAGAAAATAAGGTTATCAAATGATCAAATTTTATGATAATTATTTTGGATTCAAGAGAAAGCTAGTATCCTGTAGCGTTGTTTTTTTCGACTTCATGTGTCATATAAGAATCCATAAATAATCTTCTGAAGTTAGTGAAGATCAATTAGCTGTATGTGTCATGATCGGCACACAACTTCAAATCAATTAGCTGTACTTGGTTACCTGCTGAAACGTAATACAATCATTTTGGCGTTTTCTATGTTTACTACAAATCTTATACGACGCAGTTGACTGAACTTTGGGGGTTTTGTTTCAGGATTTCGTTGCAAGTCTTTTATCTGATCATGATTGGTTACGCGCACTTCGTATGACTTCCTACGGATTCTTATTCTATGGTCCTGGATCTTATTTGTGGTATCAAATGCTGGACCGTTATTTGCCTCAACCAACAGTTCAGAACCTTTTGGCAAAGGTATGATATTTGTTGACATGTCATCATTTAGTCGTACTACAGCCTTTGTTTTTCTTTTCATTTTTGTTTGTTTATAAGCGATAATTGATATTAGAACTCCTTGAAAGCCATCATCGATTTTCTAAGTGACTTTTCTGCACAGATGTAACCATATTATTCTCAGGTCTTGTTAAATCAAATTATCCTCGGTCCAGCCGTAATAGCAGTTGTCTTCGCATGGAACAACTTATGGCAAGGGAAAGCGTCTGAGCTTCCGAAGAAATACCAGAAGGATGCTCTTCCTACCCTGCTTTTTGGTAACTGTTTATTGGCCAATAGAATTCAATCAACGCTGTCCTACTCCTTCCTTAGTGTTCTATATTTACTCATGCGTAATTTGCGTCTCTCTTTTACAGGATTTCGATTCTGGGTTCCCTATAGTTTCTTGAACTTTTGGTAATACTCCTCCTTTAATCTCTACGACATTGTTTTATTTTGCTTTAGTTTGGAGTAATATTATCACCTATATTACCCCAACTCTGTAATTCACTTCACATACTCATGTCAGGCAGTCGACACGACGTTAGTATGACACTTCGTCAAATTCATGGGGATTTTTTTTAAATAAATGCTCGAGTGACGTAGTTTGTTAGGGAATGTTGCTCTCAAGAGTCAAGACGAAGTTTTAAAATTTTTTCTTCTTAACATGGTAATTTTTCCGCTATGTCTTATTGGTAGGTGTATTCCTCTTCAAGCGCGCGTAGCATTCATGTCATTAGGTTCAATCTTCTGGAATTTCATTCTGTCTTCAACCATGAGCAAGTAAACCTGCAAAAAAGGTCTGATCTTTTAGTCGTAACTCGTAACTGAGATCATCATACAAGCTGGTTGAGTTCTTCATAAAAGTGCGGACATAGTTAATGTATCAATATCACCATTTGACTGGTGCAGACCATAAAGGCAACGGCGTGCACCATTACTTTTTATTTTTAACGTTCACGTGGAAGTAAAAGCAAGTAATTTTGTAATTAACTTCCCGTAAGTTTAAATTTGTTTTCTGAAAGAAAAAACTAGATATAGTTCTTTTGGGTTCTTATGATTTTGTTGTGTGCTCATTCCTCCTAGACTATAATTTTGTTTTCCAAAATCTTGTGTTTTTGAGTTATCTACTCTGCAATTAAGCACATGAATGAGCACGATGTGTGCAGATAAGTTCTGTTGGTCTCTGAAGGCAGTACACCGGCTAATAAGCAGCTATAAGATTGAACTGTAGAATTGTTCCTTTGAACGTTTTTGTGAAGTACGTGTCAATTCGTCACTGGTTATATCATGAATAATATTATTAGCATATATCATACTCCGTAGTTCAGAGCTTGGGTTGCGTAGATAAAACTGTTCATGGTGCTCGCGAATCATTGGAAATATCTTCGTTTATGTATATCAGTGGCTTCTTTATACATTTGACTGTCTGAAGATTCAGAAAAATGAGGTTTGCCTATAGAAATTAGATTCTGACACCGATGTCGGATGTGGTAGGTGTCAGACACTCAGACTTGGTTTGGTTATTGAAACGAAGGTATCGTAACGGTATGTCACAAGTTTGATTCTCTCGCCATATTGTACTGGCCCTCATATAGCTAATGAAGAAAACGATGTAATAGGCGTGGGGGTGTAGGGGGAGTGTTTTTTTTTTTTTGTTAATACTGCTTGACCACTGCCAAAAACCTAAAGAAACGTTAAGATTAACAATATGATGTGGTATTCACGACAAAGAATATTGTGGACGCTTTATTCGATGCTAGTACAAAGATGGTTGAAACGAGACTGAACAACCTAAGAATTTTCGTTTTTACTCCTACAAGGAATCAGGTTCTACCTTCGATAATGTCATTTTCGATCATTTGCCACCGTTGGAGAGTTATTTGTATAAGAAGCAAAGAATAAACTTTATGTAAAGCAACATCAGGAAAAAACTGTTAAGCTGTACAACTTCACTGTTACATGGTATCAAATGTCAGACTAACAACGTCACATCGTGAGACGATGTGTAAAGATTTTGTTGGTTGTCACGACATATGTAGAGACGTCATCAGTCGCAATTTTGGCAGGTGCTATATAGCAGCATGACATTAAGAGAATAAAATCAAGTAAAATCCTGAGGTTAAAAGCCTATAAGAATCCTCTGCACAAATTCAAGAGAAAACAAGAGAGTGAGGTAAAAATGAGGAGAGCAAATGGTTTCTCTGACAGTTCGTCGTGGACAACATCTCACACACGATATAGACCTGGTATTTCATCTGTGCCGCTTGAAGATTCTCGGTTCAGAAGTGATCGAGGCACAGCATTTCAGGTATGTATGATCAGTTCTGTAATAACCTTCAAACAGATTATTATATCTGATCTCAGAAGTTTGTTTTCGGAATGTTGGAAACATAGATTTGGTCTGAATTGCTGCAGAGCGCGAGGAGTGGTACAGTTGCGACAGAATATAGGCCGTCTGAGGAGAGAGTTCTGTTACGACCTGTACGCAGGTACAACTGTTATATTTCAGCTGAATATCACAGTTCAAAGATCATAAAAGGGGTGTTCTCTTTTTTCTTCGTTTTAGGCTTTGCGAAACTTATTGACCCGTATGATCATCTGACACAGAATGTTATCAGCCAGAATCGTATACGAGTACACAATATTAGAGATAAATTGTTAACTAGATTGAGCACAGCTCGTAAAAATTCTACGAAAATTGCAGGATTCCCATGGATAATAGCGTAAACCACAACAATTTGGATAATAGCGTAAATCCTAGGCTTCTGCCATTTCTGCATCAGTCTGCTCACAGACCTGTCTCACAAAACAACGGTGACTTCCCCCCTACTGACACAGATGAATCGAAACTAACCAAGGAAGAGCAAGAAACCGTCCTAAGGAGCCTCCACAGACAAACATATACTTACGTCCCTAAGACGCCTAGGAGAGTAAACCTCTACTATAGGGACCTCAACAGAGACGCTAACAACAGAACTTCGGGAAAGAACAATGAGGAAGACGTGAAGAATTGCGCAGTTTGTTTGGAGGATTTTGAGAATGGAGAAGAGGTGATGCTTACAACTTGCAAACATATGTTTCATGAAGAATGCATTGTTCCGTGGGTGAAGAATCACGGGAGGTGTCCTGTCTGTAGGACGGGGTTGTGCGACAGTATCAGAGAAAACAGGCCTTCGAGGTTTACAAGAGCCAGAGGTGCGGCTTTGCCTGCTGAACATGGGCTGTTTTCCGATGACATTCTTTCGCTTATTCGAGCTGTAGATGAAGCATTTGTTTTTGGTGGCTAGTAGTATTCGAACTCTTGGTTTATATTTCATGGGGTGTTAGTTATATTTCATGGGGTGTTAGTTAAGTGTAATGTTAAATAGTGCTCCGTACGAAGTATGTATTGTAAATTTGTTATAAATAAATGGGTTAATTGCCAAACACCACCTTTAAAAAACGCATTTTGTCAAACACCACCTTTAAAAAAAAAACTTGTTAATTACCACCTTTAAAAAATAATTTTTGTCAAACACCACCTTTTGGTCGGAGTTGACCAAATTCCGACGTTGACTTACCGGAATTAACATTTTTTTCTTCATTTTCATCTTCTTACTTCCCTCAAATTCGAATTATCATCCTTCAAACCCAAAATACACCATCTCAAACCAAAAATTTAACCACTAAAACCAAGAAATTCGTCTTTTCAACTTAAAAAGTGCTTTCCTTGACCAAAAATGTCGGAATTTAGTTGACCTAAGTCAAACTCAGGCCAAAAGGTGGTGTTTGACAAAAAATATTTTTTAAAGGTAGTAATTGACAAGTTTTTTTTTAAAGGTGGTGTTTGACAAAATGCGTTTTTTTAAATGTGGTGTTTGGCAATTAATCCTAAATAAATCATGGTTTTCTGATGCATAAAACGAGAACATATTAGATTGATCGGGAATTTTGTGACTATATATCGACTGAAATGTGGGTACTTTATATATTTTAATACTAATCACATTATACTTAATATTGATCACACCAATATCTAATCATATTTGTTTTATGTAATAGGAATGTGTGTTTTACTTTCTTCATTGATACTATTAGAAAGTGAACGGGTGACTCGAACTCAATATGAGTTGTAGTAGTATTAGTTCTTTTTAATACTCCGTATGAAACCCGCATACCCTATGACAGTATCTTACAAAAGAACGTCTTTCATCAAGAAAGTCAAATCCGAGTTTCGTGATGCATAAAAAATGTGACTACTTCAAGGTTTCTCGTGATTACTATTAAGTACAATATGACCATCATAAAAAGATATAAAAGTGGGTACATGTTGGTCAATAAAGCTCACGATCAATTTAAATGTATTCACAATTTTATAAAAAGTTCGTCCAGTATTTGAATAAAAACCGATCTTTTACAAAATCTACTACGTTCCCAGGCCCTAATTAACATAAAAAAAAAAAAAAATACTCCGTATTCTATTTTAATTTAAGACCCCTAAGATCCTTGAAACGAACGTGTGAAGATGAGCACAAAGTATGTTGGGACATAATCATGTGGTAGTAAGGTTGCCATAAAATAGTGTTTCATGGTGAACATGTTAATTGTGGTGCTTACATTGCCAAGGTAGTGGTTTTAAATTTAACATTCAATTTTTGTTTGACTACCATATGTGGAGGTTGAAAATTTTGATTGTAAATGTCAATTAGTCAAATGGTAAAAGCCAAAAATAATCGTCCATAGTAGATATTTTAATCTCAATTAGACCAATAGATTTTACAATTGTTCTCTTACAAGTTACTCGTATCTTTATTTCTTTCAAATGTGTAAGACCAAATTATATACTCCGTATGTATTACGGAGTAAATGTTTTTATATACCCTCTTAATTTATCGAGGATGTCATGGTCTAGTGGTCAGGATTGAGGTGCCCTAAGTGATATGTCTCAGGTTATAAAAGTTGCTCTATATTGGTAAGGGTGCCCTCCTTGAACAATGAAAATTATTCGGCATTTAGTAAAAATATCAGGATTTTTTTTTCAAATTTATTTTGTTCCATTATAATTTTGTTTCTATGTAAAATTATGGTTCAGTTACAATCCAAACTAATAAAAAAAAGTTCAAAAGATATATTAAAATGTAAGGAAAATAAATGTAAAAAATGAAACATGGGAAAGTATGATTATCACACATTATCTCTTATTTAATCTGACATTTATTCAGTCATGTTTAATACGGAGTATAACATGAACAAAAATATCACACCTCGACCAATTTTATTGATCAACAATATCGTTAGTATCATATCTTTAATGATATTTAAAATGAATTTAAAAATAAAGCAAAATATATTTACAAAATAAAAACTATCTACGAAGTATTAAATTAATGGGTTAATTGCCAAACACCACCTTTAAAAAACGCATTTTGTCAAACACCACCTTTAAAAAAAAACTTGTTAATTACCACCTTTAAAAAATAATTTTTGACAAACACCACCTTTTGGTCGGAGTTGACCAAATTCCGACGTTGACTTACCGGAATTAACATTTTTTTCTTCATTTTCATCTTTTTACTTCCCTCAATTCGAATTATCATCCTTCAAACCCAAAATACACCATCTCAAACCAAAAATTTAACCACTAAAACCAAAAAATTCGTCTTTTCCACTTAAAAAAGTGCTCCGGTGACCAAAAATGTCGGAATTTAGTTGACCTAAGTCAAACTCAGGCCAAAAGGTGGTGTTTGACAAAAAATATTTTTTAAAGGTGGTAATTGACAAGTTTTTTTTTAAAGGTGGTGTTTGACAAAATGCGTTTTTTTAAAGGTGGTGTTTGACAATTAATCCTAAATTAAATTGTGATTTAAAATAGATATTTTCTAGTTGATTTTTTTTTTCTTTTCATTATTAGACACAAAATTATTACAACGGGGAGAACTATTTGAACTTAAATAAAATCTACTGTATCTTCTAAATACCGCAGTTCTAACCATTAAACGAGAATACAAATTCTTACTTAAGACGGTTGCAAACAACCCATTTAAGTAGTTTTGTGAAACGGATCCTCCAAATACCCTATTGTTTTGACCCAAACCAAATTTAACCTAATTATAACCTAATTGTATTCCCTCTAAACACTCCCTCCTAATTTACTGTTATTCTAATTTAATTCTACCCTACTCTTTTTTTCCTTTCTCCCATCAATTAATAATTAATTTTGTAATTCAATCAATTCAAGATGATGAACGAACTTCAAAACCCTAATTCTTCTTCTTTGGATGCATCTTCACAAAGCGCAATCAATGACGGAAATAATATGAATAACGAAGATCCTGTACCAATGATTTACGTCGATGATCATAGAAATTTCGCTTTGAATGATGGTATGTGTTTATGAGTATTGTCAATATATAATGTATGTTTCTAAATTCTCGTTATGTCATCATTGTACGACGCGTTTTGTTACCATGAAATCCTCTTTTGTTACCACGGTTATACAATTTGTTACCATTTTAAGTTTATATTTCTAATACATATTACTGTCATATTTAAATTACGTGTTCACAATATTTGTTACCACATAAATGCACTTTTGTGACCACTAAACTCACTATTGTTACCATTTGGCTATGTCAATTGCGATTGACAAGGTACGATCTAAATACGATTTTGTTACCATATATCTTACTTTTGTTACCATTTTAATCCCATAATCTACATGCATTTTACTCTTACGTTAAAAAAATCGTTTAAGTATTTTCCCCAACGGGTTCACTAATTCCCCAAACGGGTTCACTAGTTTTATGTTTTGTGTCTTATGGTTCGGATTCGAAGCGCCGCTGAACATCTTGAAGGGTTTAGGAGTGCGATTTCACGGTGCGTAAGCGCACCGTGAAATCGCATTCTAAACCCTTTTCCGGGAAAAAAAAATCATTTTAGAGCGCATATGTCGGTATTTGAATAAGAATAGTAAAAGAATTAAATAATATTATTATGACTATGGTGTAATATTCGAAACTCTACACTCTACGGTGTAGAGTTATTTATAAAGTCTAGAAGATCATAACCCATTTTGAATTGTATTTGTTACTATGTATTTGTGTTTTGTTACCATTTCTTCTTTTTTTGCAACCACTTTAAATCTGAATTCTGTTATCATTAAATCAGTATTAATTTTTTTTTACACTATGTATGTGTGTTTTGTTACCATTTCTGATTGTTTTGCATCCACTTTAAGTCTGTATTTTGTTATCGTTAAATCTGTTATCGTTAAGTATGTGTGGGATAGACTTCTTCCTAACGACACACGTAAAGCCGGTATCAACGACGCCATTAATTGGCGTAGAGACACTCTTACAAACTTCCACAACTTGATTACAAAATGCCAGAACCTGCCGGAGGCGAGAGCGATTTTAGACAAAGCGTTTGCTACGACCAATCAAGAGTTTGTCTCGTTCTTTAATCGCATGGAAGTTGAACATCGTTCAAGTGCTTTGTTAGATACGTCTACCCCCATTCAAGATCCGCAACGTTCAAAGACTAAGGGGCGAAATCAAAGGAAGAGAAGTAGTCTTACCAAAAGAAAAAGAAAAGGACCTAAAGAACCACTTGCTGAAGCGTCATCATATACACCGATCCCTCGCTTACTTTAATTATTTTCTAAGTTTAGTATTTCCTTTTGTTTGTTACTTTTTTCATTCGTTTTTGATACTAGTTATTTGGTTTTTGTTACTAGTTATCATATACATTGATCTCTCGCTTACTCTAATTAGGTTCTAAGTTTAGTGTTCTTTTTTTTTTGTTACTAATTATTTGGATTTTGTTACTAATGGATTGGTTTTTGTTACTATTTCATGCAATTTTGTTATCAATGGATTGGTTTTTTATTTTTTACTATTTATTGCGTTTTTTGTACTACTTAATTTGTTTTTGTTACCATTTTAATAATTTGAATGACGATAGTATTCATATACAATGTTACTATTTCTTGCGTTTTTGTTACCAACGGAGTGGTTTTTGTTACAATTTTAAATTTAAATGTCTTTACAACCATGTCTTCCGTACCATTTTGTTTGTTACTATTTCATGAGTTTTTGTTACTACTGGATTGGTTTTTGTTACTATTTTAAATTTAAATGTCTTTAAAACCATGACTTCAGTACCTCTTTTGTTTGTTACTATTCCATTGGTTTTTGTTACTAGTGGATTGATTTTTGTTACTATTTTAAATATAAACAATTTCATAAATGTAAGTAACCACTACATGTGACTTTTGTGACCAAGATCACTTATTTTGTTACCATGCTAAACGACAACGAAATAAAAACTTAACCCAAAAAAATGTTGCCAATAAAAAAGCTTCATGATCGTAATTCTTAAACAAAAGAGACAAACACATATTACACCAAACATAATAATGTCAAACACATTCTAGTCCGCACATAATAATGTCTACCAATTAGGCTAAAACATAATAATGTCTACTAATTAGACTAAAACATTATAATGTCTACCAATTATTCAACAAATCGAAATAGGCAACAAAATTTTATTCTTTACTCGTACTCACCGCCTAGATTCCTTTCATGACCTCCTTAACTCATATGTCTTCGCCACGGGGGCTTTGTGGCGGAACAAGACGTTCATTTTCAGGTGGACAATTTCGATGCTCGGGATGATACGACACACGCTCAACATTATCAATTCCGAGATCGAAAGACTACGCATCATCTAAATTCATTGCCACCATAAAATCTAGATTCTTACCGAGTGTATGAAAAGCAAAGAACAAAGTTCGGTCACGCAAATCTTGAGAAAAAGAAGGCTCATTTGGTGGCCGTCGTTTGCTTGGACCGACACCCGAGTCTGCATGCACATTGTCACCGCCTAAAGTAATCATATGCTCAACTTCATCGGTCCTCTCTTGGTGTCTTTTTAAAACCATCTCTAAATCTCGCTTTGTCATCATCCACCTACTTAGACGGGGCTACAAAAATAAAAAATGTTAATATGGCATTTAGTCACCACTATATAGTCTTTTAGACACCAATTTAAACAAATTTGTTACCATTTAGTCACCACATATTTTAAGCTTAAGTACAATACTTGTTTTTGATACTACTACTAACTGATTTTGTTGCCAACATATAACATTTTGTTAGTATCTTAAGTCTGCCTCTGGAGTATTAAAACTTAAGCAACCTAACAGTTTCTGATACCACTAGTAAGTGGTTTTGTTACCAATATATAACATTTTGTTACTATCTTAAGTTTACCATAAAAAAGTAGATATACTTTGTCAACATAATCCATTGATTTGGAAACCACTTAAATGAACTTTATACAACACCAAAAGGATTTTCATACAACATATAAGTCAAATGACAACAATTTAAGAAATCAAACAAAATCACCTTACCATCACATTGAATATAAAATTTTGTGTTACAATCACAATAATTAATTTCGACACCTAAATCACGCCTTTAGTAACCACAAGCACCTTCGTGAAAGGTCATACTTTTTAAATCACATAAGTACTCACTTTTGTTACCACTACTACGCATTTTGTAACCAAGATCAGTAATTTTTGATACCATTTAAAGTCAGATACTATGTAGTTAAATACGCTAACACAAACATGCATATCGATACCACAAGAACTACTTTTGTGACCATTTATTAGTTACCACGAAATCCTCTTTTGTTACCATGAAATACTCTTATGTTACCAATTTAATATACAATTTGTTACCATTTTAAGTTCATATTTCAATACAATTCCAAAGAACACCAATGGCTCAAAATTGAATTAAAAAAAAAATCTGAATTCAAACCTAATTCTGGCCGCCTCTCTCACAAGCGGAACTTCGAGTTCCCCGACGTTGTTTTGGAGCAGCACCTTGTTCAGGAACACCATTATTTCCCTTCCCTTTCACCATCTTCTGCAAAAATTGAAATCAAACACAAATTAATACGAAATTTGAAGACAAACTACAATAAAACTAACCAAATTAGTCGAAAATTAGGGTAGAAAATGAAAAAAACCACCAACAAAACAAGAAAGAAGGTATTACAAAATTAGGGTTTTTGATTTTTTGGGGGAGAAATTAGGGTAGAAACTTTTGAGAGGAGTGAAATAAAAAACACGCAGTAACGTTAATTAGGGGAGGGAGGTTTAGGTAGGGTAATATATTTTATTTGATTTTAATATTTTGTTAAATGGGTGGATTCACTACCCGTTTTAAGTTAAAACGGATATAACCCGTTTTACACAAGACTAATTGAAACGAGAAAATATTTTAGGTCGATGTAAAATTAATAATGTTAATTTTATTTATTCTCAAAATATCAAAAATATGATAAAAGGTGTGAATAGAACCAAGAGTCCAAGAGTTTGAAAGGGTAGCCACGTAAGAGCTTATAAACCACATCCATTTCCTCTTAAAATCTTCACTTCTTCCTCAACATTTTCTGCACTTCTTCTCTACTTTCACTTCATTTCTAGGTACTTTTTCAACATTTTCACCTGTTTTTTCATTTGGGTTTGTGTTTTTTCTTTATTATCTTCATTGTTTCTGCTTTAATTCGTCATGTTTTCCTCAAAGTTTGCATCTTTTATTGTTTTCTCATGTACCCAGTTGTTGATTATGTTTAATTTCTGTTGTATTTTATGATGTTGTTATGCAATAGAATTTTCAGTTTTTATATTGATTTGATTCATAATTTGTTGTGTATTGTGGGATTTATTGTACTATACTATTGCAAAATTTGGTGGTGTAGTGATTTTGCTTTTGCAATTTTCCTTAGTTGATTGGTTGTTCATTATTTGAGTTTAGAATCGAATCGAATGGTTTAAATTGTTTAAGCTGTTCAATAGGTTTGAATTACTCTAGAGATGATGCAATTCTTCAGTGTAGTCAAATTTAACAATTTGTGGGAAGAGTTAATGGTATTTAGGGCTCGCTTGAAATTGGGGTAATTGTTACGAGTATGATAAAGAATTAGAGACTGTTGTAAAGGAAAATATGAGAAAAGTGATTGGAATTTTTGGGCATCGTTATTGAATACGTTACTTTGATACTTCACTTTGATGTCGTGTCACATGTCCAACACTTGACATGACGCCTTGACACTTCATTGTAAACCAAAGACTTGGAACTTTCTCATGAAGTATTCGTGTCATAGACTTGAAGTCGCATCTGAGTAGCGTAGTTATCAAAAAAGTGTTGTGTATCGTTTCTCTTATCCTTTTGAAGTTCTATAAATTGCTGGTGCATGAATCTTGTAGTTTGCCTTATGTCCTCTCTTAATTACGTCTATCGTTCGACCTCTAATGTGAGCCTTTGTGCAGAATGGCTACCTCATCTGCTTGTTTAGTGGGATATGGCTCATCAACTTCCACCACCAGAACAATATTAAAGGATAAGCTATTTCGCGGGAATTTTGTTTCCACGCGACACTCAATGCTGGTAAAGTCTCCTAACTCTTTTATCGTGAAGGCGTCTCTGGAACAAGCACAAAACCAAGGAAGAAGAGACTTCTTTAAATTGTTGCTTGGAAACGTGGGAGTTGCCTCAACTTTAGCTGGCGGCAAAAATGCGTATGCTGCTGATGAACAGGGAGTTTCTTCTTCTCGAATGTCGTACTCCAGGTTTTTGGAGTACCTTGACAAGGACAGAGTGAAGAGGGTAGATTTATATGAAAATGGAACCATTGCAATTGTCGAGGCCATCTCTCCCGAGCTTGGTAACCGTGTGCAGCGAGTTCGTGTTCAACTCCCAGGTCTTAGCCAAGAGCTACTTCAAAAGCTCAGGGAGAAGAACATCGATTTTGCTGCGCATAATGCGCAGGAGGACTCTGGTTCAGTGCTGTTCAACTTAATTGGAAATCTCGCTTTCCCACTTATCTTGATCGGCGGACTTTTCCTTCTTTCTCGACGTTCGTCTGGAGGAATGGGTGGTCCAGGAGGTCCCGGGTTTCCTTTAGGTATCGGTCAATCGAAGGCAAAGTTTCAAATGGAACCCAACACCGGGATAACATTTGACGATGTTGCTGGTGTTGATGAAGCAAAACAGGATTTCATGGAAGTGGTCGAATTCCTTAAGAAACCCGAGAGGTTCACATCTGTTGGAGCTCGCATTCCTAAAGGTGTTCTTCTTGTCGGCCCTCCAGGGACTGGAAAGACCCTCCTAGCGAAGGCCATTGCTGGAGAAGCAGGTGTTCCGTTCTTCTCGATTTCTGGTTCCGAATTTGTCGAGATGTTTGTTGGTGTGGGTGCGTCTCGAGTGCGTGATCTTTTCAAAAAGGCGAAAGAAAATGGTCCGTGCATTGTCTTTGTTGATGAAATTGATGCTGTAGGGAGACAGAGGGGTACTGGAATTGGTGGAGGGAACGACGAGAGGGAACAGACGCTGAATCAGCTTCTCACTGAGATGGACGGTTTTGAGGGCAACACCGGTGTTATTGTAGTCGCTGCGACTAACAGAGCCGACATTCTTGATTCTGCTCTTTTGAGGCCTGGTCGTTTTGACCGACAGGTACTTTTATCTGAACCTTTGTTTGTCGGAAGTTTTATGTTGAAGTCTTCTGACGTAACCCGAAGTTGTCTGAAATTTTTCTGATGTCTGCTGAAGTGTTTGGTAAGTGAACAAAAAATTAGACGAGAAGGTTTCTTAATGTTTTTTATTGGTGTTTTTTCTTTTTCAGGTGGCTGTTGATGTTCCTGACATTAGAGGAAGAACAGACATCTTGAAGGTTCATGGCAGCAACAAGAAATTTGATGCCGATGTCTCGTTTGAAGTGATAGCAATGAGGACCCCTGGCTTCAGCGGAGCTGATCTAGCAAACCTCTTAAACGAAGCTGCTATATTGGCAGGTCGCCGCGGCAAGACTGCAATATCTTCCAAGGAGATAGATGATTCAATCGACAGAATTGTAGCTGGAATGGAAGGAACAGTGATGACTGACGGTAAAAGCAAAAGCCTTGTTGCATACCACGAAGTCGGACATGCCATCTGTGGGTAAGTCACACGACAGCGGTGCTGATAAAAGATTTAAGCTCCGAATTCACACGTCACTACATCAGTTAATGTCTTGACATGTTATTTCATTTCGTTTTTGCAGAACTTTGACGCCGGGGCATGACGCTGTCCAGAAGGTCACGTTAGTCCCACGTGGTCAGGCACGAGGACTGACTTGGTTCATTCCATCTGATGATCCAACCCTTATCTCGAAGCAGCAACTGTTCGCTAGAATTGTTGGTGGTCTTGGCGGTAGAGCGGCCGAGGAAGTAATCTTTGGTGAACCCGAAGTCACTACTGGAGCAGCTGGCGACTTGCAGCAAATCACTGGTTTGGCGAAACAGGTTAAATCCAATTAAACTTGACTCAATTACATGTCGTATTTTCGGGTCGTGTCAATTTTTGCCGCCTCTATGACCATCTCCTCATTCAAAATTTTCCCGACTTTCTTTTTAAACAGATGGTTGTCACATTTGGAATGTCCGACATCGGTCCATGGTCTCTGATGGATTCGTCACAAAGTCAAGATGTCATCATGAGAATGATGGCGAGAAATTCCATGTCAGAAAAGCTCGCTGAGGACATTGACACTGCTATCAAGAGACTCTCCGACGAGGCATACCAAATTGCCCTTAGCCACATAAGGAACAACCGAGAGGCCATTGACAAAATTGTTGATGTTCTTCTTGAAAAGGAAACCATTAACGGAGATGAGTTCAGGGCTCTTCTCTCGGAGTTTGTCGAGATTCCTGCAGAGAACCGCGTGGCTGCCACCGCATCAACTCCTGTCGCTGTATAAGTAGAACATTACACGTCTCAATTTTTACTCTATTTGTCCTCGATACCGAGTTATACAGGCTCTCCTAGTGGAGCTGATATTTGTATAAATACTGTAATTTAGATTGGTGTAAAGTTGTATTTAATCTAAATTGAAACCTTCATCATTTCGATTCATCTATGGCACACACAGTTCGTTCCTCGCTTGAACAATGGCGTCCTCTTGTAATTGAATGTGACCATTGGGCGCTGAAATGAGTTGCACGTCCTACACGAGGAGATCAGTCAACTGAGAACAATGCATTGTTGGACGACTGTGTACAAGGAGACGCGTAAATGAGCTTGAAATATAAACCGAGAAGTTGGTATGTAGGTAAAAATCTTCAAAAAATCTTGGGATAAATTGTCTCATTCTCAAAGACTTGCATGGTAACGCAAAGTGTGGTTTGTTAGATTTGTCATTCAATGGATTTAAAGATCGAGAACGCCAATATATCAAATTTCATTCAATGGATTTAAAGATCGACAACGCCTTCAAATTTAGGAAGAGATTAGTCGGAGATAGAATTTTACGTCGACATTATTATAACTTACTCTGACTATTAGGTTAGAGTCTTTCGAATAAGAAGTAAATCAGTATTTAGATCTTTATCTTTTACTAACTCGGTTCTTTCACATCTCATTTTAGGTCATTTTGATCAAAATTAAGTGTATCAGGTTAATTTTCTGGGTCGAATTATGATGTGTTCAAGGCGTTTTGGGCATACGTTTAGAATTTGGGATTTTAATTTCACTTATTATTATTATTATTATTATTACTCCGTATTATTTTAGTTACAAAAGTTCCATGTTATTAATTTCTATTTTAAGAAAAAAAAAGTCTCGTAAAGAGCAATCGGTCACATGCCCATACCTAAAAAAATCGTTACCGCAATCCTGTTATAAGACGCTTTCACACAACTCTCGTTAAATCTGATTATTAATAGTCCATTAAAAAAAATAAAAAATACTCCATAAGAGCATCCACATCAATGGAGCTCCCCAAAACTTCTCTCTCCTACTTTCATCAACTTTTTACTTAACCTCCCCATTTCATTTACATGTTTCCACATCAATGGGGCTCCCCATTTCCACTTTTTCATGGTCCACCATATTTATTTTTTAAATTTTAACATTGATTAATTACTTATATTATGACATTAATTTTACTTAACACAAAGCTGCATAATTTATATTATAACACAAAGATGCATAATCTATACTCCCTCCGATTCATTAGATTGGTAACATTTCAATATGGCACGATAATTAAGAAAGGCAAAAATAGTGGGTGAACAAGTGGGAAAACAAGTGGGGTAGTATTTAATTGTGAGATAAAAAACTTTCCAAAAAGGGAAATGTTAACAAATGAAAAATCACCCCAAAAAGGAAAATGTTACCAATCTAATGAATCGGAGGAAGTATTATATTATGACATTAATTTGAATTGAACTTGAAATAACACATGACCCAGATTAATTTTGGAACGTATCACGTTCATCAGTACTACCACTACTACGTAACTTGTATATATAGAGTAGAATTATTATTATTTTTTTTTTATTCTTTTTTATTAAGTTATTGATTAAACCTTTGTACTACCATTACTACGTAGCTACTACCACTACTACGTAATTTTTTTTTTTAATTAATAATTTTTTTTTTTTAACAATTTTTTCCGGAAACGTACTAACTAATTTTATTTCAATTTTAAAAAAGTTAATTAAAGAAAACATACATTATAATTTGCACTAGTTGAAAAGTGGTTAGTAAGTAATTAATTGGATGATAAAATAATTAATTGATTTTAATCAACTAATAATAAATAAATAAAATACAATTTGCAAATGGGAATCCTCCCAATATAGAGGGGCTCCCCAAATTTTGGGTCACAAACTCAAAATTTGGGACACCTCCCACATTGGTTGACCTCCCCACAAGTGTATATTTGGCACTTTTGGCCACTTAATGACCTATCACGCTGACGCTTCAAGAATTCAAACAGCTTTTTCTATCCTATGCCCACTGTCCACTGAGTCCCATGAATCCTCATAAAAAAGGAAATAAATCAATTTTTGCTAATTTAAATAAAATTAAGGCAAAATTATAAAAAACTACCATATAAAATCAACATTTTACAAACGACTACCTTATATAATTTTTTATGCAAATAACCACCGTATAACTTCTTTTTTAAATAAAATTAAATGTGATACGGTTTCAATTTTAAAGCCGATAAATAAATAAAGAAAGAAATAAAAAGGGCATAATATTGCTTTTTTAGACAATAGTGGGGTGACCGTTGTCAACAAGCAATTCCAATTCCATATCATCCTCACACAATTCTACTCCTCTCTTCTCTTCTCTTCTCTTCTCCATCAATCAATCAATCAATCATACACACACATAAGTGATCAACCAAAAACTGCATCAGTTGAAAATCAAGAAATATGTCAAGTTATAAAGCAGACGATGAGTATGATTACCTCTTTAAGTTGGTTTTAATAGGTGATTCTGGTGTTGGTAAATCTAATCTTTTGTCCAGGTTTACCAAAAACGAGTTCAATCTCGAGTCGAAATCGACAATTGGGGTTGAATTTGCTACCAGAAGTTTGAATTTTGATTCTAAGGTTATTAAAGCTCAAATTTGGGACACTGCTGGCCAAGAAAGGTCACACTCTCATTTTGATTTTTTTCTTTTTTTTTCTTTTTTTCGTTGAAGTTTTTTTTATCTGAATTGTGATTTGGGTTTTGATAAATTGTAACTTTGGTGTGTTTCTCATAAAAATTACTCCATTATTTGGTTAATTAACCGTTGGTACTATAATTAAGCTCATAAAAGGCTGTCTATCACTAAGGACCTGTTCTTTTCGGCTTTTTGAAGCTGTATTTATAGGAGCTAAACTCATAAGAGTTGAGCTGAATAAGTGCAGAACTAGGAGCTGAAGTCAGTGTTAATTAAAACTGACTTATATAACTTAAACTTATTAGAGCTGAACTTATAGGAGCTGAACTGAATTTTAAGAGCTGAAATTAAACTGAAAAGAATAGGAAAGAATGTGGAAGACGCGTTTCCAAAAGCATATAAATTGATCACGTTCAGTCTAAGGACCTGTTCTTTCCAGCTTATTTTCAAATTTCATTTCAGTTCAAGCGATTCGATTGGGTTCACCATTCCATTCGATTCGATTCGATTCACTCAACTTGATTCGATTCAAAGACAAATTATGTTATAAATTTGAACATCATTCATTCACCAAATCGATTCAATCTGGGCCATTTTCATTTCGATTCGATTCACTTCAAATTCGATTGATGGGATTCAAATTTAAAAATCCGAAAGAACAGGTTCTAACTATGACTACTATTGAGCTATAAAAATAGTCACATTTTAATTAATACTCGGTAATAGGTACAATTAGCATATATGTGTCACAATTTTTATTTTTATTTTAAATGTATATGAAAACTCGTCTTTCGCTTATTTTTTATAGTAAAAGACGTCTTCCCCAAGACTTGTGTGTCGAAAAACACAAATTTTTGTATAAAACGGGTAATATCCGTTTCATACAAGAAACGGGTCAAATAATTGAATAAGACAAAAGTTGAAAGCTTTGAAACTAACAAAAGATTTGTCTTTTCTATGTAAAAGTCTAACTACTTAATTCGTTTTACATATAAAACGGATAATCTGTTTTATGGGAGACTAACTCGTCGAAAAAATGACAGATTCAAGTAAGAAAAGTGAAAAACATAATAGGGTAACCTATAAGAATTTTCCTTTTGTTTTTATTGTGTGTTTTTGAACCTTTGAACTACTATCACAAAATAACTTCATCATGACCACTAGACGAAGACATCTTCGATTATAAGAAGTGATTAGAGGATAATTATTAATGAAATTAATTTATATGGTATGGAGAACAAAATAAATTTTTCTTGAATTAGTTTTTGATGTGTTAGAAAATAAGTTCAATTTTCAAAGTCTATTGATAACGCTAAATAAACATTACTAATGATTTCATAATTTGTGTGTGGTTGTCTAAAGCGTCAACTATTGAATATATATCAAGTGTTTGAGATGATAGGGTGATTTTGTGGACTGTGGTTAGGGGAGATGTTCCACTGAAGAAGAGTCTGTTAGAAGTATCCGACACGATTAAGTGTCGAATTGAAAATCTTCATATGTTTCGCTTTGAACGAAGCGTCTCAGAGTCTCACAGTGTCGTACCATTGTCAAATGTCGAGTGTGCTGTCGTTTGGATTTTGAGAATATCAACAAGCTTAGAACACATCGCCTAACTTCGGATAATTATTGCTCCGTATTTGCCGATTGTGAAAGTAATTACTTCAGTCGTCAATACGATAACTCAGAAAGCTGCATAGGGCTTAAAGTCGGGGAGACACTACTCGAAGCTTTCATGCTCGAAAATGGTTTGACAATAGGAAGCTAAAATTCACTTCCTTCAGAATACTTAACTATTTTGTTTTCTCTGTTAAAACCTTTAATTTGTGGTTAGATTCTTTCGTGAATGATTTCCAGCTTCAGTCTACGGGGAATTTGATGCTGGATAGTTATGCTAGTGCTGTACTGAGTGTGTATAATTCAGTACTTTCCAGCTCGAAAAGTCGTCGCTACTCGTAGATCAATTTTTTTTTGCTCAAATAGTGCTTGTTTTAGGCATAAGATTCGTATCTAAGTGTAGAGTACGTACTAAGACGTACATATTTAAACGGACTAATGGTATTGTTTTGCAAGCAAATCTATGGAAATGCGTGTTTATACTCATTATAATATTGAAACATGCATCTATGTTCCTTAAACCGTAGAAACGCTCAGTATCATTAAGCTACAGAAGCGTCCGTTTTTATTACCCGTTTGGCCGTTTCTATGCAAGATTGTAGTAACTATTGGACTCATAAAGGTTGTCACCGATTTTGTTTGTGTTTGTTTTGAAACAGATATCGTGCCATAACGAGTGCCTATTATCGAGGCGCTGTAGGTGCTCTACTCGTCTATGACGTCACTCGAAAAGTAACGTTTGAGAACACTGCAAGGTGGTTGAGAGAGCTGCGGGACCACACCGACCCAAACATAGTAGTCATGCTCATTGGCAACAAGTCCGATTTACGGCACCTCGTGGCCGTGTCAACCGAGGAAGGGAAGGTTTTCGCTGAGCAGGAAGGGCTCTTCTTCATGGAAACCTCTGCTTTGAACGCAACCAATGTCGATCAAGCTTTTGCCGAGGTTCTTACTCAGATCCATCATATTGTCAGCAAAAAGGCGGTTGAAGCAGGTGATGGTCATGCGTCAGCTATTCCATCTCGAGGAGAGAGTATTGATATTAAAAACGAGGGGTCGAGTTGGAAGAAATTGGGTTGCTGCTCAAGTTAACGTACTTTTCGCTTGAAACTACTGTAGTAGTCAGAGGCGTATACCTATTTTAATTGATGGCCATGGTCGTTACTTGTGAGACATTGGTAACCGTGTTTCACGTAAGTGCAAAACTAGGCGCGGGGAGCGTAAAAATCAACGGCCATGAGTTTACTGGTAAGTCACTTGAAGTCATAGTCATTGTCCCGTGCCAATGTAGGCATCAATGTGTTTGTCCTTAACATTCATGTTTAAGATGGCTTATTCATCAACATCTATTTCCCTTTTAAATGCAACAAAAACAAACAAAAAAAAAAATGTAAAATATGTGATTTATAATATATTTTTCCTTTTTCCAAATTAATTGTTTATTAATGTTTGAAATTTTTATCATAAGGTACAAAAACTAGAATTGACGGAGATAAATAAAATATTACGAGTATTTTGATAATATTAGTGAAAAAGCAAACCAGTCAACACTTGTGTAAAGTAAAAGTATACTCCGTACTCTGTATTATTTCTTTCAATGCTACAATTTACAAAAGAATACAAGAAAACGGTTGCTCTCGCTAAATGTGTGTAATTCCAAATATTAAAGTGTAAGTGTAAGGAAAATAAAAGTATGTGGAAAAAAAATGTTGTATGAAATTCTTAAATTCTACACAATCGCCACCAATTAAAAACACTGGAGTGGGAAAAAAAGGAAATAACCTTTCGAGCCAACATAATTACCGTTAAATGAATTCGACGCAATTTTCATCATGTGTTGCCACACAAAGGACTGGCATGAACACAAATCTCGGTATTTTTCCGGCCACGTCGGAAAACAGTCGAGCATTCCGGCAACTCATCCAAATCACCAAATAATGACTCGTCCTCCTCTCGCATATGAAATGTAGCTACCTCAGCGTCATCACATTTAGGACCGACAAAAACAGGCGTGTTAAACGTAAAATCAGGTATCCAATTATACTCTACCCCTAAATTACCCAACATTAGTGTGTCGCCGATAAACTCAAGATACGGTGGTTCATTGAACAGGTTAATTTGGTTAGGTGAGGCCGGTGGCTCCCCCTTATCATCAGCAGAGTCATCAGTGGCCGTTGGTGTCGAGGGAGAGGCCGCAGGTGGGGTGGATGGAGAAGTGGTAGTGGTTGGGGCTGCAATAGCGGTGGCGATGGTGGTACGGTGGTGGTGCTTGGAGGTGGGGAGAGGGTGGTTGTGCTCACTAGCATAGGTGATGACAAGCATAGTGGGGTCCACCCGGCTCCTTTCGACTTGTTTTCTAGCGGGGCATCCTTTGGAGCTACTACATCGGTAATATCCCCTATATAAGACAAAACCAAAACCCACAAAAAGACAAAATACATGTGAGAAATTAGTCATTACATTACATTCTTTTTGGTTGATTTATATAGAGATATGAGAAAGAAATTCCATTCATAATATTCTAAAATAAATAAATTAATTAATTAATTAATATAAATAATTACTGGAGCGATAAATTAATTCAGTTGTAACCATATCCGACTATTCGAGTAATAATTTCACACAAAACTGACTATTTATTAAGACAATAGATTTTTTTTTTCTTTTGTATATCTATTTCAAACTAAAACAATGAAAGAACAAAAGAGTATCTATTTATTAAGAGTATTTTAATAAAGTGAGAACATCATTAAAAATGGAAGGGAGTAACATATTACTAAAATAATTAAAGTGTTCACTTTATTTATAATTTTTTTTTTAAAAATGAGCCACAAGTGCAATATAACAAGATTAAAGGGAAATTTGAACATGTGACTTATCGTCATTGATATTTCAATCTTAACTCCTGGACTAAAACATATATCGTCGTAGTTATAATAATTTGGTAATTTCTTGTAATGAAGGTTGGTCTTTGGGTTGTTTGATCTCCGCGAAACTTCCAAATTTTCAGGCAATCTATTCATTAGGTTATTAGGTTTGTGTATTATTTTAACCTAATTGGTCATTGGGAGACATGTAACATGTGGATAATATTTTCTATATTCAATTGTTATCTTTATTTACAATTTTCTTACATAAAAAGCAATTTTATAGTTAAATTATTCTTATATTGAGATTGTGTGAAGTCAAGTGTAAAAAATAAAAATAAAAATGAATGAAATATGTACTCTTAAGACCATGAGTACAAAGGTTTTTTTTTTTTTTTTTTACGGACTATAGGTGAACCATTTTAAATAATACTCTCTCTATTTTCTATTTACTTAAATTAAACATTTAGAACTAAATTTGAAGGTTATTTACTAGCTCCGATCATAACATGTCCTACATAGCTTGGTAATAAAAAAAAATTAGATAAACAAATGAATCAGCCTTACTATATTAATCATTTGCATTTCGATAATTCGTATGTTCTGTTATTATATGATTCATTATCAATCTCAATAGGAGTACAATATACTACTGTATTACGGAGTATATTATTGTTTGAGCGAAATTACTTTGATGACATGTTCTCGTATCCAACTTCAATTATGTCCTTACACTACTCGATACTATTCACAAGGTTAGAGAATTTTTATAATTATGATATATAAGCGAAAATATAGTTATGTTTGATCTTGTTTTATTCGTTTTCTTTAAATTAATATTAATATCACATTTATAAATAATATTGGTTTATAATGTGTAACTATAAATACTTGTCATTACAAAAACCCGTATCCACAAGTGCATCACGACATCGTTCCAATAATACTCTACGGAGTCCTCCATCATGCAACGATTTTAATTTGGACAAAGATCTAAGCAATTAATCATTAATCATTAGACTAAAAGTAGTTCACCTTTAGAAATTTTAGAACATATTAAATTCATATTGTTACTAGCAATATTATTCGATATTCAATATAATTGCCCTATTTTTAGGTAAATTCCATTATTTTAAAATTATTTAAAGTTAATAAATTCCCAATATTAATTAATTAATTTAAGTTAAAAATTGATGGCATGATTGATGAATAATGAAGGCCGTATATGACGGAGCGTGTTACGCACGAACATTAAATGGGGCATTTGACAAGTCCTATGATTGGTTCCACACCTACTACTCCTCTACATTTTCACTCCGCACGTTAGCCCCTCAGCCGCCTCTCTTCCTAACTTACGCCCCTTCTCCACAACATTTTTTTGAATCCGCTGAATTCCTAATTTTTTAATCATTACTGTTCGTACAAAAATAAGGTGGCCAATTTAACAGATCGGTTTGAGTCATTCAGTCTACATGAATACATGATCTACCAATCACTACACGTTTTGGCCTCCCTGGCCCGCTCGATCCTTGTTTTTTTCTTAACAAATTTATAACAAACAGATCAGACTCGGATTTTAGATTTGGCATGCTCAATGTGCTACCCAAAAGGGCCCGGCCTAAGTCTGACCCTTTGCACTTTTACTCTTATAAGTCAGTTTATATCGATCATGTAATTTTTTTTAGGGTGTATTTGAATAGCAATATGAGGAAAATGGAGGGAAGGGGAAATGAGGAAAGGGAAAGGAAGAAGAGGTGATGTGGTGATGTTTGGATACCATTTTTCCTCTAAATCTTGCCTATTTTGGAGAGATTTCAATTAGGTTTTGAGGAGAGAAAATAGATTTTCTTTTTTTTCCCTCCAATTCCATCAATCCAAACACACCCTTAAAGTCACTATTACGAAGTACGGAGTATATTTTTATCTAGCCTTTTGATTACCTTACCCATCTAACTCTCTAAATTGCACGGAGTAATAATCAATTATGACATCGTCGGGCAAAAATCACTCTCCCAACTTTGAGGAAATTTAATTGAAAAGTTCGAAATTAAGTACGATGACATGGTACACACACCTGGGATAAGGGGAACCTTTGATGGGCTTTTGGCCGTACTTTCTCCAAGCCCATGAATCGGACGGCGGATATGCCTCCGATTTGGTCCTTGATCCATCTACGTCTCCTATTGGCACTTGCACCACTCTTTTTTTTATGCTCCTCCTACTACTTTCACCATAATATTAACGGTTTAACAATATGAGTCACAAGGGCAATACAACGGGAGGGGGAATTGAACCTGTGAGTCTATGACCTATCCTTCGATTTCCAATAAATCTATTTTTAATCGTATGAATTTGACATTTTATTTTTATATTCACAATCGTATTAAATATATTGATTAGCTCTTTCGTAGTAAGAAATTATGGAACATAATTGTCTAATGTCTAATTTTAGACCAACATGGTACTTTTAAACATTTAATGTTTCTTGATAAATTTATTACGTTGTATAAAATAAGTCGAGCGATATAATAACAATTTTGTCATATTAGCAATAATATTTTTTTTTTTTTTAAAAAAAAAAAAATTAGTGTAGATATTAGCAATAATTATTATAAGTGAATAAACAAACGGAGTCAATTATTAAGACAGGTTTACGATAAAATACATGGATTACTATTTACCAAGTTACCTAAACTAGCTAGCTAACAAGTAACAAGACTAACAACCCATTTTAATTTTACACAAATAATTAGACAAGTTTATGATAAAATCATATAATTATAATTTAATAAAATAGTTGCAAAAATACTTCATTATATTGATTATATTAGTAATTTTCATTTTCACTTTCACAAATAACACACAATAATGCAAAAAAAATAATATAAACAAATGCACTAGAAATTTAAAAAAAAGGAAAACCTTTTCTTAGGAGACGGAGCGGTAGTGGCCGTAGCACGGTCGTCGCCAGAAAGCGGAGAATCAGCTCCGTTTTCTGACGACGATTGGGGTTCATCATGATCCATGGTCATAAATGAACTTGTATTCCTATACTTGCCCTCCATAACCATTATTATGGTTACTTTTTAATTAAGTAATTAATAAACCCTATCAAATCTTAATTACAAAATTTTGTTTTTACAAGAAAAAAAAATAAATAAAAATTTAGTGAGTGTTTTAGGATGATTTGAAGAAGAAGTGAAGGGTTTTAATTTTAATTTTGATTTTGATTTTGTATTTTTAAGGGGGGGTTTTTAATTAGGGAGTTTAAGGCTAGTGGTTATGTTTACAGATTGGCGAGAGTTTAATTTTTTTTTTATTTTTTTTTAATTTTTATTTGGGTCGTGCGAGCAAATACGCTATCATATGTTCCTTTGTTTATTCTGTCATTTTCATTTTTTTTTTTATTTTTTTTTAATGAATTTTAGATTTATTATTTTTTGGATGGATATGTTCTCACTAAAGAAAAGTATTTGCACTTTTTTGCATTAATATCACACTTATTTTAGTAAAATTGCAGTTTTATGAAAGATATTATTGTAACAAATGTGAATATATGTATTTTTATAATACTCAATTTTAATATGTGTATGGATAGATGTTTAAAATTTACTACTCTGTGTAACTTATCTAGGGTTCGAGGCGAAACCTTTAAAAAAGGATCCCCAATAAAATGTTTTATATTTTTATTTTAGTTTTCGATATAAATAGGTATAACAGTATTCTATTCTATGCTTACTGGGCATAGGATAAGAGCTTAAATATAACAATATTTTCACATTTAATATTTATATAAATCACAAATTCTTGTGTGAGTCAAGCCTCACAATAAGTTATTGTAAGTCAGCTTTATTTGTACTCGATTATATAGCTTTAGTGATAATTATTACACAAATACTTGCATAAAACCGTCTCACACGTGCGACAGGATATTTGTAATTAAAAGGTACTTACTTTAAGGTTTAAAGTGACTATTTTAACGTTTAAAGTGACCATTTTATGGAGTTTTAAAGTGGTCACATTTAGCGTTAAAATAGTCACTTTAAGCATTAAAATAGTCACATTTTACTCCTAAGAATTTCGTCGCACGTGTAAAACGGTTTTATGCAAGACTTACTCTAATTATTACTTCCTCCATTCCGTTTGATTCTATACGTTTGACCAAAACACGGTAATTAAGGTAGAAGAAAATCAAGTGGGGTAGATAATGGAATTACTTAAATACCCCTACTTTATTGTTTGCAAGTGGGTTGAGTGGGTATTAGTGAAGGGTATATTGGTCTTTTAGTTTAATAAAGTAGAGACTAAAATAGAAATGTATAGAATTGATTGGAATTTTCGAAAAAGAAATATGTATAGAATCAAATGGAATGGAGGAAGTATTATTTGTAATTAATTTTTTTTAGTGCCTCTAAAAGTGACTCTTTTTTTTCATGTTTTTGTATCCTTTTAACTACAATTTGTATTCTGATCTCGCATTAATTTAATGTAAAGCTAGTTTTTACAAAAGACTTACTGATGCGGACTATGCCTACTAGGCATAGGATAAAAAAACCGAAATTATAATCTATGTGTTTTTTCCAGCTGAATGCTTACTCATAAGCTGACAAATTCGTGCCTTATCATTTATGTACTCAGTCTTCATGTATTTTTTTTGATTCAAGGGTTCTTGATTTTGATGTGGTGATTGTGCATGTGTAATTCTAACTTAACCAAACTACTATTATACTCCGTTAGTTCTACTATTATTCTAACTTAACCAAACTACTATCTTTTATGTTTTGGCTTAAAAACTAAAAAATGTGTGTTGTATGAATCAGATTAATGTTGAGAAATGATAAAGTAAATTATGTGGTTGAAATTGATGGGAAATTGATATAAATAGAAATGGAAAGAAGATAGTAGAATTTCATTTTAAGGAAAGTGGGAAGAAAATAATCGAATGAAGGGAGTATTAATTTGATGTAAAGTTATCATTAAGGGACTGATTAAATATTAGTTGATTTTTCATTCTTTTCTACTTAATACTATTGAAAAATCAACTAGTGAAAAATCATACTCCGTATTAAGTTTATTACGGAGTATTATTTTCCATGCAGTACGTAAGTTACAAATCGAGAACAAGTGGTAAAACCATTCTTACTCCAACCATAAAGTAGAGGGTTGAATTCTCACCCACGACATAGTGCAAGTTCATTTGGACTCAAAAAAAAAAACCACATAAGTTACAAATTTGTCTATGACACAATTGATCTAATATCATAATTGTCTCAACTAAAGATTGAACAAAATCAACAAAATTAATGGACATGTAATCCTTAATCATCATCATCAAGAGTAAAATTCCAAACCAATAAATCTATCAATTGTATAAGAAAAATACAAAAAGCAGAATCTATTGTTATTTTCTTGTCTTCTAGTCGGGTTTAGCACTCAGAGTTTTTCAGTATATACCAACCGGTTTAGTCCGAATTCGAGTCACGTAGAATCACAAAGAACGGTAATTTAAAGCTCACTAGCTACCTAAACAAAATGATCATGTATTTACATGATTTCTTAATTAAAACTTTTAATTATTATTACTCTATTATCATACATTGAGGAACGGTAATGTTTTTATAATAATCTCATTAAATACAAACAATGATACGTGATTGCTTATCCAAATGATGCAATTAGTGGGGAAATGAAAACAACTGTATGTCGTCAGAGATAAAGCATCTTAAACATTATTTTAATATAAGATTATAATAAAATTAATACTAATTAATATTAATATGGTATTATTAAATATATTTTGTTGTAGGTCTGCATATTCTTTTATCAACCTACTTCTTTGATTAAGCAGTTTGACAATAAACTAATTCTTCTGCACGACTTTTTCAGCTCAATTTTTTGTTTAATTACTTAAATTGACTTAATCTCATATATATGGTGTTACAATAGTGACAGTATGTATTTTTTTTTAAGGATTACAGATCTCGATTACCAACGCGTTAGAAAAGTACTTCGTATGAAATATTATTTTAGGCGTTAATTTAGGTTCCGAAAGTATAACACAGCAAGAGTATTTAACAAGATGTTAGTCGCCAATTTCAGTCGCTAAGACGCTGATGACTAATGAGACACTTGTATGACCTATTAATTGTAATATCACAACGAATTTGCCATAACTAATGCACCTCATTTAACGATAGGAATAAAAACATTAGTAATACCGTGTTAAATGAAGGGATTGATTTTCTCTACCGTTCCAAATCCCCCAACCTCCATATAGACATATACTCCGTGTTAACCGAATAAGGGAAATAGAAGGTCTTTATTCATTTTCTGTACCTTCATTTTCCACTATCCAAACACCTAATTTCAAGGGAGCATTTATCATAGTCGAACAACAATGCATATTCGTGGACATAAAATGGAAGAATCACTACCACCAATTCAACCACAATCACCAATCAACCTACTTATTTTACACCCAAACAGACATAGGAGATAGATATGTTGTTCACATACTAGTAGATGAGGTAATAATTAAGGATTTTAGAGTACACATAATTTTGTTTCATAGTCATTCTTGTTATATAATGGTACAAGAAACAAAATAACAATGAATAATAACACCGAATCGCGCTACGCTGTCCTTATAGAACAATTCGACCCGTATATCTGTGCCCGGGTTGTACCGAATTTTCTACAGAGATAAATCGGTGTTCCGCGGTTTTTGGCACTAAAACAGAGATGTAATTACGGAGTTTTTGTGTATAGTTTTTATGTGTTAAAGATGATGAATTTTTATCAGTTTTTGTTCTGAAAAATCTGATCCAATTATCTTGTTTTTATAGATAAATGAAAGGGGAAAACAGGGATATAATCAGAATTTCTGAAGAGTTATAACTCTTCAGAAATTACCGCCAAAATTCCGGTTTATTCGGTTAAGCTCTGGCGTACACTCCGCACTTCCCGAACTCGCTTTATTATTTATAAGTTCGCCCATCTTTGAACCAAATCCAATAACGCTAAAATGAACCGGTAATTACACTTAAATTACCAACAATTCTTGTCCTCTTCAACATATATGTATGAGACAAATGCGAGTTAATTAACCCCACTATATAGTTTAACTAGCATAATACCCGTGCATAAATGCACGGGATGTATAAAAATAAGTCAATAGTTAATTGAATCAAATATTAAAGTAAAAATAGAATACTTTGTAGTAATAATATAACCGCAACCTAAATAAACATGTATTCTCATACCCAAAATACAACAAACTGTACTCTACATGCCCGCGTATTTATTTAACATGTAATCCGCTAGCTTATATGACTTGTTTAAAGCAATTAAGTATTATGAAAATATTTAAATTTTGACCCGTAATTGTTTTCGAATTAACCCGTTTAATAAGTTTAAAATAATTTTGATTTTTCTTTATTAACTATCAAATATTAAATGATCGAAACGTTAAAAATTGTAAGAAAACA
The DNA here is from genome assembly GCA_023091065.1 of Dianthus caryophyllus. Lineage (NCBI taxonomy): Eukaryota > Viridiplantae > Streptophyta > Magnoliopsida > Caryophyllales > Caryophyllaceae > Dianthus > Dianthus caryophyllus. The sequence continues at coordinate 21,316,222 of CM041530.1, read as the reverse complement.
ATTAGAATAATGGATACGGGTGATGGATACGGGTGACACTTCATCCGATCCATTGACATTCCTATATTAAATCTAAAAATACTTTTAAAATGTAAAAATAACTAATCTCTCCCTTCAATTCCATTTGCATCCTTTGTACTTTTCACATTTGACGAGACAAATGTCGGAACAAGAATATCTATAGTTTCATATTATTAAAAAATGTAAAATTTTGATTTTTTTTATTGTACTCATAAAAACATATCATTCAAGATCTCACATGACTATGTTTAATTTTATATATTGCAAGAAATTTCGCAACTTCTACATTTCAATGAATAGTGGCAAAATTTTCTTTGATGCAAATGGAGTTGAAAGGAAGGAGTACTAGTTAACCTCGCTCGCTATATAGTTAATTTCTTTCGCAGGAATAATAAGCACACCCCACGTCGTAATCAAATGGCCATGGTTAGAGGTGGGCCAGGTGGCTAAGGGCTGAGTTCCTTTCGAAGTTGACCCTTTGAAGAGCGTTAGCTAAAACTCAGCTGAATTACATAAACTGATGAGCTTGACTCTTATTTGAGACAATCCAGGGTTTAAAGGGCTTACTAAAACTTTTAAAAATTAGTTCTAAATATTAACTGATAAAACTGGCCACCTCTTAGGCTCTTATCACATTGATATAAAACGCTTACATGTACGTTGTTATCGATCGTGTGAATTTTGATTATCGTTCGTAAAATCAAATCATAAATGATGCATTAACTACAAAGTTAACCTCCAAATAACGAATTTTTTGTACCCAATTTATAGAAATTCAATAATCTCATTACTTGCAATCCAATAATTATTTGGTGTCATATGTGTGATTAATTGTTTATATTCCATCACATCACGTTGTAGATGAAATGATCTTTACAAAATAATAGGGATACATATATGGCAATTCTAAAGTTCAAACACCGTTACAATCGATGTTAAGTTTAGGTAGAATCGGTCTCTAACATTGTGCTTCCGTAACTCCCGTGTAAATTGCACGTACTAGAATTTATTAATATATAAATATTATAATAATTTATTCTCTATTACAAATATATGTTATAGACTAATATGCGTATAATTTATTTAATTAATATTTAGAAAAAGTGTAACAATGAAAAGTACTCCGTAATACCCAAAGTATGCAAAGTGCACGCATGGTCCAATCTTAGAATACTTTATAGGTACGATAAGTTTAAAGTCTCACGTTAAATTAATGTGAGATCAAAGTACAAATTACAGCTAAATTGTTAGAAAATAACATGACACATATCTAGTAAAGTCACTTATAGAGATACTAAAAAATTTAGTGACAATTAAATATAATATTATCGCTGAAATGTTGCAAAAATTATATAATCGAGTGTAGATGATGCAGATTTACAATAATTTATTATAAAACCCGACTCACACAAGAATTTATATTATTGATAAAAGGTGCCAAATATTTAATTTTATTAGGTAAGTACCCCGTATATTATAAAAATATTTTTAGTAGTGCAATTCTTTATACGAAGTAGCATTTAGCAACATAGATTTTCGAAAATAAAATTAAAAATTGTTAAAAGAAATATTTTATTTGAAATTCAAAAGACATTTTAAGTCAAGGTTGATACTGAGGTTTTTAAGGTCATGTGCGGTACTTTAAATAGAGGTGTTAATTTATTTATTACGAAGCATTTGAAAGTGTTTTTTTTGCTCTTGAGGAGAGAATTATGTACTCCGTACTAGTTATGTCTTGGTTCAAAATATAATGGAATAAAGTAAAATGGCTCACTGAAGTGGTCGCGCTTCTTTTATTGTGAAGTATCAGTCATTCTATTAATTCAATTATCGACGCAATTTTTACCCCGAGTCATTCGGAAACAACACGGGGACAAGGCTGTGTACATCCGACCCCTCCTTACCTCGTAATTTGCGAGATCCCCTATAGCAACGGGATATTATATGGAGTATTATTTTTGTTGTTGCAGTATTAGAAAGTGTTTTTATACCTAAACTCACATCTTTACGAGTACATAGTAAATTTTTCACACGTGAAAAAATCAATACTTATTATTTAATCATTCATATAAAGTCTGTAATGAATTTGCGTTAGCATCATATGAACTGTACATTTTTCACGTCTCTCGTAGAATATGCGAGCTTCATTTACCGGATCTTTTAATTTAGCATTTGAATAAATTGGACAAGTTCAAGCAAAATCATATCGTGATACTTTGACAGTGACTCGCTAGTTCATGGTTCCTCAACCTCAATTTTAAAATCGTTTTATTTAAAAAAAAAAAATAAATTTTTCTTAATTCTTGTCAGCAAAATTAAAAAAAAAAAAAAAAAAAAAAAAAAGTATAATAAATTAACACGCTGAAAAGTGCGGACAAAATCAGAAAAAACAAAATAAATAAATTGTGCTCTATACATTTGAATTATAATTTGTAATACGGAGTAGTATATATTGATTTCATGGTATTTGAAACAATTGTCATACGTGTTTTCATCCACATTTTAATTCTCTTTTACTAAAATTCATTGAAGATATCTTCCTTTCATTTTTTTTTTTTTTTTTTTTTTTTTGTGCATATATTCCTTTCATCTCTATAAAACTGTCTAACAAGGTTAAGTCGTATCAGCTCAATAAAAATAATCCTACTAGACTACTAATTCGAAGCTAGAGGCAAATAGAGATGATATTATAGGCATATAAACAAACGTACGGAGTAGGAGAGTCACTAAATTACTCAATTAAAAAGATTATTCCTTTTTTTTTGCCAGCAAAAAAAATGTAATTACATAGAGTTCGGACAAACCAAACTTGAATTACATCTTAGGTATTACAAACTACTAATATAAAAATTGAATAAGCAAAAATTAAATTGAATAAGCAACAATTATTCCTAGGCAACAATTCGATGGATTTTGGGCCGATAATTAAATTGAATAAGCAAAAATTAATAAAAGGAAATCATAGGATTTTCGATTCATTGTACAACAATTTAGAATCACATGCTTAATAAGCAAAAATTAATAAAAGGAAATTTAAATTGATTAGGGCAACAATACACTATTTCACTTTTCAAGTCAATAATATATGATCTGATCTTTAAGTAAAATCACGTAGCTATAACTATGCTTGTCCCCTATCATCGATTTTCAAGTATCAAAAAACTATATGAAGAAAATATCATTTTACGCTTATTCCCAAATAAAAACTGATAAAAAAGTACTCGTAAACATCAGTCTATTTAAAATGCTGTTGCATAACTTTAAAAGGTCGTATCTTGAGTTTTAGAGATTTAACGGATGGAATATCAACAGGAAATGGTAGTTAATCTCAATGCCTTTTGTCACGGCAGTTCACACGCTTAATTCTGTCATGAAACACGTGAATCGTGATATGACCTTTATAAGATCGAATGTTAGAGCCTATATAGGCTGCTCCGCACGCAATGCACTCTACGAGACCCCACCAATGTGATTTGTGCACACCAAAGACCTACGCGTAACTAAATTTATACTCCGTATGTCTTAACGGCTAGCCATTAGTATTTCTTATAGGGAGTATTCAAGGGATTAGCCATTTTGCTCCTTTCATTTCTTAGCTAAAAAATAAACCACACAACGATAAGGCCTTCAAGCAAAACAAGCTTCTAAATTTGACGTGTTACGAGCACATGGGGTTGAGCAAGTATTACAAGAAACGGTCTAATACTTGCACAATATTAGCTCGTCATACACATCTGCCGATCTCATTTAGCCATTTGTTCAATTTCTCAAAAGAAATGCAACACCATCAATTGATGTCGGTCAATTAACACACGTATACCAAATTACCAACATAAGAGGAAACTCCCTAGAGTCTAAAGGAGATAAATTCGGAGTACAACTAAAAACAAAAATACGAAAACGTCGGTAGAACACATTTTTCATCATGTTTAACCATTTCGAACGAGGAGTAAAAGTCACTACATCAAAACTCAAGATTAAAATAAATGCACCTGACTTAAGCACCAACATTTTGGGCTTTGTTCAAAATAACTCCCTCGTATTTGACTTGGAACCATTTCATGGCGTCATCCTTGGTCACTCTGTGCTGGATACCGACACGAGCCTTGCACCTTCTACGACGACCAACACGGTAGCCAGGTCGCTCCAAGACGACATAGAAGTCCATTCCATAAATACCAGTTGAAGGATCATACCTTAATGAGAGAAGCACACGAAAATCAAAAATTTGTCAAGACAAAGAAAACTATGACCAGATAACCGTCCAATTTTTAAACATTTCCGCATAGCTGTAGCAAACATTTTAAACTCGTGTAATTGATCTCAAATAACCACCTTAGACGTCAGAAACGTAGCGTTGAAGTAAAAGATAAACAACGATCTAGAGCAACTACAAACATAAATTATTAATCAGGCCATATATACATTACGCAAACCAACAACTCAGTATTTTTTAAGAAGTCGCCATCAAAGTCTAAAAGCGAAGAGCTTAACCATATTAGCACCACCACAAAGTAAGAAACAGTGGGTGCATCGTTACATAATCCACAAAACCTTGTTAATTTACATGGTCATGACCTCATGGGTAAAGTAAGGTATAAATAGCCCAACTTATCCAAAATACGAAGAAAAGGATAAACAGTCCATGAAAAGTATAACACACATACAATAACAACTGTGCTTAACAGATAAATAATGATTTATCAAATTGAGAGGAAAAAAGAAGACTCACTTGATTCCAAGATCAATGTGTTCTTGGATACCAAAACCAAAGCAACCAGTGTCGCTGAAGTTCCTCCTAAGAAGCTCATACTCCTTGACCTTCAGACCACTTTCAAGGAGCTGCATAGCCTTCTCACCTCTGACAGTCACGTAGCAAGCAATCTTTTCATTACGCCTGATACCGAAGGACCTGACAGTGTACCTAGCTGTATGCCACAAACAACAAATGTTTTATGCAACCATAACTAAGGCCTAGGGGACAAATACTGCAGCCGGTATAACTGCAATTTTGTCAGCAAACAAAACGGGACAAAAGGAACGCTTGAGCATTATTCATAGGACGACTCCCAGCATGATGTTTAAAAAAGGCTGGGAACCAAAGACCCGATTATGGACATAAGACTAAGAGAGAAACAACGCGAACTTGGACAGAGACGGTCAAGTCAAACATGAGTGTTTCTATGAAAAGCTTTATGAACTTCAAAAATAGATTAACCGAATTTTGTCAATAGACAATGATGTAAAATTGTCAGAGAATCGCCTACGTTAACTAATTCGCGCAGCCAAGGAAATCAATATCGGTTCTCCACGCATCAGCAATAACAGCACATACTGACAAGTGACAACCTACGCATCACGGATTTAAAAATCAAGATACTGTGTCCAAACTCCAAACTTAATCGTATAAGGCATTTTGAAACTAATACGTTCATATCAGAGTACAAGCAAATTTATATAATAAAAAAAAGGGTTAATTGGATATAACCCCCTTTTATAACACTTTTTTTTGAAATAACCCCCTTTTATGTTTCTTTTTCTACTTCACCCCTTTTAAGACGATTTTGTTTTTAAATCACCCCCCTTATCGGAGAAAGTCACCTTAAAATGAGATTCCGGCCAAATTCAAATTTTGAATGTTTTTTCTTTCTTTAATCCCTATTTTGAAGTAATTAATGGACATAGAGCCGAAGCATTGGTCACATCATGCTTTTTTGACGAGGAGTAAGTCGAATGTTAACATGAACAATAGGGACTAAAGAGAAATAGAGAAGGGTGAAATAGGGATTAAAGAAAGAAAAAAACATTCAAAATTTAAATTTGGCCGGAATATCTCATTTTAAGGTGATTTTTTCCGATAAGGGGGGTGATTTAAAAACAAAATCGTCTTAAAAGGGGTTAAGTTAAAAAAAAAAAACCATAAAAGGGGGTTATTTCAAAAAAAAGTGTTATAAAAGGGGTTATATCCAATTAACCCTTAAAAAAACAACAGAGTATTAAAAGAACGGTTTGATGGTTCCATCATATTGCATTTGATACAAATATAAGTATTTCAAACGAGAAACCAAAGCACATTCTCGGAAAAACACGAGTTCTATCAAACAAATTCTATCACCGTCTCAGTCATTTGCTTACATCAATGTAAATAATCGTTTTATAAGCACACAAGTACAATTACATCCAGCACATCAATGAAAACAGTAGATTTATGTCGAATCACAGACGACGGAAAAGTAAACAAATGATCAAAACAACCACAGAAAAGACTGCTTTGTACACTTACAAAAAAAAGTATTTACCTTTGGAGTAAACAGGGGTTTGACCACTGAGTTGTTCCAACACCTAAAAACCCAGAAAAAAAACAATATGAATTCCTCAATAATAACACAAAATTAAACAAAAAAATCCCCAAATCAGATTGAAACAATTAAAAAAAAAAACCCTAAATTAAACCTTTGCAGCTCTAGTGAGACGATCACCACTTTCACCAACAGAAATGTTAAGCACGAGCTTCTGAACTTTGATTTCCCTCATAGGGTTTGCGAGTTTCTTCTCCGACGCCTGCATTTTTCACCGATTAAATTAATCAAAAAAATCGAATAAACCCTAAAAAATTCAATCAATTTAGTTGAGCATATGAGAAATTGGGGATAATTTGAGCATTGAAGTACCATTTCTGAGAGATTTACAATGCGCCGTTAGTGGAGGAGAAAAAAAAGGAATTTTCAATTGATGAAGATGAACAAAAACCCTAGATTAGAGGGAGTGTGATTTCTAGGGTTTTATTTCGGCTAATCTATTTGGGCTCAATTCTTAATTTGGGCTTTCGAAGCTGGTAAGCAGTATATTTTGGTTAAGGCCCAAACAAAACCCAACTTCTAATGTGGTATGTCGGATTCATCCTTTTGTTAACACGTTACCTCTAGATAGAGGTGGCCAAGGGCCGGGCCTCCAAGGACCGTGCTCAAAAATTGAAGCCCGGGCCCGGCCTTGAGTGGGGGAGGGTCGGGCCTGAAAGGACCGGGCTCTGAATTTAAGGCCCTGGCCCGGTCCTTAGCCTTTAAATTTCAAATTTTTTCTTTTTTTTGGTTTTTTGGCGGGCTTGATAGGGCCAAACTACAAAAATTGGGCCTGGGCCCGACCCTTACATTTTGGTGGGCCCAACCGGGCTTTGGAGGGCCGACTAGGGCTCCGAAACACGGCCCTAACTGCTCTTTGGGCCGGGGCGGGCCGTGAAGATGGCCACCTCTATTTCTAGATCAAAGTTTTAGGTGGGTGATTAAGTCTATTGTACGACGAATTCATGCATACGACGGGCTATTAGTGATTATATGTGACCACTTTAACATTTAAAGTGACTATTCTAATGCTTAGGTGGATAGAGTATTTTTATTATAATTATCGAATACTCCTACGGTATGTTGGAAGGTATGATGATATAAGATGAAAGAAGTAGAGTTAAAAGTGTTTTTTTATAGTTTCAAAGTAAAATTAAAATTGAAATGTTAACAACTGGAAAAATAAAAAGAAAAAAAAAAACTTAACAAAGATGGATTAGAGGGAGTAACTTTTAATTAAAATTAGGAATTAGGAATTGTTAATATAATTTGAGGCTTGTCTCATCAATCCATCTCCTATAATAAAAAAACACAAATTCTCATATAAAACGGGTTACCCGTCATAAGCTTAAGACGGGTCAAATAGTTAGGATAAGACAAAAGTAAAAAGTGCAAAAAAAAGTACTCCGTAGAGTGTTTTGTCTTATGTGTGCAAGTGGATGAGTATTTGACTCGTTTTAAGCTTAAGACGAATAACCCGTCTTAAGAGAGACTTATTGAATAAAAAAAGAGTATAGTCAAGACTAGTGTTGACTTTGCATCATCCGTCTCCTATTTAGTTGGGCAAATAATCTTGCTTATTTTAGCCGCAAACTCGTATTGTCACTTATTTATGGTTATCATAAAACTTGTCTAGTAAAATTGATTTCTTATATTACTTATTTTATAATAAATCGTTTTATCATAATATATCGTAATATGGTGCACTATTTACTCAATTAAAAATTTACAATGACTACAAAATTATTAACACGTGCATAGCACGTACCAAGATACTAACATTATGAAACAATAATATACAACAATTTGTTTTTTCTTCAATGTGATTTATTCTTTTATCAAAGTTTTATCGGATATTTTGTGGTCAGTAGATAGTACTCCGTAACATTTTAATTTCATATTTTTTTTTTGTTGTATTAAAATTAATTTGGATTTTTTTTCTTATTGAGATGATCGTAACTACGATAAGACCGTCTTATCAAACAGTTTGTCAATTACTTTTAATTAGTACGCTATGATATTATGGCGCGAATAAATTTGAATCGAGGAAGAACATTGTATGTTTAACGCCTTATATTATACACTTACAAAGATCATGGAAGAAAATAATACGTGAATGCATAACTTATAAGTTTTTACCTATTGCCAAAAAAAATTACCATGTTACTATGTTAGAACATAGGTACGTGTCCGTTACCTTCAAATTATCTCAGTTTAGGATAATGTCTATATAAATGTATATTTCTATTTGTTATGAATTATCCAATTTTTTGATACACTGTACCCATATACTAATTTTGGTTAAAATTTCATATGTTTAAAAATTGAGAAAATTCAAGTTACGAAAGGGCTATAAAAGAGAAAAAGGGTATACTTGAATATAATTTAGGTACGATTGAATAATTACAATCGTCAATTTGACCGAAATTATAGGGAGTATTATTAATACCGACTTATGTGAGATCATTCAAATTTTAATTTGTTTTCATGCAGAATGAATTGACCAACATCATCATTTTTTGGTTATCTTCTCGGATAATATAGAATATTGACAATATATATAATCCGGGTTTATTGCCAAACACCACCTTTAAAAAATTTATTTTGTCAAACACCACCTTTAAAAAAAAAGTTTGCCAATTACCACCTTTAAAAAAAAATATTTTGTCGACTATGACCTTTTGGCTTGAGTTGACTAAATTCCGACGTTGACTTATCGGAAATCGTGTTTTCTTTTCATTTTTTTCTTCTTACTATTCTCAAATTCAATAACACACCCCCTCAAACCAAAAGTTTTACCCTAAAAACTAGAAATTCATCCCAAAATTACGTGCTCCGGTGACAAAAAATCGGAATTTAGTTGACTTAAGTCAAACTCAGGCCAAAAGGTGGTGTTTGACAAAATAAATTTTTTAAAGGTGGTAATTGGCAAACTTTTTTTTTTAAAGGTGGTGTTTGACAAAATAAGTTTTTTAAAGGTGGTATTTGACAATAAACCCTATATAATCCATATGACGCCCTTTCCAAGAGGCAAAAATAGGTTTGTGTTTTCTATTTTCTCTACATTGTCAATCACAATCATGTTTGACTTTTCTCATTGTTACCTTTTTATAGTTTAATAACAATGACAATAAAATGTCCATTATATCCTTTGATTTGACGAGTTAAATACAATATACAATAACGGGCAATTAGGTGAACACAAATATTTTGAGTGAGACCTGTCGTCGTTTACGGTAAATTAAGGGAAAGCACATTGCCACCGCACAAACATACTCTTCCACGGCTTTTAATACACAATTGTGCTCACCTCCCTATTGATTTTATTTATGCTAGTCGTAGTGGTTCCTGACTAAAAAAGCCAGTTTTTCTTAAAATTTAAGAATTAAATTATGTAATATAATATCTTTTTGACTGAAAAGGAAAAAATAGCTCCCTGGTCTAGCTCCATGGCTCTGATAACGAATGATGAGCTTTGCCTATCTGGGCTAGGACTTGCCCATTCGGGTTAATCCCGTTTTGCGCGCTACCAGAAATTCCTAGAGGCATACCATCAGAAAAGCTTCCTTGACCACTTCAATAAACGGAATAAAAGCTCAAGGTATAGTAGTGCGGGAATTGATATTAAGTACTATCTTAAGCTTAAAATCTCGTGCTCTAGTTGATATCCTCCGTGGATTTCTGCCCTCCCTAAATTAAAGGGAGTTACTATTTATCGCTCCCTTTTTACTATTTTTCGCCCCTTTTATTTATATAAAATGACTATTTTGCCCCTAACTTAAAATTTGTCCAACCAACAATAAAAACTCTATAATTTATTTTTTCACTTATTTAACTTTTTATATTATTTCTAACATGTTAATTATTTATTTTTAAATATCAATATACATTATTTTGTGCAAAATTTTGTTACGATAGCTCTTAGTTACGATTTCGAAAATTGTTAATTTTTTTTTTAATATTGTAAGTATTTACGAAATCTTTAGTTTGGAGAAACTATTCATCGTTTTCGGAACTTATACGCAACAGTTTTAGTCAGTCGAAATTTATTTCGTCAAATGACTTTGACCGATCACAACTTCCGACTACAAATTCAACAAACATCATTTTTTTTCAAATCAAAGATCTCTTAAAGACATAGAATGAATGTGAAACAAAAATTACCATTTTTTTATGTCGTAGAAAAAAGTTATTAATAGTCAAATTTGTTTTTCGAGAAAAAATGGCTAATACTGAGAATACGAAAAAATTTAAGGATATATAAATGAGAATATTACATCAAGAAGTATTTCATTTGTTTTTGAAAATCTTAAACATTGACCACAAATAAATTTTTTAAACTACAAGAATACTTATTACACTGATTAATCGATGAGAAATCAAATTCAATTTTTATCATTTATTTTGTTGTGTAATCTATATTAAGATTTTTCGAACGAATTGTAAGAATAAATTTATTTTACATTATTTTTACATTGTAGTTATCTCCAAGATAAATCTATGTGAAGCCTCTCAAACTCTCAAATATAGATAACTATTTCCTCTTAATTTGTTTTTAATTAATTAGTTTGATTTACATGATTATTTGAGACGATCTACTCCAACTTCTTTCTAAAAAAAAAAAAAGTAAGAATTATCCCAAATTAATAAAATCCATCCTCTAATCGGCCAAATAACAAACACTTGAGTATTTGAACTCGAAAGATTTTGTACTCCATCCGTTTCAATGAGTTGTTTACAGCTATTTTATCCACAATTATTTATGAGAAAAGAAAGATAATGTAAAAAATTTAAAAAGTACTCGTAATGTAAACAGTACAAAAAGAAACCATTTACAGAAATGTAAACAAATAATTCATACACCCGAAAATAGAAATTGTAAACAAATCACGGAGTGAGTATTTCATTATTTGACAATAAAAAATAAAAATGTTGATGGATTTTGACTAAATAAAATAATAATTCCAAAATTTGAAAAGCCAAATTAAGGAAAACAATAAAAATGACAACACACATCCCAAGACAACAAAAGTAAAGTCGAATGAGTCCACGTATCTTCACTCTCGTCGTTTTACTTACGTCTTCCTTTTATTCATTAAATTCACTTTCTCTCTCTACTTTCTCTCTCCACCGTAAAAATGGCGGCACTCCGGCGAATCACCACCACCGTTATCAGAAAAACGACGCCGTATGGAGCGCGTGCGATGTCGACGTGGTGGAGGCACGTGGATCAAGCGCCCAAAGACCCAATCCTCGGAGTTACCGAAGCTTTCTTAGCAGATCCTTCTCCTCACAAAGTTAATGTTGGCGTTGTATGTCTTCTTTCTACTTCATTTAATTTGTTTTATTTCGTAATTCAAGTAAATTACTTTTATTTTTTAAAAAAAAAAAAATTTAAAGTGTGATAAATTTGATTTTTGCGTTTAATTTCCAACTACTTGCATTTAATTTTGTTGGATTGGATAAGTCGAGACGGAGACACGACTGATTTGATTAAATTTCCGTTGCGTATAGCGATCTTTGGAGACAATCTTGCAATAAATTGTTGTACTCCCTCCGTTCCAGTGAATTGTTTACTGTTTGACTTTTTTGCGAGGGTATTTAAGAAAACTGTAAACAAATGATTGAGAGAGGGAGTATAAATGACATTTTTAACAGTACTATTATTGTTAGGTGTGGATTATGTTGAAGGAAATATAATTAAAAATATTATACGAGTAATTATTATTTTGGAAAAACAAGCGGGTAATTGGAATGTGATTATTGTGATATGATATGATATTATTATCTAACCATTTTTATATTGTTTGTTTTTATCATTTTATTGGTTTTATTGATTATATGGAGTAATAAACATTTTAAAGTGTGATTTCATAACTCCCAAGTCAAGTCCCAACTATTATTATATAATCATGAGTTTTTAATCTTCTGCATATTGTAATTTTTCTTAAAAAAAATTCATCTTTTGCAGTTTTTTGCGAGAATGAAAGAATTATACTTAAATTTATGTTGATCACGAACATACTTTATTTTCCACCAACCGTCAAAGTGTAAAATAATAAAATAAAAGAGAATTCATTGTTTTCACAAGCCAAAATAGACGTCGATTTTGATGAAAATGCATTTTTTGTGGGTGTTTTACAAGATTTATTAAGAATAGGTGAGAGTTAAAAAAAAAAAAAAAAAAAAAAAAAAAAAGTAGAATATGTGTGAGTTAGGCCTGTTCATTTCAGCTTAATTTCAGCTCTTAAATTTCACCTCAGCTTCTATAAGTTCTGCTCTTATAAGGCTCACTAAGCTTTAGTTTATAGTAACTTCAGCTCCTATAAGTCTTTTATGAGTTAAGTTCAGCTCAGCTCCTATAAGTTCATTTCCAAAAAGCCGAAAAGAACAGGGCCTTACTAATAAAGCCATATTGAGTACGTCTCTTGTTAGTTGTGAGACGGTCTCAGACGTGAGACAAGAACATTATAAGAGAGAAATATTAATATTAAAGCTAACTACTTACTCATGTGAGAGGGTCTCATATAATACTCTGTGATTTTATCACGTTATTCACGTAAACATTTTACTATTGTAGTAGTCTTTTACTCCCTCTATTCAAATACATTCACTACGTTTTCATTTTCACGTCTCGTATGTAACAACTAACAAGTACCTACATTGCTCTATTTTCTTCTATCTGGTGCAAGAAATTATGAAAATTCTCCTCTTGAATGAATAGTGCTGAGATTCTTTACGTAGTGAATGAAGTTAAACACATTGGGTATGTTTTTTCATACATTTTTAAATCTAAATTGTATAAATGGTAGTGTGAGATGGACTTGCAAGCGACCAATTAGCATTATTGTTAATTAATACTCCGTAGAGTTTTATGAAATATACGGCATTAAAGTATTAAATTGTAAGTCCTGCAACATATTAAGTCATACTCGGTATTAAATAGAATGGAACTGAGGATGTCTTGGCCTCGCGGTTAAGATTGAGGTATCCGTGACGATAAGTCACAGGGTCGATTCCCTCCTCCCTCGTTGTATTGCTAGAATGGAGTACTAATTCAAAGTAGTTCGGACACACCTCATTTTGATAACAGACCGTCTTTTTGAGATTTATTATTCATTAAATCAAGTTGGAAAATATAGGGAGCGTACAGGGACGATGATGGGAAGCCGGTGGTGTTGGATTGTGTTAGGCAAGCTGAGGCCAGAATTGCTGGTAATTTAAACATGTATGTAATTTATTTCCTTTTTCTAATTTTCTTTTTCACATTTTTGGTTTTGTTTTATAATGTTATTTATGTCAATTTCATTGTGTCTTGGGGGATTAAAAAAAAAGGCGTAGTAACATGGAATTACTAAACTTGGTGCGTTTCTTTGGATTTACGATAGTTGTCTTGATGTAAGCCCGTTACAATATTATTACATATTTACATATCTTCATATGGTATAATGTCACAATAAGTTTATCTTTTATGTTGTATGCTCTTTTATTTTAATCATTTATTGTTCAAGTGTGTGTATCCGATGGTATATTGGTGAACAGTAGTGTGTAAATATCGAGGCTCTAACTATCAGCTTAAGCTTTTGGTTGAGTTGGTTTCTGATATGGTATCAAAGTCTTGTACAAGAGGTCAGATAAGCTTTTGGTCGAGTTGAATCTATTGATTCCCTCGTTCGCATTTCTTATCATTTGTCGAACTATTATCCGACATTTTCATTTGTTAATTGGCAGGGAATATCTTCCAATGGCTGGAAGTAACCACATGATTGAGGAAACATTGAAGCTTGCTTATGGAGAGAATTCTGAACTCATCAAAGATAAAAGGGTTGCAGCTGTGCAGACACTGTCTGGCACCGGAGCGTGCCGACTGTTTGCTGACTTTCAGAAACGTTATCAACCAGAATCAGAAATCTATATTCCTGTCCCTACCTGGGCCAAGTGAGTGATCTTCGCGCATGTTAACAAATATATATGAAATACGACTTTTTCTGCTATATGTTTATAACACTTAATTTGCCGAGTGTGTGACATTGTTTTATCCAAATTTAAACAGTCATCATAATATATGGCGGGATGCGCAAGTTCCACAGAAAACTTACCATTATTATCACCCAGAATCGAAGGGACTGGATTTTTCTGCAATGATGGATGACATTAAGGTACTTTACCAAATTGACGACGATTATTCCTCACTATCTTCTATCGAATTGAATTATATATCGCTTATTTACTAACCTATTGATCTCTTCGCTCATTTGACTTATCAGAATGCTCCAAAGGGATCGTTTTTTCTGCTACATGCATGCGCTCATAATCCTACTGGGGTTGATCCAACCGAGGAAGAGTGGAAAGAGATCTCCCAGCTAATCAAGGCAAGTGCTTCATCACTGCAGTTGTATTTATTTTTTTTCTGGCTTTTATTGTTAGTATATTCATTAAATTTCCGCGAAATCATTGCCAGGAAAAAGGACATTTCCCCTTTTTTGACATGGCCTATCAAGGTTTTGCCAGCGGTGACCCAGAGAGAGATGCCAAGGCCATTCGGATATTCCTCGAAGACGGCCATTTGCTTGGAATTTCTCAATCGTTTGCGAAAAATATGGGACTTTATGGCCAGAGAGTCGGCTGTCTCAGGTAATTGTTTTTTTGCCAAGATTTCCTTCAGCATCAATTTAATACATTTGTTAATATGATTTCATGGGACCACGCTTCAAATCTTGCAGTGTGCTCTGTGAAGACGATAAACAAGCTGTTGCAGTGAAGAGTCGGTTGCAGCAGATTGCAAGGCCGATGTATAGTAACCCACCTGTTCATGGTGCTCTTCTCGTGTCCATTATCCTCAGTGATCCTGATTTGAAGAAATTATGGCTCACGGAAGTCAAGGTATGGACTTTCCTCGCCTCAATAGTTCTCTCGTCTATTAAGCAGTGATCCTGATTTTTAAGTTCCGTTATGTTTCACTCTATACAACTACTTCGTGACTCGTAATCACATGCCTTAATCATTTCTTCTATGTATATCTAATGCTTTAACTCAACCATGGTTTCTGTGTAACAAAATTCGATGTTGAATATTTCACATAATTATTTCCGTCTTGGAGACATGGTATGTAATCGGATTAATTTATCCTTAGGGAATGGCTGACCGCATCATCGGAGTGAGGACTGCTTTACGTGAAAACCTTGAGAAGCTGGGGTCACCGTTATCATGGGAACATATCACAAAACAGGTACAGTAACACTCACAAATTTTACTGCAGTAAGAACATCGATTCTGTCATTCTACAGTTTACCGTATCTAATTATGTGTTTCGGGTCCACAGATTGGAATGTTCTGCTACAGTGGCCTAACCCCGGAGCAGGTTGACCGTCTGACAAGCGAGTTTCATATATACTTGACCCGAAACGGCCGAATCAGGTATCAGAGGCTCTACTCTCTGATGGTGTTACTCGATTTTTTTGGTTGTTTCTAGTGCTAATGCTATTATTTTTTCGACTTTTTTGCATACAGTATGGCTGGCGTTACGACAAAGAATGTGGAATACTTGGCTAATGCTATCCATGAAGTCTCGAAATCGTCATAAATCTTGAGTTTTTTTGACAAATGAGAAAGATTTTGCCCTACAATCAATAAAAATAGATGTATTCAAACACTTGAGAACAATTTTCTTCCCCATTTTTAAGACTTCGCCTGAGGCGAGGCCCTTTAATAATTTATCAACCGGCGGATTTGAGTAATCCGAGTACTGAAGTATGTTTTCAATTAGATATATTTTGAATGCTAAAAGAGATGAGTCTAGTTTGTGAAGAATCCTAGTCATTGTTGACTAATACGTGACCAGAATCATGTTATTCGTTATTGTGGTCACGTAATTAGATTTTCGTTATTGTGATCACATAATTACTCGATAAAAGTGTGAAAGGTACAAGGGTTGTTCTCTTTGATTTTGTCATTTGTTAACCTTTCTTAAGACCCGATCGATATTTGAAAAGTAACTGTTTTGGTGTAAACTATTAGTATGTAGGTAGTGGTGTAATGGTTTGATGGTGAATTTGGGAATTTAATCCTAGCATACTTTCATTTTATTATTTTTTGAGCTTCACTTCATGCTTTTTCCATTTTAAAAAGTGCTAAGTATACCACGTGAGACGTCTCACAATAAAATTATGATGAGACCCGTTCCATTTAAGATTTTGTGTCTTCAAAATTACTCAATACTACCCATGCCGAACATGTCCTCGCCTAGTAGTCAGGGCGGTGGTATCCTGAGCTATAGATCTCATGTTCGAATTCCCCCTCTCCCGTTGAAATGACTTAACGTCTCATCTCAAACCAAAAAAAATAATGTTTTTAATCATTTTATCACAATTGTAATTTTAAATTTTTACACTATAATAGTTTACTAATATTCTATGTGAACTATTACTATTATTATACTAATATATAAAGAGCATATGCCTTAATAATTAAAGTTTGAATATAGTGAATAGATCACTTTGGAGGGAATAGTTATTTTCATAGCTTGCTTTGCAACACTATTCTTTTGCAAGTATAATTTTCTTGACTATCTCCGTCAACCTCAACAATGGCGGCATTTCGAAGAATCATTAGCGACAGCTTAGGCATGAAAACAACACCGTATAGAGCGCATGTGATGACGACATGGTTGGGGCGCGTGGATGAAGCGCCGAGGGACCAAATACTCAGAGTTAGTGAAGCTTTTTTAGCAGATCCTTCTCCTAACAAAGTCAATATCGCCTTCGTATGTCTTCTCATCATTCTTCATCCTACCTGCTTGCTTTATTGCTTTCAATCGAGTGTGTATTTTCAAACTCAATATTTACTGTTCACGAAACCTCTGTCGTAACCACTAGGGTAGGACAATCTCGCTTTTATCATATTTATATGATGATATATACATGAAGTGGATATAAAGATGATCATAATGTTGGAAAATATAGGGAGCATATCGGGATGATGACGGAAAACCAGTAGTGTTGGACTGTGTTCGACAAGCTGAGGCCAGAATTGCTGGTAATCTAAACATGTATGTGTAACTCTTATTGCGTCACAATAATTTTATCGAACTTTATTCTGTTTTCTTAAGTTCTGCTAACGTAAATTTAATTCTTCTCGTTCTAATCGGTAGGGAATATCTGCCCATGGGCGGAAGTTACCACATGGTCGAGGAAGCGTTGAAGCTCGCCTACGGTGAGAACTCCGAATTCATCAAAGATAAAAGATTTGCCGCGCTCCAGACACTCTCTGGTACCGGAGCATGTCGACTGTTTGCTGACTTTCAAAAACGTTATCGACCTGATTCTGAAATCTATATTCCTGTCCCTACCTGGTCCAAGTGTTTACGCTATCTTTACGCTTAAATCCATCTATATCAAACGAGAGTGATAGTTTTTTTTCGTCTGGTTTTTGTAACAGTCATCATTATATCTGGCGTGATGCGCACATCGCGCAGAAAACATACCGTTACTATCACCCTGAATCAAAGGGGTTAGATTTTTCGGGAATGATGGATGACATTCAGAAGGCTCCGAAGGGATCGTTTTTTCTGCTACACGCGTGCTCTCATTATCCTACCGGTGTTGATCCAACCGAGGAGGAGTGGAGAGCGATCTCACGGCTTATTAAGGCAAGCAATTTTCTAAAATTAGTCGAAAAATGTAGATAGTTCTATCTTTTGTCGCTGTCGTCTTCCTCAAATTTTTATGGTCATTGCCATGCCAGGAACGAGAACATTTCTCGTTTTTCGACATGGCGTGTCAAGGTTTTGCCAGCGGTGACCCAGAACGAGATGCAATGGCCATTCGAATATTCCTCGAAGATGGCAATTTACTTGGAATTGCCCAATCGTTTGCCAAAAATATGGGACTTTACGGCCAGAGAGTCGGCTGTCTCAGGTAATTGTTTTTTATTTTTATTTTTAATTGTCGAGATTTCCTTGAGCATCTATTTAAACCTACGCTTCAAATCTTGCAGTGTGCTTCGTGAAGACGATAAACAAGCCGTTGCTGTGAAAAGTCGGTTGCAGCAGATTGCAAGGCCAATGTATAGTAACCCGCCTGTTCATGGTGCTCTTCTCGTGTCAATCATCGTCAGTGATCCTGATTTGAAGAAATTATGGCTCATGGAAGTCAAGGTATGTGATTTTACTACATTACTCGTAATCACTTGTCTTAAACATTGCCTCGACGTATATCAAATGCGTTACCTTTAGCCATGGTTCCGGTATAACAAAATTTTGATGTCGATTTTTTGAAGTAATGATATCGGATCAATTTATCCTCAGGGAATGGCTGAGCGCATCATTGGGGTGAGGACAAGTTTACGAGAAAACCTTGAGAAGCTGGGGTCACCATTATCATGGGAACATATCACAAAACAGGTACAGTAACTCGCAAATTTAACTGCAGTACCATCATCGAACCTGTCATTCTACGTTTTACCGTGTCTAACTATGTGTTTTGGGTATATAGATCGGTATGTTCTGCTACAGTGGCCTAACCCGGGAGCAGGTTGACCGTCTGACTCGTGAGTTCCATATATACTTGACCCGAAATGGTCGAATCAGGTATCATCAGAGGCACTACATTGGGATGGTGTTGCCGCTTTTTTTTGGTTGCTTCTAGTGCTAATGCTGTTATATTTCGACGTTTTTGTATACAGTATGGTAGGCGTTACGACAAAGAATGTGGAATACTTGGCTAATGCTATCCATGAAGTCTCAAAATCGTCTTAATCTTGGAAGTTTTCGAGAATTTCGACAAATGAAGGAGATTTGGTTCTACCATCGACAAAATAAATGAATTTGAACAGTTTGAAGTTTGTGCTCGATATTTAAGACTTCGCCTGTGGCAAGGGCTACTAATAATGTGATTGATAGTCTCAAAATCGTCTGAACCATTGGACGACTTTATGTGAACGCAATTGCATTTTTTAAGTACGAGTAATTGATGCAAGTACAGTAAAACCGCAAGTACAACGAAAACGGCTGTGCACGGTTGAATTCAAAATCTAAGAAAGCAGATAACACAGTATCATACAAAAATAGTCAGGTCATACAAACCAACCCGTTACGCCTCTTCAGGCTTTACATAAACATAGTTTTCCGTCTTTACGCTTTAGTTAAAAGCTCCCCTAACTGAGACATGTACCGATGATTTACGATGAAAACAATAAGCTAAAAAAAGAGGTTACAAGAGTTCAGGAGAACTGTTATTCTGCAGCTCCGGTATTATATGTATACATCTTTGGCAGGAGCGCAAAATGCCAGCTAAACCACGTCACAAAAACTAGCAAACTCCTTCGGTCCCACCAGAGGCTTTCATCATCTATCTGTGTGTAGAAGATTCCAGCTCATCACCATGACCACTGACCAACCATGATTACGACTTTTATCCAGGATGGGGAAGGCCAGTTTGGTGTCGCGCATGTTCTGGTATCAGACGCTCGATTAGTTCTGCTGAAACACCAGCTATCTGTTGTAGGAAGGACCGATAAACACCGTTAGATTCGATCACCTGACATTCTACTACATATAGTCGTAGCTAAAGCGTACGTACAAAGGATGGATATAAAGGGTGATGACATACTTCCTGTTTAAAGTTAAAAAGAGGCGGCAGCGGCCGACCATTGGGAAGACGAGCATTAGGTTTACGGAGCTCGTCAAAGAATGTATGAGCACATGCTTCCAGCTGAAAAGAAGATATTTGAAGGAGAGAACGTCAGGCTTGAAAATCAAGCAGAAATGGTTATAAAATTAATGGCGTTAAAGTGCATTGTTACAAGAAGCCAAAAGCGCTACTTACAGCGGTGCAGCGAAGGCTGGGAGAATACTGGAGCAACCGAGAGGCGAGATCAATGGCTTCTGGTGGCATTTTCTTTTGAAAAACCTGCACCATACGACAACTTTAACTCGACTGAAATAACAAAATTTCATTGTTCTTTAGCAGAAGTAGCATGTCAGATATGTACAAATCACGTGGGAAATGTACATCTAGTTAGTGGAGGATCTTGAAATAAATGGTCGATCGATGATCAAGGGGGAAAGCAAATATTAACATAATTATTTTCTCATATATGAGTAATCATAGTTCAGTATATAAAAGTATATTTCATAGAGTAGAACTTTTCCAAAACGATGAACTTTAATCAAAATTACATCCTAAAGTCACTTTACGGCTAAAATAGGACATTTAGGTCAATGTTAATCATGAATAAGCTTTACTTTTGTGCAAACCTGAAGTTTTATGGAGGGATCGACAGTTCATGATCGAAAACGTATCCTGTTTGCCCAAGTTTACTTTTGGTAGGAAGTTTGAAGAAAATGTTTGAAAAATGCAGCAAAATTTTGAGCAAGTTAAATCCCACGTCTACTGAACAGTTAGAGGTCAAAACAGCAGGTATAGATTCGTTCTCGGAAATACAGCCAGTTAGTATGATTCAACTTAAATAGAATGAATGAACCGACATTACGTGGAATTGTAACACACAACAGTTTCACAATTTCTCACGGATTAAGAGACGGAAAGTACCTTGTGCCAAGGGTGAGCTTTTATTTGGGGGAATCTGAAATCAGTATAGTTCGGATTCATGCACCGGATCTCCTCTCTTGTCGGAGTTCCAAGAACCTGAAGAAAAAAAGTACCGATAGAAACAACAGTTTAGACTTCATGCTCGCTCATTCAGTTACGCAACAACTTCAATCAAATATTCAGCACACACACCTTGATGATCTCCACGAGCTGGTCGACTGCATTTTCTCCAGGGAACAATGGCTGAAAAACGTAGAAACACACGTCAAAAAGAGCAGGGCGATTGTTACAGTTTACTAATGATCAAAGTTGACATTGCTTGATCACCACAAATGTGACAACATAAATGATGCAATTGTAGTTATTGCGAACATAGATAATAAGGTACATCACGAGACCAACCTGACCGAGAAGAAGTTCAGCAAGGACACACCCAACTGACCAGATGTCAATAGATGTTGTGTACTCCGTAGCACCGAATATCAACTCAGGCGCACGGTAGTATCTAGAACATATGTACGAGATGTTCGGTTCTCCCTTAGCCTGTATCCAAATAAGCAAGTGCATCTCAGCAAAGTACTTAAAGTGTATCACACATTGACATCCTCAGAACTTCACAGCTTACATTATTTGCTCTCATTTATGGGACTATTTAAAATATCAGTTAAAACAAGTTGATCAAGCGAATGACAAATATAAAGAAACTATTATCAAAACACAAGAGTATAAAGTAAGCATCTTCAGTGGACAAAAAAAAGGTGCTGGAAATTTTTACGACCCAACATGTAAACTAAAGGAGTAAAGGATTTTGGAACGACTTTTAAGTTTCATGAACGCATAAATTACCAAGACATCATATATACACTATATGCAAATACGTAGTTGATTCCCTTTATACAAGATCATTTTCAGATTAAATTTGATTATGCAATTTACTGGTTAGAAAATTCAGTTTCAGATCTAGACCGTGTCTAGGGGAAACTAACCAGAACTTTAGCGCTTCCAAAGTCACAAATCTTAAGTTGGTGAGTAAGCGGATCCACCTACGAAAATACCAAATACAAATAGAGCCATTAGGGGAATGAGTATGTAAAAGTTATTAGAGTGTATAACTCAAACAAACGAAAATCAACATACAAGTAGATTCTGAGGCTTGATATCTCTATGACAAACTCCGGGAACAGAATGAATATATGCCAATCCACGGAAAATCTGTCAACATAGATTGAAGAATTTAGTGCGGAATATTAGTTAAAGATAACACATTTTTCAACTTGACATATACAAGCGGCATGAGAAATTAGTGAACATCAATCAGAACATTTGGTACCTGATATGTGTATAACTTGACATATATAAGCGGCATTCTCTGGTTCATACTACTGTAGTGCTTCAGAACACGGTACAGAGATTCCGGTACATATTCCATAACTAGGTTTAAAAACAGCTCGTCTCTACTTGTCGTCGAAAAGAAACAATGCTTGAGCGAAATCACATTAGGGTGATCAAGTAAACGCATTAATTGTAGCTCCCGATTCTTGTACCGCCTATCTTGCAAAACTTTCTTAATTGCAACCGTCTCACCAGTCTCTAAACATTTTGCCTGCATACCACAAGTCAGCAACGACTTAAAAACGAAATAACCTAGAGACTTAAATCTGCTAAAGTAACACTCTTAAGTCTTAACAATTGTACCTGGAACACAATCCCAAAAGATCCAGTACCGACAACACGTTCTGCCATATAGCTTATCGTCTGCACAACAACCAACAAGCCATGAATTGCCGTCAATTTTCATCAAAGTCACCGTCTTAATTATACTGGCCACTAGACTACAAACACTACTCGATTGTCTGATTACTTTCCACCTTCTAAATCACATTAAGGGGTTTTTGGGAAAGGTCATATGAACTCACAGAACCCGAGAGAGTTACATATTCATAAAAATCAAGCTCACCCTTTTTGGTTCCCCATTTTTGCCGCCAATAGTTGTCGATATAATGTGACCAGTAACCTGATCATTTCCTTGTATTACAGCCGGTGTCATTTCCTGCAAAAATACAAGGGTAATTTCAGCTTGGAATGCTCAAAACATAAATCACAGAACTAAAGATAGAATGCTGCTAAATCAACACTGCAAACCACAAGATTAATTGTAGTAACACAGCAATTTCTATCAGTGTTGAGTATCAACACAATTTTAAATAAAAGAAACCAACAAACCGCACAAAAGACGCAAGATAGAAGGCAAAATCTTCAGCTTATACGGCTAAAATCCTCGGTATTACCATTGACAACATACCATTCAAGGAAGCATTAATTTGCTTCAAAAAAGTGTAGCAACTTCAACGATTTCTTACCAGCTTTAAATATGTACACGATTTCAAAACAAGAAACCGACTAATCCCGCAAAACACGCAATAAAGAAGGCGGAAACTGTAACAGTTCAGGCTTATATGGTACACATCCTCGGAAATACCACCAACGAAGTTTCATACAAGAAAGCATTAACTTGAGAAAAAGGCATAGCAACTTCAACATCAATCTAAGGATAATGACCCAATGAAGCTAACCAAATTGCAACAATCAGAGACGATTTACGTATACATTAAACATAACTTGAATTTGTTGAAAATACCAAAACTAAAAAAACAGATCAAGTAAACAGGCAAAGTAAACATAAAGCAAAATAATAATTAAAATCAAGTTATCTAACTGTGAGCAGCAAGCAGATCTAGGAACCATATTTCTCATAAACAAGCTCAAAATACGCGTGAGACGGTCTTACAATCGAATTACTCTATAATAATTTACATTTCTCCTATATTTTTGATCAAATTTAGAGTAATAAAAGTCACAAGCACAAAAACAGCAAAATCTAACTCAAACCCACAAAAATAAATGCATCAAAAAAACAACTTGAGAACAAAAATTTCAACTACATTAAGATCTTAAAAAACCCACAAAACAAAAACTCAAATAAAACACAAAAAAAAACCCACAAATCTAAAGTATCACTGAACCAAAAAAAAAACATAAAAAAAAAACATGTAAACACACACATCTAAAGTGCAAAATGAAGCACAACATTGAACAAAAAAACAGAAACTTTATTACAAAAAAATAAAAACTTGAACAAAGCAATGAAAACTCACAAATCTAATGAGCAAAATTAAGTAGATCAAGTTTTACAAAATACAAAAAAAAAAAAAGGTGAAAAATGGGAGAGAAAAAAAAGACCTTGTCTTCAGACATAGTGGTAGAATTAAGAGGAGGATTATTAAGAAGAAGAATGGGATTAGGGTGTTTATTAAGATCAGGAATAGGAGGATTAAGTGAGTGATTAACTGAATTATTATTCTGATTATCCATGTGCTTCTACAGCTATTTTACACTCCCCACTTTTTCTTTATTTATTTATTTGTTTATTGTTTCTCTTTTGTTTTCTGTATTTGTGACTTGTTTAATTTGATGGAGATGATGGAAAATAATAATATTAATATATTTATATTAATATTAATATTAATATATTATTATAATATTAATATAATGTTATAGAGTAAGAAAAGTGAGAAAAAATGGGGGAAGTGAAAGAAAAGAAGAGGAATTATAAGTGGAAAGAGTAAAGAAGAGTGATGATGTTTGCTGTTTGACCCACGCCACTCACTCTCCTAGTCTCCTCCTTCTCCTTTCTACTCCCCTTTTTTCAGTTTTTGTAATCCCTCCATTCACTTCCATTGGCATCATAGAGAAATTTTGCACTATTCATTCAAGTGAAGCGTTTTTGAAATATCTTATAATCTATAAATGAAAATATAGTCATGTGTGATCTTATATGATACGTCTTCACGAGTACGACAACAATACGTATTTTCCATAATTTTTCGTAATGCGAAACTATAGTTATTTCCATCCCGACATGTGTCTTGGCAAACGTGAAAAAGGTGAATGATGTGAATGGAATTGAATGGAGGGAGTAATTGATTATCAAACGGTTTTTGTGATAATCTATTTCACAATTAAAATGAGATTATGGTTAACAACTTTTATTATAGCATTAAAAAAAATTGATGATTTAATGTTATGATTATTATTTTACGTAATTGTTTAACTGTATTTTTGTAATTTTAACTTGTTCTCTCTTCGGAAATGAATCAAATTCAATCAGAAATAATTCATAAACTATTACGAAGTAGATTTTTATCGATTTATTAGCTTATGAATTGAAATTTGCATGTTAATTTATAAAAAAAAATTTCTTTTCTTCTTTTAATTTTATTAAAATCTTGTTAATTGATAGTTGGAATAAGTAGTTGAGGAGTAGTTTAGATAAATTTTTGATTAAATATAAAATAAAACTTAAACTAAGGACCTGTTCTTTCCAGCTTAATTTCAGTTCCTATACTTTCAGCTCAACTCTTATAAGTTCAGCTCAATTCTTATAAGTTCAGCTCAGTTCCTATAAGTTTAACTCTAACATTACAAGCACAAATTTACACAAAAAAATAAAAACAAAAAATAAGTTCAGCTTTTATAAGTTCAACTCAACACTTATAGAGTTCAACTTTTATAAGTTCAGCTTATAAGCCGAAAAGAACAGATCCTATTTGGAGCAAATCTTCATACTCCCTCCGTTTCGGTGATTTGTTTACGTTTACTTTATACACATTTATCGATTGAGGAGAGAGGTAGAGAAAAAACAAATAAAATAATAATATAAGTACAAATGGGGTCCCACTTACTTAAAATTATG